>JAVTVY010009795.1:0-444631 GCA_036873755.1 Hanleya hanleyi | reverse complement strand
CACGTCAGGAGGCTATAGTTGTGATTGTGAATTGTCGAACTTTATCTATACACCATGCAAACATATTGTGAGTGGTGACCTTGATGTGGTGAGTGATATGGATCTGAAATTACTCCTGATGAAAGGACCTAAATATAGAGAGCCCAGAAGAATAAATCTGAAGGCGGACCAGAAGATAGTCCTGACTGCATTAAAACAGTACGTTATTGATTGGTCTAAGCGAGAAAAAGTTGAACCTACAGTACTCGCTGATTGGCTGGACCTCACCAAGAGCAAGGTCGTTGAAACAATCCGCCATATTGACAGAAGTACTCTTCCCCAAGCAAAACAAGTACTGAGAAACCTCAATTCGCAAGAAGTTCTAGCAAATCTCCAGAGTAAATTCGTCATAGTCCCAGCAGACAAAGCTCCGAATAATATAATATTCATATGTAAATATTACTATTACCAGGTGCTGGTTAAAGAATTGAGTGTAGACATATCTTCATCAAATACATCTACTTACTCCCAAACTGCATTTACTCTGGAAGATTTATTTAACAATCACAAAAAGTTTCTCAGGGAAAGAGGTATTTGTCTTCCAACCAATCATAGCGACATACCAAAAATATACTGGACTCCCAAAATGCATAAATCACCATACAAAGCTAGATTCATAGCTGGTTCTAGAAGCTGCACCACCAAGCTTCTTTCAACCCTATTGACGAGGGCCCTTCAGGAGGTAAAAGCATTTTGGGAAAGGTATTGCGCCACTATTTTCAAGAACTCTGGCGTTGAATGTATGTGGATATTGAAAAACTCAAAATGTCTTACGGAAGAACTTGATGCTAAAGGTCACATACCGTACAGACATGTATCCACATGGGATTTCTCGACTCTCTATACTACAATCCCTCATCAGGACCTTATTGACCGTATAAGTTCATTAATAGTATCTGTGTTCAAGAAAACTGATCGTAGATATATTAATGTCGGAAGCCATAAAGCATTCTTTAGCTCGACTACATACAAGAGATATCATTCATGGGATGTTTCTTTGTTTATAGAGTTGCTTGAATTTCTCATTAAAAATGTCTATGTGAAATTTGGCAACACAATATATCAGCAGCATATAGGTATTCCAATGGGTACTAATTGTGCACCCCTGTTGGCTGACCTGTATCTGTTCTCTTATGAATATGACTATATGCTGGCGCTTTCAAAAACCGATCCACTCAAAGCCCGTTCCTTCTCATTCACCAAACGCTATATAGACGATCTTCTCGCTGTGGATAATCGCTATATAAATGACGCAGTGAAGGATATATATCCACCTTCACTGGTTTGAAGGAAACTACAGATAGCCCTACAGGCACATCTTATTTAGATCTCTACCTCTATAAAAATGAAGCGGGCATTCTCTCTCGTCGACTTTATGACAAAAGAGATGATTACAATTTCGACATCGTAAACTATCCCTTTCTGGACAGTAATATTCCAGTGGGACCTGCATATGGCGTATACATATCTCGCTTAGTAGCATTTGCTAGATCCTGTGTTAAATGTGACGATTTTAATCAACGTCACAAAACATTGTTGCAGAAACTTATAAAACAGGGCTATTCCACCAAGCGCCTCCACTCAAAGTTTCTCAAATTTGGCGATACATATCGCATGCTGATAGCAAAATACGAACGTAGCGTGCAAGATCTATGGCGCTACGTTTCGTAACTTGTGTCTAATTCCGCTTAACCCGGGGCTAGGGGCCGTATGAACCCATGTACTTCAAGATCCTCATGGTACTCATATGAACAGTCACAATCAAAGCGTGACTGAGATACATCATTCTTTAGATGACGACTTTACAACGAATATTATGGATTAAGAATACTGATCAAGCGATACGGATTTGATATTTTTGGAACATCGTGATGTCTTGCCGGCATCATTGAAAACTGTTGACCGCTTCTCTCTTGCAGGAAACAAGCCTATGTTTATGTATACTTTTGTCTTTTGAATTTGGTGCTAATACTGTTATATGGAAATGGAATAGGTCTTTGGATTATGGACGCGGATATTCTCTAATGGACGACGGCTGGATTATGAATGACGGACTAGACGCTTGTAATCTATCACATTTATATTGTGTTTTAATACCGCATTGTTAAATACTCGACACTAGCAATGATTTGTTATAACTTGTTATATACTGTAACCGTTGTCGAGCAACGCCAAACATAAGAATGCTTAAATATTGAATGTATGCCATTGTAATATCATTCCTTGACAAGAACTCATGTTCGAAACTGCAGCAGTAGGAATATAATGACGTAGTCAACTAAGAAGGCGACTTGTTATTTTTTCACTCTATACTCTCCACATCTGAATCGTTCACCATTATTCCTATATATATATATATATATATATATATATATATATTATGCATATCAAAAATTTTAATACAACAGAGCGTCCGGGTCTGACCACATGATAATTATCCTTCCCTTTTTGGTAACCAGTATTTATAGTACCAAGTTTCTGGGTGCTACCATTCCTTCAAAATGACACATGCGGACGGGTGGCTCGGTTGAGCTATATAGCGAGTCGGGCCGCGAAGTCAACCTTCGTTAACCTCAGTTTCGTACGTTTCTCAGGTGTTTAAAAATAGGGTTATGTTACATATGGAATATGTGACAAAAAACGGCCTGGTCGACCCCATATTTTGAATAGCTTTTTAATCTCGCCTCGAGAGGGGGAACACTGAGACGAAATCTTATTGAAATCGATTGTCAAGATTTTGGGTCATTTTTTGGGTCATTTTAATAGATTTCCCAGAAAATATGGAGTACGTTCCGAGGGAAGAAAATTTATCCCGGGTTGAATTTGCATAACTGGCTTGTATGCTAAATTAATGGTATGAGCATTCCCATGAAGAAAATATATACTTTTATATGGGTTTTCTGGATGGTTTGGCATCTCAGAAAGACGGAAGGGCTATACCAAGGGTCTATTTCCAGCAACGAGAGGTCCTCTGTGGACTGCACCCTATATGGTATCGTATCGTGCCAGCCTGTTTTGTATCGTAGTGCGCATGCGTGTTTCGATTGTATTCAATATTCATAATAACAATAATACTAATTATCAAAGAACAAAACTTGTCTTGCACAGACCGAGGTTTACATTATGTATTTTGTGAATACAAGAAAGCGTGTTTATTATGTACACGTCACAGTAAACACAAATGGTTTCGACTGTATACAGCAGTTGTGAGAGTATGTATGTAAAAACGAATTCTACTCTTCTTTTCACATATGCGTCGGTTTTTTTTATTTCCTCTGCCCTAGGCCTGGGGGATTTAGGGTGCGACCCAGTCTGGGAGGGGGGGGGGGCGGCATTTCGCCACCTCCTGTTTTCCTTCGTTACCCCTTGTGGTAGGGCGTTGCAACTTTCCAAGCTATATGTTTCGATCCAAGATGGCCGCCAGGATGACACCAGAGCGACTTCGTCTTCCCGGAAGACATTCTTCGCCTATTTTTGGACCGATTTTTATATTTCTCGATATTTTCTTTAAGAAACTAATTAATATGCTACAGAATAAATAGTTGTGGCAAAATAAATTACTTTTATTCCGTATTAGGTAAGAAACATGCGGGAAAATGAACAGAAAAGACAAAAAACACGACTATCTGAGGGCATTTCGTGGGCGCCATTTTGAATTTCTCCATGATCATTTGCACCTAGGATTATGCATGTTATCTCAAAATGACGCCAATACGATTCACGGAGAAAGTCAAAGAGTTTCAACCCTCTTTTTCTCCTCCTTCCTGAGCAGTAGTGAAATGTTTGGACCCGTGGCCATATATCCCAAATGCCAGACAGGATTAACCAGTCTTCTTTTCTTGCGATGTGCCATTGAAACATGGCAGTGTGACTATAATCACATGACCTACGAAGAAGGGTTTGATATGATATAAGTGTGTACATTGACGATTTCTAGGTCACCCAATTTGGTCAGAAATTGGGTCACATTGGACTTGACCCAATTAGGTCAGTTCACACAGGCATTGACCTATTTAAGCGCATTTCGATGGTTTTAGGAGACATTAGTACATTTCTTTTACAAATTTCGAGGTTTATAGGTCACCTCAGTAGGTCAAATTTTCATCAAAAGTAGGTAAGCTCAGAACTTGCTGGTAACAGTCCCCTAATGCACGTTCATGCCAAAATTCGAGGTTCTAATGTCAACGGTTCTGCTTGTTTTGCCGGAGAAAGGATTCGAATGGACTGACTCACTCATTATCGGAAAGCTTGCACACGAGAGCCTACTTCGTTGGAAAATCAGGACACGAACGTCAGGAACTGATCTTTGGGCTTTGTCCCCGCCGTCTCTTGGCGCAGGTCGTTTCACGAGCTTCTCTGGAACTTTGCCAACAGACATTCCCACGCTTGCCGCTTTAGCCACTGAAATGCCTGCTTTCGAGGACATCATCAATAGTTTGGGTTTCGATAGACATTACAGATCTGGGAATTGCCTGAGAATATCATTAACTACGGCTGTATTGAGATCATATTTTCCACCAATATCGGTAGATTCCGCTGGTCCATTCTCAGCCTCATAACAGGTGTCCAACACACCTCTGACCGCAGTCAAATGCACTAGCACAGTTCCGAAGAGTAGACGACAGCTATTCGATGTGGTCTCCTGAGCTCCGGAGCGGAGTAAACACAGTCTACTAGCGGAGCTGACGTTTCGATTGGTCAATTCTCGATTTGAAAAGGGGACCTTCCAAACAGTAGGCCTACAGCGATATAGGGGAAAAAGCTACTGAGTGATAAACCGCAGGTTCATTGTTTTATTTGCTAACTAGCCTGAAATGACGGAAAGGTTGTCATAGCAACATGTACCTTTAGCATATCTAGAACAAATAATTGGAACACGGCGCTTTGATTTGCGTTCAGCGACAAAACTAAAAAGACGACATGATCGCCTGATGAGCTGTCATCCCCCTACACAGTTAGTAATAGGATCCATTGTATCACACACTACTGCAGTCCCATACGCATGGACTATATTCATGTGAAACACAAGCAAATATTCAATAACAAACTCGCTAGCAGTGAAACCAGTGTAAGTTATTGAAAACCAGATTTTCGGAGATATTTTGTTAATGAATAATGAGGTTATAACAGTGATAGAAGCTTTGTATTGGCGGAGTAATCTCTACGCTGAGAGCGTGTTAACAATAATTTCAATTGCGGGCAGTGCTTGTAGCCTAGACGATAGTCGTTCAGCTGACATGCGCTGTTCGGAGTTCGGTCCAGTCTGTGTTGGAACACACGTTGTTGGTGAAGATTGCCGTGTTATCGAAGCAACGGGGCGACGAGTTAAACATGAAATCTGGTTGCGACCACCATGTTCTTGTCTTGTTGCTTGGTATATCTTTTATGACTGTTTTTAGCTGCGATAACTGAAAGTCGACTTACTGGTTTTGGATATGTGAATATTGTAGAACCAATCTACAGTACAATTTAGTCAGTTCGTGAAAGTGCCCCCCCCCCTATATATTTTCTCTACCACTAAGGCTAGAGCGCTGAAATTTACCACACAGTATCTTGGGTTCAAGCTCTACCGAAAAATGTAAAACAATCCAAGATGGCCGCCATGATGACGTTACAGTGTAGTCATCTTCCCGGAAGCCATTTTTCGGCCTTTTTGGGGTCGATTTTTTTAAATTTTTATTTTGCGATTTTTCTCTCGAAAAAATCAAATAAAATATAGAATGAATAGTTTTGCATAAATAAAATACTTTCAAGAGATTTTAGGCAAGGAAAATGTGAAGAAATGGAGCGAAAAGATTGAAAAACACGACTTTCGCGGATACCACATGGCCGCCATCTTGAATTTACCCATGATCCTCTGCCCGGGGGTAAAAATGACCCCAATAAGATAAGCTTTAAAGTTTCAGCCTCCTCGGTGTTGTCGTTTTGGAGCAGCAGAGAAAAGTTCACTGGGGGTGGGGGGGGGGGGCACTTTCCGCCTCCCGCCCCTCCCCCGCCACAGGCCAGGTAGGGTTAACCCTACCAGACATGTGGTAATTTTCTACACTATCTCCGAAACGACCGAATTAATAGCTGACGCTTCACTACTATATAGCAAATCTTTTTGGAGTTATTTCAAGCCGATTCGCGCACCCCTCCTGACTGAAAAGTTGGGTTTTCATCGTTTCTCTTCAAATTTGTTGCCTTTTTCCCCATAAAGATGCCCACAATTATTTTCTTTCAGTCCAAATAATTATTTTCTAATTTATTAATGCATTAGCCTATGGCCAAATTATCGGGCTGGTAAAAAGAAGTGTTGATAATTTAGTAAAATTGAAACCAGCCCTGCTGTAATCAGTTCAGCGCAGTTATTAGTTCCAGTTCTATCAAATCAGACTATTTGACGGAATTTCTGCATGCAAGGGCTGTTAGACATAGATACATATAGTTAAGCCTTAATTCTCTCTCTCTCCTAGATACATATACCAGCCTATAGGCTCTAGTTTCTATTGCAATTCTAAGGATGGACAATTATAATGTTGTAGTAGGGTTAGGAGATAACAGCCGGGCACTTTTAGCACTTTTGACAGAACGTTTCCTCAGAATTTCGTTCCGATTTAAGATTACCACGGATGTCCATATTTGGCATTATTTTCAAAATTTGCAAGAGACTATATCGGTACCAATAACTTTTTCATAACTTATTACCTAATTGCAAATTATTTCAAAGAGATGATAATGAGAGTCCATTTAATCTCTGTGTCAGTCACATCTGAATAAAAAAAAATCTAAAAGGCGAGATTTTATGTTCCAAAGAATTACAATATTAAGAAATGTTTTTAAACAAGTCTGAATTACAGATGTATGGAGTTTCGGGCTGTTAAAATTTGTTTATTTCAAGATAAATTAGCTGTAGCGACCAAACAGTGTTTGCATTATTCGTCCGTGTTTAGAGTCGGTATTTCGTTCTAATCTGTTACATGTTTTTGTACGATTTTGGTGTTAGACGCGCGCACTCTGTTTCTTCTGTGACAAGACCACTATTAAAAATAGTGCCGATCCGTTAAACCCTTTAGGTAACCTCTGCCAGAGAAGTGAATGGTTTTCAATATTTTTATCCAGTCTCTGTTACAACGAATAATTGAAGGCCAGTGGTAGGTGATTGGAGTATGATATGTGTTTGGTTTTGCTGTAAGTTTGATTTTAACTCAAGGCCTAATAAGGTGTTGCTTTGAGGGACTATTTGGGTGCCTGTGCACCGCTTTCTGTTTGCGGAGAAAGAAGCAAAAATTATGACGCCATTTGTACGAGCGCGCATAACTTAAGATTTCGATGGGCGACCATACTGAACTATAGATTGTAATTTCTGCTAATTGGCCGCTAGATGGCGCAGCGGTATATTACTGCAGGCTTGGCTGAACACAGGTGCCAGTCGTCTTTTGACTGCCGCTTAAACGGTGTACGACCGACAGTGTATTGATTACACAGCATGGGGTCAATTGGGGTCTCCAGCTTACTCGTTAATTGTACAATCAGCTCCCAATGTATCATCTTTAGATATATTTAACTCTGGTAGAATATATGCACTTATAGATAAGCCTGTTACACACACACAAACGGCATACGTTGGAGCAGATATTAGACATTGAATTGAAGCAATACAACTTAGATGAAAGAATATAAAAAATATGCACTTCAAAACCGATGAATATTAATAATAAAATTGGTTGAAGAGAAATGTAACACTTTGTTGTATTATACATGTATTTGTACAGATTATGGCATTTCGTCCTACCAGTTATAGTACAACGCTTGTGAAAATATGCAAGAAAAGTTTGTATAGATACCGTGTGATTGTCACTGAATAACACTTCCCTTTTCCAGTTTCCGTATTACGCCAACAAACATAAATCACAGCATTCTAATCAAGGAAGAGGAGTTCACACATTGTATTTGACAACAGATATACTCATATAAAGTCAATTACAGTCTACGTGAAGGTTCAAGAGTTAAAAAACCAAGCTTTCGATTCTATTGTTCGACTTCCTCCTTTGCAAACAAAGTTTCTGAGTAAAACAAACCTCTCTGACGTTCTGAGTAAAACAAAACTCTAATGGTTATATATTCTAAAGGCAAACGTTAAGACGGAAATGTGACAATACTTTAGGTGTCGATTATCTGGAGGATCAAAGAGGCAGACCATAAAACCTGAGGCTGAAACTGTACATTGCCTTATATACTTAGCGCTGGAAAAGATATTCAAAAAACAAAGAAATGTACCGCGAAATTCAAATAAAACATTGAGTTGGTGGGCCGCGAAATCCGAATCGGAAGCGGCCCTTAAACTTAAACTACAATTTCAATCAAAGTACATTGCCAGAGTGACTTACAACCCTAGAAGAGCCTGCACCACATATAACACTGATATATAAATATCGAACGACATGGAATGTCCCAGAATGAGAACATTGAAGAACATTCGGCTATTGAAGAAAACAGCAAACTATCTGTTCATGAAATTAAACAGAAACTTGTGGCACTTGGTGTTTCAACAAAATTAAGAAAGAAAGAAAAACTTCTGTCATTGTAGAATAGATTGAACTCATGATATGTCACAATTAATTTACTGCCATATAGTGTACATACATGCACTATATGTAAATAAAACAATACCCATTATATAATCGTTTGTTACAATCTTCTATTTTGCATTGACGTGGTTTAATTATATAATGATTGGTCAGAAACGACTTCGCCGCATGCAATACACAATCGTGATCCATGCTTAATCCGCCCAGCAGGTATCGTCACCTGTGACAAGGTCTCCGCGTTAATTGCCACCGACCGGCCCCCACTTAATCAGTCTAGCTGAACCCCTCATAGTGTATTTCTCTAAAAATTAGCAAATTTTAAATTGAAATGGAAGCAAGAAGATATTCAATAATTAGATCAAGTAAAGAACCATTAGATAGAACAGAATATGATTTGTACAACGCCATGCTGGCAAATATCGTTGGCGGAATGGTGTTTTACCTATAAGCTTTTAAATGTGAGCTACTTTCGGCTTTTTCGTGAAAACCTATGCTAAGGTATAGGTTGAAAATGCAAATTGAACCCTCATTTTTAAATCAAATTGGAAGCAAGTAAAACATTTTCCATGGGAAAATAAAATAGCACATCGTATGGATATACTATTCGAAATTAACTTAATATGCTGGCAAATGTTGTCACCCGAACATAAATGCTTGATTTTCAGCTTCGAAAAGCATGGTCCTATTTAATCTAGGTTAAATTTCGCAGGCCTTGTTGAGCAGTGTTGTCTTCCCTTACCAATGAAAGTTGGACATGCCCCGTCAAGGAGTTTCTCCGGTTGTAACACTTGAATTAAAGTACTTCTTGCCGAAATATGTAAGTCGAGACTTAATTAATGAATCAAGGAGATGCAATTACGTTAACAGTTTTTGACATTGCCGCCAATGTAGATTGTAATAGTGGTCTGACCCCTTCTTTAGTGGCGACGCAGATTGCTCCTCCTAGATAAACGCTCTGTGGTCTGCCAAACTGTATTGTAGTTTTCAAGTTTTCTGAAGTATCCTTGTCTTATTTTATGAAAGAATAGAGTTGCAAAGCTATCGAGAATACTTGTTTGATCGTAAATGTAACCGATGTAGGCCTATCTGAGATTTGCATACAATTTTACAAATGTACGGTGACCGTGATCGTTCTGTGACTGATGTAAATAGCTGTTACTATTACTATTGACTAATAAGATTCAGTAATGTTTTACTGTAATTTCTGTGAGAATAATCTCTTTGTAGGATATCTCAAGATGTGGAGACGAAAACATTGTATTACCCCTCGGGCAATTTTACCCCAGGGTATTGTCATCATGCACGTCCGTCCGTCTCCGATTTCTCGTAACCACCATATCTCAAGAAAGGCTATGCCTAGGAATACTAAAGTCACATCACACGTGCGTATGGTCACAGTGTATAAGCGTATCAAAATTCAGCGAGATTGCCCCATATTTTTCCAGGTAACCAGATGAAACTGTGTCAATTGATCATGAACTAATTGGAACCACCATCTCCAGATTGACAAAACCTAGGAACACCAAACTTGCGTCACATATGTGTATGGTCTTAAAGCAGAATCCTGTCAAAATCGATCAAATTGACCAATTGTTCCGGGTCATTGGGTCAAATTTGTTCAGTCATATCTGGCTGCTTATTACCAACATATTTCAAGATCATAATGCCTACACTCACTGAACTTACTTTAGACACACATCACGTGATGGACTACAGCCAAACTTGTACTTGAGGTATTGTCATCCTGTACGTACGTTCGTTTATCCGTCTTTGTTTTTCATAACCATCATATCTCAAGAATGAATATATATCTAGGTACACCAAACTTTACGAAACGAAAGCCTATCGAAAATCAGTGAGTTCGACCCAGATTTTTGGGTCACCAGGTCAGTTTATGTCAATTTGCCACCATTTGATCAACTGAAATATGACAGTCTGGGAGAACCAAACTGGCATAACACATGCTTGTGATCATATAGCAGAAGTCTATCGCAAAGTACAATTGATTTATTTGTTGTGGATCACTGGCCCAAAGTTGCTCTTTTTATCACCTGTTTTTTTTTAACTATTGTAACTCAATAATGATTATGCCTCGGTTAACTGACCTTATACTGGACACACTGTAATTCAGCCAACATTGCCATTGGAATATTGCCTTCGTGAGTGTACATACGTAATATGTCCATAATTACCGCCATGTCTGAAGGATATATTCCCAACTTAAATCACTTAGGATAATAGGCATGTGATCATGTTGCAGAAACCTAAAAAGAATTAGTCAGATTGACCCATATTATCGGATTCACTACGAAGTTAACTGTCAATTTTGTCACCAGATGCCTGCCGCCATCAACGGTTTGTTCTTCAACAAAGGCCCTATTTTAATACGGCCAAGGCCGAGGGGTTGTTAGTACTTTGCACGGTTCATGATCTAAATGCTACAGACAATCCTGCCTCAGACCTCAGACATGTTAGAGTCTGAATTCAGTATGACTTTTAATTGCATCTGACTAAAGCTGCTGCTGCTGTCCTCGGTTTTGAAGATCACAGTTCATAGTACAGTTGATTATGAATGAAAGGAGTATTATTTACCAATTTTGTATACACTCAACGTGTCCGCATAGCTGTAATATATGCTGTGTTGAAAATTTGGTAATTATAATAATTTTTGTTGGATTTTTGTCCAGATTTGAACCAGGTCATTATAGCCACCTTCTTGGAATTGATGAGCTCGTTATCCCCATGTGGTTTCTTCAAAAATTATCTGCCGAAATAAATCAGCTTTTATACATAAACTACCTTCATTTTGTCTTTATTATGATCTATGAACTGCACAAAACGCTGTACAACTTTGTTGTGTACAATTGCGACAAAATATACAGCCAGCTGGTCGTGTACAGATGGTCTCTGTGGGCACATTTGAACATTTGCATAGCTTTTCCGGTGTAATTTTTATCGTGTTTCTCCAAATTACCATTCTGGCAGAGCTATATATACAGGCAAACTTAATGTTTATATTGCTTTTCTATTCAAGGATGATTTTATCATGTTTCTTCAAATTGCCTTCTCGGGCCCAGACAAACTTAAGTTTTATGGCTCTCCTTCATAAAACATTACGATGATAAGCAACTAGCGAAACGATATTCACAAATGCATTGAGATAAGAGCATGACCAGATATAAACAGATATAAAAAGTCTATATATATCTCTTCCTTTCAAGTAAAGAAACTTTATTTCTTCCAACAGGTGCCTGTACATAGGCAAGTGGCCAGAACAATGGCACATACGAGAGTGGGTGGAGTGGTCTCTCATGGATGATCAGCAGGAAACCAGTTTGGAATGATCAGACAGGAAACACTCATATTTGTGTATAGAAGATGGAGGAAAGAAATGAACTTCCGGGGGTCACTGACTGGCAGATAATCAACCCTCGAAGGAATAGCCAGCGGTATATATACTTTCTATACTTCCTGAAATATTAAAAGTGTCTGAAGCGCGTTGTGAATATTCTGTGAAACGGAATAAAAAGTGCTATATTGGATATACTTTGATCTATACTTTGGAGTTATGCTGTCGGATGCGATGAAGTAGCACCGATTTCTCGCGGATAAATGACCGGTATATGTTGGATTTGGATTTGAACTATAAATGATATAGGATGAATTTTGAATTGAACTTTTGTGCGTTACCGACACGGATTGCTGTGGCATTGTTTCCTGTGACACTGTTTCCTGAATAGTCAACGGGGAAATTTGCGGAGACATTCATTTGTGGAGAGCTCGTGGTTTGTGTTTGAATGCTGAACTGAAATCTAGAAAAAACAAACTGAAAACGTGACTTGTGATTGTGACGAGTAGTGTAAAAAGAGGGATTTATGGCCCAAACCTACACCTGCTTTGATCGATGTCTTAATCTCCGCCAGGAATACAATACAAACGATAAAACGGAAGTTTTAAAACAAAAGTTATCTCCCCTGGGGAGTTATCCCCCGGGGAGTAGTCTCCCTTTAGGGGAGCTCTCTCAGCTCAGCCAGGATATATAAGCCAGCTCCCAGTATACTCTTCCTCTTTTCTCGTTTGTACCTCCAGTGGTGCACGTCAGGGAGTTTGCAATACAGTCCTAGTTGTTGTTACAAAGACTAGTTGTTGTTGCTCAAAGTGTTGTTTATAGAAACATTTTCCTTCTTGAATAATGTCTTCTGAGTATTCTGTTCCAATTCCCCCGAATTCTTCCCGTGCGTGTGGGCGATTTTCGTCACGCTTTGACGCCCACACACGCTGTTTCGCTTGTAAGGAAATTTTACTATCGAAGTAACAAGGGTGCTGAATGTGTGTCTTGGGATAAAGTTACTTGGAGAAATTATGCAGGCCTGTAGGTCCTATTTATTACAGGCTTCAGAGAACCCGATCTATCGGAAGTCGATAGACGTATTTTGGAAATTGTCATTAGTTGAGGACATCTAAATTAATCAAGATCTGAGTGGTCCCGTTTTAGGTTTGTCCCATAAATCAAAACCAACTCCTTCTACTGGGGGAGATTTACCACCTAACGGTACGGTTGTACGACATGATAACCAGTGTGTACTAGATAGCTTAGCCTCCACGGTATGGCTTTGTCGAGAGGCCTTGGGAAACCGGTTCCTTTGTTCAAGCAAACAAAGGCCAGGTCATAGCTGCCGCGACGTTCTATTGTCCCCGACGGACCGCTCTTGGTGCCCCTAGTGGTTCAATCACGGGAAGTTCATCTTTCAACTCGGTTATTCAAGCACAGAGAAAAAGTGACAGTCTCATTCTTCTTTCGAATTGAAGTAAACCATATCGTTACAGAGTGTGACACTTTGTAGCTGATACCGTCAAGATTATGGTCAGATATAGGCCAGTTTTTGTTGCACTTCCCGTGGTCGTATTATGGGGGTATTACTGTGGGTTCGTCGTTACTTTGGGGACAGTTTTTCGTCTCTCTCCTTCAAGTGCTTCGTCCCGTATAGACCGTTGGACCAGTTTTAGACGTGGGCATTTTAGTTGTTTGGTCATCAACTTGACATTTCTACGCAGGACCTTAATCATTATGGTCGCATTCTACTTCGGTCTCTGCAGTGCCTTCGGTCTTATTACAGATGTTTTCCCTCAATCCATTAGTGCTGGTATTGATGTCTCTAGGCCTCAGTCCATAGTTGCGGATTTTTGGTCCCCCTCAAATTCTTTGAAATTAAAATTCCGCCAGGTTTGACCCCATGAGAATTTTTGTTGGCTTTTTGTTTATTGATATTTGTGATATCATTCAGTTGACTAGTTGATTTGTTTCAAATCAGTACATGGTATTTTGCCAGTAGGATTGGCCCATGCCTCACTATGCAGATGGAAGTGTGAAAGTGTGGCTGTGAATTGGGGCCATTTTCAGCTTACGAGCACATGGCATACTTTACGGTGTAAAATCGAGCTTGAAAACCGTGTGGTCGACACCCTATTTTCTTTGCCAATTTTTGTTGGTCCTTGGACTGGGCACACTGTCGGTGAGTTTCAGGACAATTGAATAACAAGTTTTTCTTTGGTGGAGGGGGAATATTACCCATTTTGGACCAATTTTAGAGGATTTTCCTGAAGTTTGAAGCAAGTTCAGTATGGGTTATGGGGACCCTGATTTTCGTCAACAAGGCTTACATCTGTTTCGGCTTTATGTCAAGAGCCTACTCTTTCAGAAAATATATAGTTCTATGGGGGTTGTCTAATAACACGGTTGCTGTTTAGCATAAAATAAATCTGCCTACTGTTTAATTTCAGATGCCATGGCCCTTCTGTAGACTGCAACCTATATGACAGAACAGGCATTTTCTCAGGTAACATTAAATTTGCATATTTGACTCGAAATTTCACATCCAGAACTACTATTGTTTACTATCAAGTTGAACACAATTCAAAACAATGCTATTCACACCCAACACAGGACTGAAACCAGCACAGGGGCTTGGACTGGAAAGGGGGGGCGGGATAACTCTTAGCATGGCCAGAAAATATCTGTTACAAGATGTGTGGAATTGCCAACATCAATGTTGGTGTTTTATTGGGAGGGGGTGTCAATTGTCCCAGGAATTTCCCAGAAGTTTTAGTGTCACAGAATAATTCCTCTGGGACCATTAAACAGCCCTACCACACCCTCCCCCCCCCCCACCACCACACCCCCTCCCATAAAACCAGCATTGGAGATGGCACAACTATACACAATGTAACAGATATTCCCCTGTCATGCTAAGAGTTATCCACCCCTTCCCCCCCCCTTCTAGCCCAAGCTCCTGTGCTGGTTTCATACTTCCAGTCCTGTGTTGGGTGTGAATATCATTGTTTTGAATTGTGTTCAACATAATAGAAAACAATATTAGTACTGAATGCAAAATTTTCAGTCAAATATATTCAAATTCGACATAGCGGTCCAGCCTGACAAAATGGCGTCGCAAAAACTGTCAAAATATGAATGGGGTAGGGGGAAAGTTGTGGCTCTGTTTTATCTTAATATGACTCTCAACCATTGAGTGTCATATATCATTATACTTGTACAGACCCATAGATTGAAAAGAGTAGATAAAAAAAAATCCACAAAAAGTACCCTTCACGTAAAGGCCTCAGTCCATAGTTGCGGATTTTTGGTCCCCCTCAAATTCTTTGAAATTAAAATTCCGCCAGGTTTGACCCCATGAGAATTTTTGTTGGCTTTTTGTTTATTGATATTTGTGATATCATTCAGTTGACTAGTTGATTTGCTTCAAATCAGTACATGGTATTTTGCCAGTAGGATTGGCCCATGCCTCACTATGCAGATGGAAGTGTGAAAGTGTGGCTGTGAATTGGGGCCATTTTCAGCTTACGAGCACATGGCATACTTTACGGTGTAAAATCGAGCTTGAAAACCGCGTGGTCGACACCCTATTTTCTTTGCCAATTTTTGTTGGTCCTTGGACTGGGCACACTGTCGGTGAGTTTCAGGACAATTGAATAACAAGTTTTTTCTTTGGTGGAGGGGGAATATTACCCATTTTGGACCAATTTTAGAGGATTTTCCTGAAGTTTGAAGCAAGTTCAGTATGGGTTATGGGGACCCTGATTTTCGTCAACAAGGCTTACATCTGTTTCGGCTTTATGTCAAGAGCCTACTCTTTCAGAAAATATATAGTCTAATAACACGGTTGCTGTTTAGCATAAAATAAATCTGCCTACTGTTTAATTTCAGATGCCATGGCCCTTCTGTAGACTGCAACCTATACTTCCACCTCTGTTTTGGTGGCAGTCCCACAACATCGTCATGTGGGGTGTTCATTTTCCGGCTGATAGTCTAGATTCGATGCCAGACTTCACATCAAATTAAAAAAAAAAGACGATGTTTTTCATCCTATCGGTCTTCTTCGCTGCTATCAAGCGAAATGGGCCTATTTCGTCTCCTGGTGCCGAGAACGTGATGCCGATCCCGACTCTGCCTCGGTTTTCCCTAATAGCTCTTTTCTCCTTTGCCTCCATCGTGATAAGAAGTTTCAAATCAGCACCATTGGGGGTTATCGATCTGCTTTGGCTAGGGTTTTACGTCTTTCTGCCGGCATCGACATTAGTCTAAACGACAATCTCTCTGCGCCCATTCGGGCTTTTGCGCTACAGTCTCGCCGTACTCGCCAGCTGTTACCGAAATGGGATATTGGTGTGGTTCTGTGTGCTCTGATTCGTCCGCCTTTTGAACCCTTACAATCCGCGTCTCTTAAAGCTGTTGCCTACAAGACAGTTTTTCTCGCGGCTTTTGCTTTGGCGTCTAGAGTGTCTGAACTTCATGCTCTTGAGAGATCATCTATGACCTGGTCGGCGGATTGGTCGCGCGTATCGTTTCGACCTATTCCGGAGTTCATCGCCAAAAATGAGTCTGTTCGCTTAGGTCCGTGTGCGCAACGTTTGTACTCCATCCCAGCGTTATCAGACTTCATTCATGGCCTCGAAGACGACCTGCTGTTATGCCCTGTTCGAGCCATACGACACTATCTCACTCGTACCGATCCCGGTCGGGGCTCGCGTCGTCTGTTATTCTTGTCCCTTCGTCCTTCGGCGGTACGTGACATTACTAAGAATACCATCGCTTCGTGGTTAAAGAAAACCATTGAGTGGTCTTATCAATTGGCCATTGATGCTCCCCCGCTTCTATCTCGGCTTCTTCTCATGAAATTCGCGCCATCGCTTCGTCATGGCCCGTATCGAAAAACTTGTCCCTCCATGACATTGTCCAGTCTTGTGCCTGGACGGCTAATTCCACGTTCACCAATTTCTATCTGAGAGATATGTCAGTCCAATCAGATAGTGTGACCATGCCTGGGCCACGGGTGGCTGCCCAGCACGCGGTCAGGTAACTTTAAAAAAATACGGGGGGGGGAGCAAAATTGGCATCATCGCAGCAAGTCACCGGCTTGCTGTATCATCTCTTCTCATCTCTCTGTCATATCATATGTCCACATACTACATGATCACCAGAGAAGAAGTAAGAGCTCAGCTTGCCAGTCATCAATCAAGCCTGACACAATGGTGAGTTTTAATCTTTGCTTTACTCTAGATTTGCTTGTGTCATTTCAGGTTACGCTATGATCTTCTAGATCATCTCAGCTGAGTCTCCTGGCGGTCAACTCACAGTTTCAACGTACAAGAACTGACACTTTTGTGAGTATTAATAACGTTTATTTTCAGGTCACCAGTGTCAGCAACAGTAAAGTACAGACAGTTGACACAGACACAGAGTAGACTCAGAGATTCCGCTGTCGACTCTCAACAGTCCAATCTGCATCAAGGATTAAGTACACAGAGTTGGATATAAGGCGGAATGTGGACTGACAAGGGTATCAGTTAGTCGCCTTGATTGACGATGTAGGTTTCTTCCCATCTCATTCTTGCTTAACCTCCGAACTCTGGCACTCAGGTTCCTTGGTTACTATGGTGGTAAGTCTGCGCACCTACCACAATCACAGATACATGGATGAAGTCATTTAAAATGATAAGTAACTTCTATTCTCCATAAGTAACCACTGCCTCACCATCCAGGGTTCTTTTTGTTGAGAATTATTGTCATATCTGTGCTCTTTTTGGGTCACCTAAGAGAAGAAATAGGTCAGTTGGGCCTCAAGTTATATTTTAAGGTTTGACACAATTATGATTTTAATCTTTGTCTTTACTGCAGATCTGTTTGTGTCATTTCAGGTTATAGCTATGGCCTTCTATATCTCTCAGCTGAGTCTCTTTGCGGTCAACTCACAAGTTCAACGCACAAAGAACTGACACTTTTGTGAGTATAATAATGTTTATTTTCCAGCTCACCAGTGTCAGCAACAGTAAAGTAAAGAAAGTTGACAAAGACAAAGAGGAGACTCAAAGATTCCGCTGTCAACTCTCAAGTCCAGCGTCTACATCAGGGATTAGAGTACACAGAGTTGGACCTAAAGCGGAATGTGGACTAGCGCTGCGAATAGGTGGACGACTTGTATGGCATGATGGCGAATCTCTTCCCAACTCATACTTGCCTTACCTCCGAACAATGGTGTTCAGATGCCTCAGTTCCGTTGGCGGTAATACTGCGTACCACATCCACATCACAGATTATGACACCTTGTATCTATGCTACATTGGCGACCAAAGATCCCAACTCATACATGCTGCCTTCCAAGTGCTCATCCCGGCCGTACTGCCTGAGTTCCTGTACGGAGGGTAACACTGTGCTTAGCAACAAGCTAAGTAGCCACTTCTTATATCCTTGAATACCTTCTGTGTTCTGACCATGGTTTTCCTGTTGATTGTGATTGTCTTGTTTGTGATTATTTCAGCGGATATTTAGCCTGCCATTGCAAATACAACAAGGCCGAGGTTCCCTCCTCCATATGTTGGTAGTGAGGGATAGATCAAAGCAGGTGTAGGTTTGGGCCATAAATATTAAACATTTATAAACAATGTTACTATTTATAACCAAACCAAACCTGCTTTGATGTTATGGCCCTCCCATCCTTCCCCTCACTCCGCGGTCTTGGACACCACAGGTCTCGGTTTATAACAAGAGAAAAGAGGAAGAGTATACTGGGAGCTGGCTTGTATATCCTGGCTGAGCTGAGCTGAGCTAAAGGGAGACTACTCCCCGGGTGGATAACTCCCCAGGGGAGGTAACTTTTGTTTTAAAACTTTCGTTTTATCGTTTGTATTGTATTCCTGGCGGAGATTAAGGCATAGATCAAAGAATCATTGGATCCTACCTTCACTGTACATATGTTATATTTATGTCGTGTTTGTGTACTTGCTCATGATTCAGATATTACAGACATGTTTTCGTTTTGTAAACAGATGTGTTAGTTGTTCCTTGAGCTGGAGACATCCCAGTGATTCGAATGTGATATTTCCACGTCCTGACAAACATGTAAATTTATCTGAAGAATATATGAGCAGGAAGGCATTAGTTTCTTCCAAAACTATCTGCCTGAAAAATTTCAAAATAAAACAGCATTTATGCGTAAAGTATCTTCTATTTGTCTTTATTATGATCTATGAACTGCACAAAAACGCTGTACAACTTTGTTGTGTACAATTGCGACAAAATATACATTCAGCTGGTCGTGTACACATGGTCTCTGTGGGCACTTCTATACCAACAGTTCGAACATTTGTAGAGCTTTTCCGTTCTAATTTTTATCGTGTTTCTCCAAGTTACAATTCGGGCACAGCTATATAGACAGACAAACTTAATATTTATATTGCTTTTCTCTTCCAGGATGATTTTCATCATATTTCTTCAAATTGCCTTTTCGGGCCCAGCTCTGTATATATATATATATATACAAACTTAACAGTTGTATGGCTCTCCTTCATAAAACATTACGTTGATAAGCAACTAGCAAAAAGATATTCACAAATGCATTGATATAAGAGCATGACCAGATTAAAGCAGATATAAAAAGTCTATGTATATCTCTTCCTTTCAAGTAAAGAAACTTTATTTATCCAACAGGTGCCTGTACATAGGCAAGTGGACAGAACAATGGCACACAAGAGAGTGGGTGGAGTGGTCTCCCATGGATGATCAGCAGGAAACCAGTTTCGAATTATCAGACAGGGAACAGTCATATTTGTGTATAGAAGATGGGGGAACGAAGTGAACTTTCGGGGGTCACTGATTGGCAGATAGTCAACCCTCGAAGGAATGGTCAGTGGTATATATACTTCAATTCTTTCTGAAATATTTGACTGTGTGACGTACAACAGTTAGCTACAACAGTTTTCCGAAAGCAAAATCTTGTAAACTGTTGTTGGTAAACCGCCCACCCCCGCCACCATCCCAATTTCAAACCCATCCTCCAGAACTGTGTTTGATTCTTCTGTGGAGATATATATATATCCCTCTTTATCAATTATTTTTATTTTCTGCCATATTATTCGGCAAACAATGTAAGGAAAGGTTTTGGTCAGGGGTGAATCGAAACTGTAGAGTTAGGAGCTATACATGTGCCAGTTTTGGTCTACTTTGGTCATAATTCAACTTTTGACTGGCTCTCTGAAACTGATTTCATTACGAGTTGAAAAGTTTGAATACGGTATATGAAATCTAAATAATTCTAGGAAGTTGGAACTTCATACATAAATAATGCAGGCTGTTTTGCGGAAATATATAATATTCCAACACATTTGAGGGGTTACTGAACCGAGTGTTGTTGTTGCTACAGAGCATTTTTGAAAATTGCTGAAAAGCGTATGCCCGAAGAAAATGACACTGCATGTGCAGTACAATTTGTTCCTGGATTTGTGTAAAGATTAAATATTGAGCGTACGAGTCTTGTAATCCGGCAACCAATTTAAATTTGTTCACTGGTATATGAGAATGAATTTGAGAATCGTGTTTGAATTTGAGAATCGTGTTTAAAATTCATGGTCAAAAAATGAATCGGCCTTACCACTATTTGCATGGTACGCTTTCTTTTTGCGTATTTTGTAGGAGATTATTCCATCTTGCGTTTCATTTTGATTGCCCAAAACTGACATGGACTAATTGTAAGGTTTTCACCTTATTGTTGTATTACATGCTTGCACTCTCAATATTTAACATTTAAACAAGTCCAGGAACTAAATGCACTTTACGTGAGATCGAAGTACAGGATTTCAAGTGAGAGGGTGACTTGTTCCATATTTTCGGGCCTTTGATTCCGATGCCTTATAAGGATTAGTCTGAAAGATGAATATGTCGATATAGATTTAAACTGGACTGTCTAGTTGGGTATATGCACGAGAGATATCTTTGTGAACTAAGAGCGAAATGCTTCGGGCATTAAGTCATGATGGTTCAAATATTTATTAACCAATAAAAGAACTAAATACTGATTTAATTGTTTCACTGATAATATTTTCAACTAAGCAAATAGTGGAGCCGTGTGATCATACTTGGCTGAACAAGTAATTAATCGTATGGCCTTTTTTCTGCAAGATCTGCGAATGTTTCAGATGACACACAATATTACAATATGCGAAGTAGGAGAAAATCTGTACATGCGAACCAATTATATAAATTGATGAGCCCCTTCTACGTAATTTCTATCAAAATCTTAGGGTTGTCGTTGGACAGGGTGACAGATGTATCGTCAGCGAAAAGTAGAATTTCCATGACACTACTTGCAGCAATAATGTCATCGATATAAATAAGGAAAATAACCTGAACTAAAATAGATCCCTGTGGTACTCCACAGGACACCGGTTGAAACGATGATATTGTATGATTATATTGAGTACAATGGGTTCGAGACGATAAGTAACTATGAAGCCATTTGTTAGATGTTCTCCTAAACCCACAATGATCTAACTTATATAGAAGGATGCTGTGGTTGACTGTATCAATTGCTTTTGGTAAGTCCACGAAAGCTGTGATTGAATATTTCTTGGCCTTTCTGGCAGCAACTAATTCATCATGCAGCAATTTAGCCGATAAAAATGTGGAATGATTAGCTCGGAATCAATACTGGTTGGTGCAAAATATATTATACGTTTCTTAGAACACAATGATTGTGATAACCACAAACCTTTCAAATATCTTGCTCAGACAAGGCAGTGCTAATATAGGTATATGTTTATCGCATGTATTAGTTTCACCATTTTTTGCTCGCCTTACGAAGTAAAGGGGAGATAATGTGAGGGGACAATCATCGTCGGTGTCGATGTCTGGCCTGGTTTAGCTTTTTTTGGTTTAGCAAATTCAAAAAACAAATCTACAAAAATTCAGAAGAAATATTTAAAAATTACGGGGTGGCTATTCCCCCTGGGACATCTTATTTAGATCTCTACCTCTATAAAAATGAAACGGGCATTCTCTCTCGTCGACTTTATGACAAAAGAGATGATTACAATTTCGACATCGTAAGCTTTCCCTTTCTGGATAGTAATATTCCAGTGGGACCTGCATATGGCGTATACATATCTCGCTTAGTAGCATTTGCAAGATCCTGTGTTAAATGTGATGATTTTAATCAACGTCACAAAACATTGTTGCAGAAACTTATAAAACAGGGCTATTCCACCAAGCGCCTCAACTCAAAGTTTCTCAAATTTGGCGATACATATCGCATGCTGATAGCAAAATACGAACGTAGCGTGCAAGATCTATGGCGCTACGTTTCGTAACTTGTGTCTAATTCCGCTTAACCCGGGGCTAGGGGCCGTATGAACCCATGTACTTCAAGATCCTCATGGTACTCATATGAACAGGCACAATCAAAGCGTGAGTGAGATACATCATTCTTTAGATGATGACTTTACAACGAATATTATGGATTAAGAATACTGATCAGCGATACGGATTTGATATTTTTGGAACATCATGATGTCTTGCTGGCATCAATGAAAACTGTTGACCGCTTCTCTCTGGCAGGAAACAAGCCTATGTTATGATTAAGCCTATACTATGATTGTCTTTTCAAATTTGGTGCTAATACTGTTATATGGAATAGGTCTTTGGATTATGGACGCGGATATTCTCTAATGGACGACGGCTGGATTATGAATGACGGATAAGACGCTTGTAATTCCTTGGGTGCTCCAATGTTAAAATCCCTATGATAGAGTTTTTCGTTCAGCTGAAGTGCACATGTGCACATCTGTACATAGAAAGTTTGCTGCAGTTGTCAGCTGTCAATGGATGATTACGAAACTTGGTTTTCTTATGATTAGAAAATGAACCTGTGCTATTTTTGAGATGAAATGGTAATTTTTTCCAAATTATGGCAAATGATAGAGTTTTTGGTTAAGCAGAATTGCACATGCAGGCCTATACATGTGCACTTGTCCATGTACATGGAAAGTTTGCTGCAGTTGCTCGATGGATGATTATGAACCTTGTGCACATGATTCTTATGATTGGAGGATGAACCTGTGCCATTTATGAGATGAAATATTAATTTGTGTCCAAATTATGAGGTTTTGGACTTCGTAATTTGCCAATTATAAGGATTATAATTGTTAGACAAAAATGTACTGAAAAGTTGCCTGAATTTGTCAGGCTTCATTGGATGATTAGGGAACTTGGTACACATATTTTATATGACTAGAGGATGTCCCTATGCTATTTAGGAGATGAAATATTAATTTTTGTTCCAATTTTGAGGGTCTCATCTTAGTAATCTGTCAATGATAATGTACATACATGGATACTTTGCTTGAAATTGCAAGTTCAATGTAATTCGAGGATGTGCATGTGCTGTTTAAGAAATATAACAATAAATATGAATTTCTGTCCTAATTATTACAGTTTAGACTTTGTACGTTTCCATTGATAAGGTTTTTGTTGGACAAAAATTTACATGTAGATCTGTACATGGAAAGTTTGCTGAACGTTTCGTGGGATATGATTATAAAACTTGGTGGACATGTTTCATGTTTTCCTAGGTCAGACATATCCAGCAGTAATCCCACATGGGACTGACCTATCCAGCAGTAAGAGTGCACTCCGGAAATTCTTTCATTCGGCAAGGAATAGACCATGGGTCCGCATTTCGGCCACGACTTATCGTAAAATTCTCATCCCAAATCACATATACGTATATTTTTTTCTGAAAGAGGATGACAACTATTATTTTAAAACACAGCACTGATATGTTATAGAAAAATGAATCTCGAATATTTTCCCCCACGCTTGCTTCATTATTCCTAGAAAACCCCTTAAAATGTCGAAAAATGGTCAGATTCGGCTCAATTTCCAGAAAAATTTATAAGAGCGATTTCAATTAAACTTCTTTCTCATGTTCCCAGGTCCGGTACCAACTTCATAATGCAAAAAAGCAGGGGTCAAACTGCTCGTTTCTTGTCATATTTTCTCTCCGTAAATGAGTCCCGATTTTTAGGCACACCAAAGGGCATAACTTTGGCAGGACAAAATTTACTCCATGGCTCGATCACCGTGCAGACGAAGCCAGGCATCGAGCTGTATGTGCTCGTTTGCAGCGCTGATAATGCTAAACAGGATGGTATCATAGATAGAAGCTATTATAAAGGCCAGAAAAACTATGATGTAGCAGAACACGGACAGTCTATCGTATTATGTCCCATACGGGACTCGACTATCTAGCACTAATCTCAGACCGGGCTGGCCCATCCAGCAGTAATCCCACATGAACTGGCCTATCCAGCAGTAATCCACACGGGACTGGTCTATCCAGCAGTAATCTCACACGGGCTGACCTATCCAGAAGTAATCTCGCACTGGACTGCCCTATGCAGCAGTAATCCCAGACGGCACTGACCTATCCAGCCATAATCCTACATGGGACTGACCTATCCCACTGTAATCCCAAACAGGACTAGCTTATCCAGCAGTAACCCACACGGGATTGGTCTCCCCAGCAGTAATCCCACACGGGATTTCCGTATGCAGGAGTAATCCCACACTGGACTGCCTATGCAGCAGTAATCCCATACGAGACTCACCTATCCAGCAGTAATCCCAGATGGGACTGGCCTATCCAGCAGTAATGTCACATGGGACTGGACTATCCAGCAGTAATCCCACACGGGACTGGTCTATCCAGCAGTAATCCTATACAGGACTGGCCTATCCAGCAGTAATCTCGCATGGGACTGACCTATCCAGCAGTCATCTCGCACTGGACTGCCCCATGCATCAGTAATCCCACGGCACTGACTTATCCAGCTATAATCCTACACGGGTTTGACCTGTCTCGCAGTAATCTCACATGGGACTGATGTTATCGTCTGTACCAGCTAATCTATTCCAAACATTATTGTCTGTATCAGATCATCTATTCCAGACGTTATTGTCTGCACTGGATCATCTAAGTCAGACGTTAATGTCTGTACCAGATAATCTGTCAGATGTTTTGTCTGTACCAGATCATCCATGTCAGACATTGTGTATACCAGATCATCTATTCCAGACATTAGTGTCTACCAGATCCTCTATTTCAAACATTATTGCCTGTACCAATAACTCAAGAACTATTCAACCGATTGACTTCAATCTTGGAGAGTGTCTTGACATTGATGAGATGATGGTTGGGATTGCTTTTCAGTTACATGTACCTGTGTAATCCAAGATGGCCATCTTTGTATTATGTTTCCATTGATAAGGTTGTTATCAGGCAAAAAATGTACCCCTGTATATGGAAACACTGCTGCAGCTTCAGCGGAATACCCCGCAAGGCGAGATGTTGGGGTTCTCAGAACTCTTGTTGAACATAGGGCTTACATTTGCATTCTTATGTGCTTTCTGGATTACACCCAGACCGAAAGATAAATATGTAATATGACAACAAAGACTCTATGATGAAATCTAATACCGGTTTAACTAAAGACAAACGTAGACCATCAAGTCCGGAGGCTCTATTCTATGGACCATTTTCGCAACTTCTTTGATCTCAGATAATATGCTTTGGTCTAACTGGAACTGATCTGGACATGGATCAGTTATAAATTCTTCATAGTCATTCAAAGAGGGAGGGATTGTTGCTTCAACTTTCGAGGCTGCAGAGCTAAAGTGATAATTAAATCCATTAGTAATTTTTATTGGATCAGTTTTATCAATGTTATTA
This sequence comes from Hanleya hanleyi, assembly GCA_036873755.1. Taxonomy (NCBI): domain Eukaryota; kingdom Metazoa; phylum Mollusca; class Polyplacophora; order Lepidopleurida; family Hanleyidae; genus Hanleya; species Hanleya hanleyi. The sequence goes on along the minus strand of JAVTVY010009795.1, from coordinate 418,947 downwards.
TCCCCACCGGATAACGGCGGGCCGTCAAGTCCTTGACTCTATTCAGCCATGCTACATGTACTTAAGCTTGTGACTGCAATAACTCAAGAACAATTTGTCCGATTGACATCAATCTTGAACAGTGGGTTGGAATGAGTGCGAGAGTGGCTGAGATTATTAACCTGCCTAATCCAATATGGCCGCCATGGTCGACAAATTCTTGACCCTATTCAGCCATGCTACCTAAGCTTGTGAATGCAATAACTCGAAAATCATTTGTCCGATTAACATCAAACTTGGACAATGGGTTGGTATGTGAAAGAGGATAGCTGAGATTGTTTACCGGCAACCTTTGTTATCCAATATTCCATGGCTGTTGAGGCCTTAACCCCCATTTAGTCATGGTACGTAGTAAGATTATGACTGCAATAACACAAAAATTATTAGTCCGATTGACATCAAACTTGGACAGTGGGTTGCTACATGTATGCGTGAGAGGACGGCTGGGACTGTTTATCAGCATCCTGCATAATCCAATATGGCCGACATTGCTTTGACCCCAATTGAGCCATGCTACGTGAGTTTGTGACTGAAATTAATCAAAAACGATTTGTCCGATTCACAGTAAACTTGTACATTGGATTGGTATGTGTTGGAGGATGGCTGGGATTGTTTTCCGGCAACCTGCCATGACTGTTGAGGCCTTAACCCCTATTTAGTCATGGTACGTACTAAGGCTGCCATGTCCACCGTGGCCTTGACCCCTGTTCAGCCATGCTACGTAAGCTTTTGACTGCAATAACTCGAAAACTATTTGTCCGATTCACATCAAACTTGGGCAGTGATTTGATATTGAGATGATGGTTGAGCTTGCTTTTCGGCAACCTGCATAATCCACTGTGGCTGCCATGCTAAATAAGCTTAATTGCCACTACAATAAATAAATAAATAATGTGCAATTGACTTTAAACTTGGACAGTGGCTTGATATGAGTGAGATGATGACTGCCAATATGGCTGCCATGGCTGTTGAGACCTTTTTACCTATCTGTATAATCCAATATGGCCACCATGGCGTTGGACTCCTATTCGGCCTTCTGAGCTTGTGACTGCAATAACTGAAAAACGATTTCACCAGCTGATATTTGGTATAAGAATAACAATGACTGCACAGCATTTGTTGTTTTCGGCAGCCTTCATGACATGATCTACACATATCACATGTCGCTATACAGCATATTTCACATTGTTTACATTTCAGGACCAAGCTATCTCTTATTACGAAACATCTCTATTTCTTCATTAAAACTGATGTAAACTGTCAAATAACGTTTTGTCACTTCTGAGATAATATAACATGTTTTAAGCGCTCAATACGCAGGAACAAAATCAGTCAATGTACAATTTTAAATACAACTTTTTGTAAAGCTGTCATGTTGACATACAGTCTATGGTATCGACGGCGGGGTGCATGGACCGCTCGGGTTTTCATTTATTTTAAGTACAGCTCGGAGGGCCGAAGATCTTTCGATCCATGAGATCATTTAATACTTTTCATGTGCCTTTGATGTCGTTGTTACAATCATTAAATTTTACTTCAAAATAGTTCTTCTTGACTAGTTTCAGAGTGTGATTTAACTTATTTCTGTACAATTTATATTATTTCGTTATTGCGGAATAATTACATCATACATATTGTCTAAAAATTCTGTTGTTTCTCCCGGATGGATGTTAAGATTTAGAAAGTTATATATGATTTGCGGATTTTTGTTTTTGGTTACCAACACGAAACATTTGTTATACACAAATCTGAACCCTAAACCGACCCAGCGCGTGGTCAACATCAGTATTTTCATTATTAACGCAATCCCATGTGGTGGGTTTAATCTATTCATGAAACAATTGTTTTTGTTCGAGAGGGGATTTTCCGGTGAGAGAAAGTGTGCTGTGGCTGTAAATCAGATATTGATGCTTTGTTTATATGAAATACCGCAAAATGGCCAGTTAGAGAGAAGAATATACCAGACATCAGTGGATAATTTAAGAAAATATTATCGATCAATGTCGACGTGTGAGATTTTACTCCTTGTGGGTTTTGGTATTTTAGGGTAAAAATAGTGGGTTTTCATAATCTCTAAAACATCCTTCGTTGGGCAAGGGCGATCAGTTTAAATAAGTCAACGTTATAATCGCTCATGATTATGCATTTATTCTTCTCAGGTTTGAGAGTGGCCATCATAGAGCGTAAACTGTTGTTGAAATTTTCAAGAGGTGGTCGATAAATAATGCCCACGGTGTAAGATACGTTATTCAGCTGTTTATCAGCGAAAAGAGATTCATACCAACCACCCTTTTGTTGATGAGATAAGTCGATGACACATCGACTGACATTAACTTTTAGATACAATTCTAACCTCACCCTTTTTGATGGGCCTAGATGAAACGTAGGGTTCATACCTTGGAATATCATATCAGTTTTCAGTTGATGGATCTAACATGTTAACGGAGATGCCGATAACAGAATAGCGGAATTGTAAATTGGTGTATATGCATAAAATTTCTGTAAAATGTTTGCGAAGACTCCTGACATTAAATGAATTACCGAAAGCGAAGAACTCTATCGTATGTCATTATCCTTCTAGCGAGAAGTATATGTATCTTCGATATAATATTTTAATCTTGATTACTGATATCATTCCAGGGTTGCAATCCAAAATGGTTATCATTAGTAGCGTATGTATTTGTGCCGGCGCTGTTCAAGTCAAGCGGATTAAGACATACTTCCGAAACTTCCAAGACAGGTTCACGATAGCATCGCACATGGATTGGTTCTTGAGGGCCATCCATGATGCACCATATCGCATGTCGAATTCCCGTTTCGTAGTCCACTTCCTATCCGACCTGAAGATCGGAACATGGCCACGCGCGCTAATGGCAATTCCATGGCGCAGGCTTCGTTATTGGCAGCTACGCTGGTACATTATCGACTGATATCATACATGGCGAGGTTACTCCATTACACTCCGGACTTGGTGAGGAACACTTTATAAGATCAGCCCCCTTCATCGTTGTTTCTGTTGCTGCTCTTCGGTCAGTGTTGCTATGGCGCAAGCCAAGACGACAACCAACTGAGGACACAAGCAGAAGGGCGGAAGCCCGTCCTTCCGTTCCATCGGCCAAGAGCATAAAGTCGTCTTCGTCCTCATCCGGTCTAAAGAATGGCTCAAGGTCGAATTCCTCCATTCATGAACAGCCAAGCCGGAACCGAGCCAGTCTGGGAGCAGAAGAAAGGTTTGGCTCCGGAGGAAGCACCAGCAGTCGCGGTGATGCTCCGAGTCATGCAGTTGTACGCACTGCATGGGGGATAACAGGGTGCCACAGTTCCCGGTCCCGCCAATTCCCAGCCTTCCTGTGGGGGAAGACTGCAAAGGTTTTGGCGGAACTGGAGCAAAGTTGAATCAGATGCATTACAACACATGTAAGAGAAGTGGGAAGAGGTGCCGACATACTGACCGAGTCACATGACTTCACAGTTTAGTGTTCTAGTTAAACTATTCTAAAGTACATACCAAGAATCTAACGATTCGTGATATGTGTTGTATCTCGGGTACGCTTTTATTGTACCTGTTCATGTGGCAACTTGGATGATATGATCACACGGCCCCTAGCACCGACATAAGCGGTATTAGATACAAATCTACAGAGCTATGATGGAAATGCTCTGACAACTAGTATATTGGTAATTGGTGAGCTGTATCGCTGTGACAAATCGTACACTGGGGATTGGTGAGCTGTATCGTCGTCAGATGAAATTGACGGCATTTAACACAAAAGACTAGTCTGTAAGGCCCGATGTCGACCCAGCATCAACTTCCCACAAATGCCAACATATATCAAAGACCAAAAGGTCTGTATAGGGCGCGGGCCTCGGGGACGAAACGTCCACCAGCAGAATCTCGCCATATACAGGTAAAAATTACAACACATATAAGTGAAGTGGGAAGAGGTGCCTACATACTGACCTAGTCACATGGCTCATCAGGACCCTACAGTATGGAAACCTCCATATGTATGTTCAAAGTGGATCCACCCCTTATGAATTAACCCTGGTCGTCAACTATCCCTGAACGACTGGAACATTTAACAGAAATTCAAGCTGCCGTCGACAAAACTAGTTAAGAATCACACCGCCATAGAATTACCACCGACCGACCTTATTGCGGGTTCTACTCTGTGGCTCAGGTTCGCCCTCCGGAAGACCGATGGAGGAAGATTGCTGCACAAATACCAGCATTTTGCAGTTCCTCTTTCCCAGTGCTCTTCAGTGTTCAGTCACATTAGGCCTACTGGCTTTTGTCCAGGATGTCACCCAACCAGACCGCCTGTAAATACGACCCTTAATGGTTCATTTGAACAAATTCTGGGTCAACAGAAAACTGATCGTAGATATATTCAAGAAAACTGATCGTAGATATATTAATGTCGGAAGCCATAAAGCATTCTTTAGCTCGACTACATACAAGAGATATCATTCATGGGATGTTTCTTTGTTTATAGAATTGCTTGAATTTCTCATTAAAAATATCTATGTGAAATTTGGCAACACAATATATCAGCAACATATAGGTATTCCAATGGGTACTAATTGTGCACCCCTGTTGGCTGACCTGTATCTGTTCTCTTATGAATATGACTATATGCAGGCGCTTTCTAAATTCGATCCATTCAAAGCCCGTTCCTTCTCATTCACCAAACGCTATATAGACGATCTTCTCGCTGTGGGTAATTGCTATATAAATGACGCAGTGAAGGATATATATCCACCTTCACTGGATTTGAAGGAAACTACAGATAGCCCTACAGGCACATCTTATTTAGATATCTATCTCTATGAAAATGAAGCGGGCATTCTCTCTCGTCGACTTTATGACAAAAGAGATGATTACAATTTCGACATCGTAAACTATCCCTTTTTGGATAGTAATATTCCAGTGGGACCTGCATATGGCGTATACATATCTCGCTTAGTAGCATTTGCTAGATCCTGTGTTAAATGTGATGATTTTAACCAACGTCACAAAACATTGTTGCAGAAACTTATAAAACAGGGCTATTCCACCAAGCGCCTCCACTCAAAGTTTCTCAAATTTGGCGATACATATCGCATGCTGATAGCAAAATACGAACGTAGCGTGCAAGATCTATGGCGCTACGTTTCATAACTTGTGTCTAATTCCGCTTAACCCGGAGCTAGGGGCCGTATGAACACATGTACTTCAAGATCCTCATGGTACTCATATGAACAGTCACAATCAAAGCGTGACTGAGATACATCATTCTTTAGATGACGACTTACAACGAATATTATGGATTAAGAATACTGATCAGCGATACGGATTTGATATTTTTGGAACATCATGATGTCTTGCCGGCATCATTGAAAACTGTTGACCGCTTCTCTCTTGCAGGAAACAAGCCTATGTTTATGTATACTATGATTGTCTTTTTGAATTTGGTGCTAATACTGTTATATGGAATATGAAATAGGTCTTTGGATTATGGACGCGGATATTCTCTAATAGACGACGGCTGGATTATGAATGACGGACTAGACGCTTGTAATCGGAATCCATCGAACCCTAGCCCTTACGTCTCCCAGTATGTGGCTCGACCCCTCATTGAGTTACAAGCGTCTAGTCCGTCATTCATAATTCTGCCGTCGTCATTCAAAAAGATAATCATAGTATACATAAACATAGGCTTGTTTCCTGCAAGAGAGAAGCGGTCAACAGTTTTCAATGATGCCGGCAAGACATCATGATGTTCCAAAAATATCAAATCCGTATCGCTGATCAGTATTCTTAATCCATAATATTCGTTGTGAAGTCATCTAAAGAATGATGTATCTCAGTCACGCTTTGATCGTGACTGTTCATACGGCCCCTAGCCCCGGGTTAAGCGAAATTAGACACAAGTTACGAAACGTAGCGCCATAGATCTTGCACGCTATGTTCGTATGTTGCTATCAGCATGCGATATGTATCGCCAAATTTGAGAAACTTTGAGTTGAGGCGCTTGGTGGAATAGCCCTGTTTTATAAGTTTCTGCAACAATATTTTGTGACGTTGGTTAAAATCATCACATTTAACACAGGATCTAGCAAATGCTACTAAGCGAGATATGTATACGCCAGATATGTATACGCAGGACCCACTGGAATATTACTGTCCAGCAAGGGATAGTTTACGATGTCGAAATTGTCATCGTCTCTTTTGTCATAAAGTCGGCGAGAGAGAATGCCCGCTATTCCTTCCTTCTATTTCCGCCTACACGACATCTGTTCAAGTACGTTTCGTTGGGGGAATGGGGACCGGGGAGCGCATCGGGTTTACAAATCTATATTCGGCTCCTGGACTTTCGCAGAGAAACTCCTACACATCAATGTGTTGGAGTTTTTGGCTATTGTTACCGGTACCTCATCTGTGGGGCCAGTTTTTCGCCCATACTATTTTATGGGTATGTATCACAGAACAATCAAAGATTTTTATCAAGTATCGCAATAATAGTAGTCCTGCATTCATTATCATTACCATCATACCCTGAGACCTGTCAGAGTATGCAATAAATCTTCTGATAATTCGATCATAGGGAGTGAAGTTTTCCATCAATAGATCAGCGGGTGATCAAATTTATTTGAACAGGAAGTTTACAAAAATGTCCAAAACCATGCAGACAATCTATTGTCTCTTCTAGTATGTGATCAGATTTATGAGAACTGATTGAAGTTCAATAGGGTGATTTATTCGAGAATTTACCGTACATCTGAATCACCAGGTCCCATTTGATGCTTTTTTGTGTTTTTCTTTGTTGCACCGACTATTATAGTCGAAGTAGTAGTATTCTTTTGCCTTGTCCTTTTGTCCCTCACTCTGGAGCTTTCGATCGCTTGAAAGTTAACAGGTGTGTTGTCTGTTGACCTAAAGAAGCCTATCATGTTGAGGTCAATAGATGGAAGGTCAAGGTCACAGTGCATGAAAAATGATATTTTGTGGTCTGCTTTAATGATCTTGACATTTGGAATATTTTATTGAGCTCCGCTAAAGGACCGTATTCCCGCCTATCGTACTGATATCTAGTTTTGGCTTTTAGTCAGAACTTATGATGGAATGAACCTAATTGTGTTTGGGCGTTTATATACGGATTTACCACGGTATTGGCGTGATTTTGTACTGTGTCATACAAGATTTGAACCGTGTTGAAAAACCAACATGGCGGAGGTACAAGGGGGCGGACGTGACTGACAAAGATCGACAAAAATGAATTTGGTACACCGTCCGGTATTCAAAAATCAATTAATATGCTATTAAAGCGATTTTATACCTTTGAAAGCTCATTTGGGTCGATGAAAGAAGACATATGGTCGCGAGGGGATAAATGAGAGACTAAAATATATAACTGAACAGTCGAAAGAAAATCTTGCAGAATTAGAACTTGTTCGAGGAGAAAACAGAGTGCTCAGGGAAGAACTAGGATTAGTTAAAGGGGTGGTGATCAATTTAGACAGAAAACTATCCACTCAATACGCAGAAACCCTTGACCAAAAAGCACGGAGCATGAGAGGTAATCTCATAATTCTAAATATAAAGGAAGCCGGCCCAAATGAAGATCTGACTCTGAGGAAGTCATTTTGTAATTTATTGAAGAAAGATCTCGGATTTGTTGGCAAGGCTTTGGTGTAAGACCTCCTATTGAAAAGGTAATATCCTGGACAAAAGACTAACAATACAACTTGCAGCAGATCCTTTGTCAATTATATTTCGTGAGACTTACACCAAATCGTTGACGACGAAATCGCCGAAATGCATATTGATAGAATCCACCGTAACGGCGCATTTACACAACAGCGAAAATATCCGGCAAATCCGTCATGTAAGAAACATACAATAGGTGAGTACATGTGGGGAGCCATTCAACCAAGGAGTGAAAAGGGTCAAGTATATTGCATGCAAAGTGTTGCCGATTGAAGTTGTCTCACATGACGGGTCTGCCAAATATCCGAGGTCAGTTGTTGTTAAATTTACAAGCTACGAACACAAAGAACAAGCCATGAATCGTGCTCACGAAAAAAAACAACGCGCTCCCGAGTGGATGAAAAACATTCTCCCATTACCCTGAAGAAATTAGAGAGAAAAGACGACGAGGTTTATACGCTTCACAAAGTGAGGTATAAAAACAAGAATCTCATACGACAAATTAGTGTTTGAAAACGGATCCAAACATCGTGAACGGGCCTCTCTCCCGCGCGTGGAGGAGTTACTGGAGAAAAAGTCCCCCGCGGACAAAATGGACTCACCCGTTGTCCCAGCGGAAGCGGCACAAGATGACAGAATGAAGTATGTAGCTACAGCGGCGAAAGTCAAGTCAATTACTGATGTCAGAAAATTCTCAAAAACAATTTTGCGAGATCCCCAGCATACAAAGGCGCTGTACAATACTCTCGTGTATAGATATCGTGACCGAGACGGTGAGCTGCATGACGGCTATGACGACGTGTATAATACCGGAATGGGTCAACGAGTGCTAAATCAATTTCAGGAGAACGCGACGGAGGACTGTGCTGTGATCGTCACTGTGTGGGGTTCAAATCGCGCTCTGGGGTGGAAGCGTTTCCAGCTTTGTGTAAACGCGGCTAAATCTGCTGTGGAAAGCATGTGATTCTCCCTGTGTACGATGATTGGTGACAGGTATAGTCATAAGTATACATATCTGGTGAAATATTCATGTCATATTCATGATACTGCTTCTTCATAACTCACTCGTCAAGTTTGTAACACTCTTCAACCTTTTGAGCCAATGAAATCTACGTGTACTTTTAAAAAAGCTGAATTCGTATAGAGATACATGTAGAGTGTACTTTTAAAAAAGCTGAATTCGTATAGAGATACATGTAGAGACCATGTACATGTACCAGTCTATTACGCAGTTCATTTGAGTGTATATCGTTTGTACAAATCCTGCAATCGTGAAAGTAATACTATAAAACTGGAACTTGACGAGGTGACTTCGAGTTTGAACCATCATCACATCGATATTTATTGATTTTGAATTAAGAATATGAACATCGAATAATATATATTGTTTATCAGCGTGGCTCTTTATACCTATCGCACATACTGGTTCAAATTAATCACGCATATAAGTATATAAATAATACATATATTCACAATCTTTCTTGCATATAGAATATATTTTTCTTGCAAATTAATCATGCCTTTACCCAATATGATGCAATGTTGAGCATGCAGCAGCTTCTAGCTGAATACGCCGAACATCACTGCATTGATTCTTTGTGCAGCGCGTTAGTGCTACATGTAAGTGTGGCTTCGGGGTGGTGATCTATTCATGTCCAAGATATATTTTTTTATTTTTTTTTATTTTTTGTATTTATTTTTATTTATTTATTTATTTTTTCGTTCATTATTTTTCATCTATATTATCCATCTACCCTTTTTCTTCTTTTTTTTAACGAAGAGTACATGCAAGTGTGCCACTGGGACTATGTATGTGCATGCGTCTATGATAACGTACATAACTATGTCCATTTTTATCTCGCCTTTCGAAGATATTGTGAGGGGGAGAAGAGGATGTCGTCGTCGTTATCGGTTGTCGGTGTCGGTGTCCCCTGCCTGGAAATGATAAGGTTTTTGGTTTAGCAAATTCAAGAAAAATTGGAAAAAATATTTAAGAAATAAAAATAGTATGGGGTGGGTATGCCACCTGGGGATACTACCCCTGGGGTGCTCCAATGTTAAAATCCCTATGATAGAGTTTTGCGTTTAGCTGAAGTGCACATGTACATCTGTACTTAGAAAGTTTGTTGCAGTTGTCGGCTGTCACTGGATGACTATGGAACTTGGTACACATGTTTCTTATGATTAGAGGATCTACGTGTGCTATTTTTGAGATGAAATATAAATTTTTCTCCAAATTATGGGAAATGATGAGTGTTCTGTTTAGGTGAATTATACATGTAGGCCTCTATATGTATACATATACATGGTAAGTTTGCTGCAGTTGTCAGCCCTCTTTGGATGGTACACATGTTTCTTATGATTAGAGAATGTACCTGTGCTATTTTTGAGATGATATATTAATTTTTCTCCAAATTATGGCAAATGATAGTTTTGCGTTTAGCTGAAGTGCACATGCACATCTGTACACCAGTTTGCTGCAGTTGTCAGCTGTCATTGAATGATTATGAAACTTGGTACACATGTTTCTTATGATTAAAAGATGTACTTGTGCTATTTAGGAGATTAAATATTAATTTTTGTTCAAATTTTGAGGGTTTTGTCTAAGTAATCTGCCAATAAAAACATGTACACCTGTACATGGAAAGTTTTCTGAAGCCGTCAGCTTTCATCGGATGAGTTTGACACTTGCTACCCAATTTCAATGTTATTCGAGGATGTGCATGCGCTATTTAAGAAATATGACATTAAATATTAATTTTGGCCCTAATTATTGCAGTTTAGACGAACGTAGCGTGCAAGATCTATGGCGCTACGTTTCGTAACTTGTGTCTAATTCCGCTTAACCCGGGGCTAGGGGCCGTATGAACCCATGTACCTCAAGATCCTCATGGTACTCATATGAACAGTCACAAAGCGTGGCTGAGATGACGTCTTTACAACGAATTATGGATTAAGAATACTGATCGGCGATACGGATTTGATATGTTTGGAACATCATGATGTCTTGCCGGCATCATTGAAAATTGTTGACCGCTTCTCTCTTGCAGGAAACAAGCCTATGATTATGTATACTATGATTGTCTTTTTTAATTTGGTGCTAATACTGTTATATGGAATATGGAATAGGTCTTTGGATTATGGACGCGGATATTCTCTAATGGACGACGGCTGAATTATGGATGACGGACTAGACGCTTGTCCATTTCCATTGATAAGATTTTTGTTGGCCAAAAATGTACATGTAGATCTGTACATGGAAAGTTTGTTGAACCTTTCGCGGGATTATTATAAAACTCGGTGGACATTTTCAATGTTTTCCTATGTCACAGCCCTCCCGCAGTAATCCCACACGGCATTGACCTATCCAGCCTTACTCCCAAATGGCACTGGCCTATCCAGCAGTAATGCCACACGGGACTGACCTATCCAGCAGTAATCCCATACCGAACTCAACTATCCAGCAGTAACCCCAAACCGGACTGGTCTATGCAGCAGTAATCCCATTTGGGACTGGCCTATCCAGCAGTAATCTCACACAGGACTGACCTATCCAGCAGTAATCCCAAATGGCACTGGCATATCCAGCAGTAATGCCACACGGGACTGACCTATCCAGCGGTAATCCCACATGGGACTGGCCTATCCAGCGGTAATCCCACATGGGACTGGCCTATCCAGCAGTAATTCCACACGGGACTGGCCTATGTAGTAGTAATCTCACACGGGACTGACCTATCCAGAAGTAATATGACACTGACTGCAGAATGGAGCACTAATTCTACATGGCACTGACCTGTCCAGCCATAATCCTACATGGAACTGACCTATCCCACTGTAATCCCACACAGGTTTAGCCTATCCAGCAGTAATCCCACATGGGACTGGTCTCCCCAGCCGTAATCCCCACTGATGTTATTGTCTGTACTAGATAATCTATTCCAGACATTCTTGTCTGTACCACATCACCTATTCCAGACCTTATTGTTTGCTCTACATGTATGCTTTCAATACTGCTGCACCTTCGGCAGATGACCCCGCAAGGCGAGATGTTGGGGTTCTCAGAACGCTTGATAATCTTTTCCATCCCCCCCGTAAGCAGTAAACATCATTAACTTATTGAAAGTCATTGCATATCACGTTTGTACAGACTGTATTGTGATGTATTAAATAGGCTATTTTCCCAATTTCTAATTATTAAATAAGGAACGCGGGAATCGGTCCTGTAAGTGACTATGTTGACTAAATGTTCTCATAACATGTATGTGAGTGAGTGTGCGTGTGTGTGTGTGTCTACATGTGTGTGTGTGTCTACATGTGTGTGTGTGTATTACTTTGACTACATGGAAACAGCTGTTTTCTTTATTTTGGAATTTTACTCTATGCTGAATTGCCGTTGGTATATTTTTTATTAAATTTTTACCAATATACTCATTGTTGCCTACCCAGAGCCCTTTCTTGCATCAAGGTTGGTTGTTCAGTATTGGTGCCCAGTAGAGTCTGAACCCAAGAACTTGTCACTTATCAACAATGACTGACACCGTCAACATTGTTTCCATGAACTGTCAGGGATTGGCTGACAAGAAAAATAGGAAAGACGTTTTCCATTACTTTAAAATATAAAACTTTTCCATTATCTTCCTACAGGACACGCACAGTGACAAGGACTATGATATTAAGCAAGACTGGGATCATGATGCCTGGGTAAGCCCCTTCTCTTCTCGATCACGAGGTGTAATGATATTGTTAAATAATAATTTTGATTATAAAGTTCAAAATGTAGATATAGATTCTGAAGGAAACTATACAATTTTAAATATTGAGATTTCTGAAGTTCCAGTCACATTGGTTAGTTTATATGGCCCAAATACGGACAAACCTGCATTTTATAATACTATCAACAGAAAAATAGAGAACATCGGAAACCCATCAGTAGTAATATGCGGCGATTGGAACCTTGTTCTAAATCCATCGATTGATACCTATAACTACAAACATATAAACAACCCGAATTCCAGAAAAACTGTGCTAAACACCATGAAGGATAATGACTATATCGATGTCTGGAGAATATTACATGAAACGGATAGAAGATATACGTGGAGGTGCAAGAACTCAAGACAACAGGCAAGGTGTTTTGTCGTTAGCCCGGATACATTTAACATTGACGTCCAAATTTTACCGGGATACAAAACTGATCATTCGGCCATAACAATGAAATGCAAATTTACAAACTCCGATCGCGGTAGAGGCTATTGGAAATTAAATTGTTCCCTTTTGAAGGGCATGTCTTACTTAGATCTGGTCAAGTCAATAATCAATTAAACAACAGAAGAATATTCGTTATTACCATTTGAACGTGAATATCTAACTAACATACCCCTAAAAAGATCTTCAACTTTCTATAAATGACCAACTTTTCCTGGATACAATGCTTATGAAAATTAGGGGGGCAACAATCAAATATTCTTCAATAAAAAAGAAAAATGGAAGAGAAGAAACAACTGGACTTGGGAAATGAAATAGAAGAACTGGAAAAGGAAATTCAAGAAAACTACTTAAATATTTCTGTTGAAGTCTTGGAAAAGTTGAAAACTAGTAAAATAGATCTCCAGTTACTCAGAAACAAGCAGATGGATGGTATAATAGCACGGACGAAGGCGAAAAATATCGAATCCGGAGAAAAACCAACAAAATATTTTTCAGGGCTTGAAAAAAGAAATTACACTAACAAGTTAATTAGTAAACTAACACTCGATGAAGGAAAAGACATTCATAGTTCAAAAGAGATTTTAAATGCTCAAAAACAATTTTATAGCAATTTATATTCTAAACCTTCCGAGTCTAAAGAGCATATCACCGAATTCTTAAAAAATGTTGAACTAAATAAATTAAGTGACACGGATTCGATCAAGTTAGAAGGTTCAATTACACTCACAGAACTTAGTAATGCACTAAAATAAATGGAAAGTGTCCCGAGCTCGATGGCTTCCCCGCAGACTTTTACAAAGTATTTTGGAAAGATATAGGTCATTTTGAAAAGGCTTTTGATTCTGTTTCCTGGAACTTCATCAGCGAACTACTAAAAACCCTAAATTTCGGCGAAACTTTCCAAAAATGGATAAAAATGTTTCTTACAGATATAAATACTTGTGTTATACAAAATGAAAATATGTCACAATTTTTCTCCATAAACTGTGGCTGTAGGCAAGGTGACTCAATTTCACCATATATTTTTCTCTTATGTGCAGATTTCCTTGGCAGTTTAATCAGGAACAATGACAGAATAAAAGGGATAGACGTAGCAGGAACAATTTTCAAGATCAGTCAATTTGCTGATGATACTCAACTAATCCTTGCCGATTCTGAAGAGTCTTTGAGAGAAGCTCTTAAATGCTTAAAAATATTTTATAAATTTTCTGGGTTAAAAATAAACATAGAAATGGATAGGTTCTTTGTCTGGTACTGATTTAAAACTTTGCTCTGAGGTGAGTCTCGACTGGGTAAATGATTTCCCTCTACTGGGCATACACATCTCCACCGTTAGATTTTACAATATATGGAAAATCATTTACCTTGCCAGAGTAGAAGATCTTAAAAAAGAACTGCAGAAGTGGAGATTACGAAACTTGACACTATTAGGAAAAATTACAGTCATAAAATCCCTTGCCATGTCCAAACTGATACACCTTTTCCTTGCTTTGGCAAACCCCCCTGATCATGTCATAGTTGATATAAATTCTTTACTTTTCATATTCCTATGGAACAATGGGCCAGTCAGAATTAGAAGAGTTCAACTTACTCGTGACTATGAATTTGGTGGACTTAGGATGTTAAATTTACTTCCTTCTATACAGTCGTTAAAAGTTTCCTGGATAAGAAGGCTCGTCCTGAAAACTCATAAATGGAATAAACTTTTCTATTCAGATTGCTAAGACGCCATCTGCATCTTGGGAGCAGAATGCATTAATAATATCATGAAAAATATTAAAAACCCATTTTGGTTAGATACCTTGAAAGCATGGCAGATTTTGCAACGGAAATTAAAGCCAGAAAAAATTGAGGATTTAATAAACAAACCATTATGGTATAATCCAAATTTCGCTCATCTAAACTTTTTTTATAGGAAACTGGTATACGAGAAAAGTTAGATATGTTCGAGATTTACTAGGAAGTGATTGTGATATATTAAGATTTACTGAATTTAAAATGAAGTATAACATTGAAAGCACTTTCATGGATTTTAATAGATTGGTAAAGAACATCCCAAAACAATGGTTGGATACGTGCAAATGTAAGGATGTTGATATGGAGTTGTTTAATCCGGTAATCTCCTTTTCATTTTCGGATATTGGCGAAGCAGGAAAAGGGTGGTAGATGTTTTTTATGATATTCTAAACTCCGAATCGGTGGCAATTCCGATCGCCATGGAAAGATGGGAAGAGTTCTTGAACATGAGAAATAAGGTTAATTGGAAAAAGGTCTTTTCCTTAAAATTTCACTGTACAAATTATACAAAACTAAGGGAAAGACAATATAAAATATTACATAGGATTGTCCCCACGAAATCTTTCCTTGCAAAAATTGGGGTTATCAGTGACAGCAAATCTGACTTCTGTGGAAATGAAACCGAAACTATAGAACACTTACTGATTGAATGCTCAGTATAGTGAAAAGGCTCCGGATATACTTGCACGAATGGCTTGCACGTATTGGCAAACTGAGGGGGTGAATAAAATTATACTTGGCTGGGATAAAGACCAATGTATCTTAAATACATTAATGGCGTTAACCAAACTCTATAAAATCAAAAGCAAGGGACGAAATACGGGTCTCCATATTTATGGCTTATT
Organism: Hanleya hanleyi; assembly: GCA_036873755.1. NCBI lineage: Eukaryota > Metazoa > Mollusca > Polyplacophora > Lepidopleurida > Hanleyidae > Hanleya > Hanleya hanleyi. The sequence continues at coordinate 403,365 of JAVTVY010009795.1, read as the reverse complement.
ACATCGATTTAATAGCCAATATATTGCAGAAAAGTTAATTGCCATGACGTCACATTCTATGGACCGATTCAGAAACAAATGGTGCCTATTTATAGATTATTTTCAAGCCATGTGATGTGACATCGCATTGGGTGTTTTGAAAATACATTAGATATTGGCATGTTCCATCCTATTGACTTTCCGCGTAAATTATATATGGCGTGAACAGAATGAATGTTGAGAGTGAGTGTGAGTATATATATATGTATATACATGTATATTGCTTTCTGGTAGTTTAAGGTTATCAAAACTCGGAAGCCTTTTGTCTTTACTCTGCAATGCAATTTTGCTTCCATTTTGAGATATTGCATGCATATGTATATACCATGTATGTTAGTTATAATAAAATAAAATAAACATTCGAACTCCCCCCCCCAAAAAATAAAAAAATCACCAGGTCCCATTTGATGTTTTTTTGTTTTATTTTTTTTTGTTGCACCGACTTTTATAGTCGAAGTATTATTATTCTTTTGCCTTATCCTTTTGTCCCTCACTCCGGAACTTCCGATCGCTTGAAAGTTAACAGGTGTGTTGTCTGTTGACCTAAAGAAGTCTATCATGTTGAGGTCGAAGGTCAAGGTCACAGTGCATGAAAAATGATATTTTGTGGTCTGATTTAATGATCTTGACAGTTGGAATATTATGTTGACCATGTGACTACAACGAGATCAAATCAATTGGAGGTCAATGGTCAGCTTCATGATGGCCATAAAATACGTTCCAGCTCATACTGTGTACATGGTGGATGTGCAGGGTCGGATATACGCGTTGCAGTTTCTTCTTTGTTTGTTCTTTTCATGAACTTATTTTGATAGCCCTCAACTGCATAGTCTTTCGAGTATATACGAGTTGTCAGAGCATTTCCATCACAGCTCTCGAGCTTTGTATCTAATACCGCTTATGCCGGTGCTAGGGGCGTGTGGTCATGCCATCCAAGTTGCCACATGAACAGGTACAATAAAAGCGTACCTGAGATACAACACATCACGAATCGTTAGATTCTTGATATGTGCTTTAGAATAGGTTATCCAGAAGACTATACTGTGAAGCCATGTGACTGTCAGCATGTCGGAACCTCTTCCCACTTCCCTTATATGTGTTGTAATTCTATGTTATCTGTTGCAGGTACAAGAACTCCAGAAGCTGCTATCATGGTGTCATGGAGAAAGGACTCCGGACAAAGAAGAGATCCCAAGCTGATCAGACTATACGGATCCATAAGTTCTAAGCAATGATGAACGTGCTCTCCTGAGATTCACAAGGAACTATAACTGACCTGACCTGAGTATCATGTGAAAATCTGTGCCTTGGAGTGTTAACTTCAGTGTTGTAAATAATGTAAACTTGTCAGCTATCAACACATAAATACAACTATGGAAAATACATGTAAATATGTAGGTATTCGGAAAACAACATAGGTCAAACATAGTCTTCGTTGTTCTCTAGTCATGTGCAGGTCTCCTATCACCTGTGGCTTGGCTGAGCACCAAAACAGTTTGTCTCGCCCGTTCTTAGACCTTCTTACAAGAGTAGACCTACAAGGGACCATATGACTCTACAGGAAAGCTTCCCTCGGCACATCACGGTTAGACTGATGGATTCTCGGACGTATCAGTTCAGATTTGGCGTGGTATTTGCGTTATAGCTGTTTCTCGTTCGGATTCAACTGAAGTCGCTGATCTATTTGCCAGCATTTCCCGAAATTCTGCAATAAGCTAATCACAACAAATTGTAAGATTGGTTAATTTGATAAAAGTTCAATGGAGTCTAGGCATTACGGAAATCACCTGAAAAGAATTTTCGAGCGGATTGCAGGACAATATTTTGAGTTACATGAAGCTTAAGGGGAAAGGAAGCTAATGTTATCTGTATGGCACATAGTGATGAGCACAGGGGGAATGGCATATGCCTATTGAAACTCTTCCCGATACTCAGATCAGCAGGTTAGAGGAACCCCGCTCTCTAAAATGGAGGTAAAAAGGGTCGTTCTCGCTCAATAAATCAGATCATATAATGAAATCAGCAAAATCCTCTTGAGGTGCATACAGACATATCTATCCGCATTAAATGGAAGTAAAAAAGTAAACTGTCATCTATCTAATTTGCATAATAATAGGCCAGCATCATTCGCGCTGTTTAAACAACACTGGCTGGTTCTTCACATTGCAAATAGATAACAATAGATAAATCAATGCGCCTGAAATCTTGATGTATTGGTTAAGAAGGGAGCAAATGTTATTGAGGAAAAACGACCTTTTTACCTCCATTTTAGAGAGCGGGATCGCCATAACCTGATCAAAACACCAAACTGGGCATGGTATCCCATTTAGATCACCGACATATACCATAATTACACGAAACTTCCTTAGAAACATTCAAGTTATCAACTTGTTTAATTAAATTTTAGAGAGGATGTTATCTCTAACCTAATTAAGTACGATTTGAAATGATCAATGTTGATATGGGTCTATTCTCTGCCGACGCATAGAATTAGACTGTGGTAAAGAATGTCAAAATTGTGCCATATTTAGAAAACCGAACAGTTATACATCTAACAGCGAAAGTAGAGATGCTAATCTTCATGTTATTGGGTATACTGTTGTGTACATGTACAGTCTTTGATAATTTATGTGCCCAAGAGCTAGGACACATTTAATCGTACGTCGGAGGCCAAAAGCTAATGTGCATGTTTTCAATATCGGAATTTTGTGCGGAGTCAGAAAGTGGGCGTCTTGGTGGTCAAAACTGCTGCATTTTGGGGGAAAAATGCGTTTTTTTGGACAACATTTTCAAGGGAATTAATAAAAACGAATGTATAGTTACCAAATATGTAACTGCGCCTCCATTTTTGGCTCCAAATTGAGGGTGCTGAACCGGTTCAAGCATAAACGCGAGAAAAAGAAAAACATGTAATATGTGGTCTCTCGCAAAGATTTCATCCAAAATAAGGTTAAAATTGCTCAAATCCATATAACATATCGCAAGAATTATCTCTCTGTTATCTTCATTTTAACGGATAGGTTATTTTCATGCATCCAGAAAACTGACAACTGCCAGTGGGCATTCAGCGATACCAAATATGAGCATGATCACCCGACTCTTGTAGCGAAATTCGCTATAAAGTTACCACTACCCCCTTTATCGGTAGAATCTGCTGAATGCGATTATTTCTGTAGGGGAAGCGTATGAGCACACCCCCACTCACGTTCAAAATTGTGTTGGCCGATACCTAAGCCTATGCATATCATCGCCAGTAAAATTTCCAATTTCCATAACTATGGTCGCATTCAACTCACTAAAATAATATGTTTACTCTGTTTATGTATCTGAGTATGTGACAAAAAATAAGTGTATTGTATTGTGCCTCAAAAATCCAATCCAAACATGGCCTCCATTTTTCTTGAAATTACAGATTTCCCAAAGGTTTGTATGAAAATTCACGGTTGAAACTACAAGGTATATAAGGCGAATTCTAGTCTGTCTATTTTAATTAGTGGTCTACTTTGGAACTTGTCAAAAATCAATAACTAACTCTGCGTAAATTTTATTTTTTCCATAATATCGATAATATATAACGCTTGAAATAACTTTGCAATCCTTCCAATAAAAAAAAATTCCAATACAGTTGTTTCATGTACCGGGCTTCAATTACATAGGGAGACGTCATAATGTATTCGTTTTAACTAGCACAAATCCCGTGTACGGTCATAGGGGTGTGTATCATTCTGCAATTTCACTGGGCATGGGATATGAGCGACACTCCCACGGACCGCTTGTTGTTACTTTGGCATCAATATCCTTTATGCCAATGCGCACGAATACATTATGACGTCTCCCTATGTTGAGGCCCAGTACATGAAACAACTCCACTGCAGTTTTATATGGAGAGAATTACAAATTTATTTCAAGCGTGATATATTGTAGTTATTTTGCAGAGTTCATTTTGTTCTGTCATAAAAATAATTATACAGAGATAACTAATGATATGTGACAAGCTCCAAAGTAGACGACTAATTAAAATGTACAGACTTTAGTGGGCATACTCGAGTAACTGAGTGCTGAATATGGCATAATTGATGAATTCTAGAACAATCAGATAAATTCAAAATGGCTTCCATGAAAAGTCTTGAATAATGATTTTTTTTCTCTCAATTTTGATTTCAAGCATCATTTTTAATTTGAAGACTAAGCAATTAGATTAAAAATGGGCACAAGGTGTTGGACTAAGATGAAGAGCCTCCAGTTTTGAAAAAAATGGACAATCAACTAAGAATAATACCTTTTATCTATACAAGAAACATGGATAAGCAGGATTTTCAGATGACCCCACAGGGCTGCAATTTCGAATTTGATCATATTTCGATTTTGGGAATATGCAAATAGCTTCAAAATGAGATAAGAGATCTCTCGATTTTGATACATTTGCACACTGAGCTAAGAATAATGCCTTGAACTAAACGCGGAACATGAAAAGTATGATTTTCATACAACTTCCAGCCATTTTGAATTTGATCATCAAATCTAGAACATAGCGATATGTAAATAGATTCAAAAGGAGCGTAAGATGTTAGGCTATGCTCAGAGATCCATCTGTTTTGATAAGTTAGCACAATGAGCTAAGAATAGGGCCTTTAACTACAAGAGCAAGATTAACCATTAAAGTATGATTTTCATATGACCGCCATTTTGAATTTTATCATGATATCTTAATCTTGGAGAAAAGCAGAAAATGAGCATAAGATGTTAGGCTATAGGCTTAGCTATGTCTCGGTTTGAAAGTATTTGCAAAGTGAGCTAAGAAAAATGCCCTGAACAAATATATCTGCATGAAAAATACTATTTTCAGATGACCCTATATGGCCACCATTTTGACCATCAAATCTTGAACTTCGGGATATGTGAATAGAATCAAAAGGAGCGTCAGGTGTTAGGCTATGCTTATGATCCCTCTGTTTGAAAAGTTAATGCAATGAGCTGAGAATATTGCCGGCTTCAATTATACGAGCAAGATGAAAAAAAAAAATCAGAGGACTCCCATTTGAATTTTACCACTACCTTAATCTTGAAGAAAAGCAAATAGACTCAAAATGAGTATAAGATGCCAGGCTATGCTTAGATATCTCTGTTTTGATAACTTTGCACAATGAGCACAGCTGGGCTCAAAATTAGCCAAGTGTAATATTCTAATTACAACACATATAAGGGAACCTTGGAACGTCTTGGCTCTCAATTTTTAGTCATTCTGGTGATACCGCGAAAAGTTCAAAAGAGCGCCCACTCAAAATACTTAAAACTCTGGAAAGAAAAGTTGGCAACAACAGTTTTGTAATAGTAAAGGTCCGATTTCTAAGAAATGCATGCTGCCAATAATCCACAAACAAAAATTACTCAAAGATAAATGTCCCTGCACTAAGACGCCAACATGTGATCTAAAGATAATAATTGTACAATGTTAATCGCCTATGATACTTTTATTATTCTAATCAATGAAAAACAATATTATATTGTCTGCCTTACAGCTTTCAGTTCTCCTTTTGTGCAGAGGCTTTGCTCATTTTCCCTGCCACAAAGGACATTCAATTATTATGTTTCAACAGAAACAGTTGTATTCAGTTAAATATATCAGTATAAAATGAACGAAACTTTTGAGAAAAAATGTTTAATATCGTTTGGAATTCATGACATCAACGTAACGTCAGTATGACCGCCAGTTTGATATAAATTGTGTCTTTTGATACAGCATGACTCAAATACAGGTTGTTGAAGTTTTCGGCTCTATTCGCGAAGAAGAGCCATATCGTGGTGAAGCCAAATCGTGGTCTCGTACCACGTTGGCTCACCGGTTCTCGTCAGATCACCGAAGTTAAGCAATGTTGAGCTCGGTAAATATTGGGTGGGTGACCGCGGGTGCTGCACTGGCTGGGCGGAACAGTGTCCAGGATAATAGGAACTGTGGACACTCTCGTGATATGACTGAAAAAAGGTTGAAAACGACGATTAATCCTACTCAATCGCTCACTCTGCAAAAAACAAACACATTTTGCAGATTCTGTCGGAAAAGTGGGTAGGGTAGCTTTAGGACAAATTCCGCCATAAGGGTTGGGTGACCATGGACGTATTTGGTATTGCTGAATTCTCAATGGCTGTGGTCAGTTTTATGGGTGCATGAAGATAACCTACTGTTATAGATAATTATATCAGCGAGATAATTCTATTGATATGTTATATGGATTTGAGCTAATTTAACCTCATTTTGGACGAAATCGCCTCGTGACAATTACATATGGCTTTGTCTCAGGTGTGTGTCTGGACTGGTTTAGCACCATCAGCTTGGAGCTAAATACGGAGGCGCAGTTATATATTTGATAATAATACATTCGTTTTATCAATTTCGTTGAACATTTCGTCAAAAAATCGAAAACTCCCATATTTCATCCAAAATGCAGCAGCTTTGACCACCAAGACGCGCATTTTCAGATTTCGCACAATTCTGATATAGAAAACATGCTCAAACATTTTGGCATCCAACGTATGATTAAAGGTGTCCTATCTCTTGGACCAGATGTGTCCTAAAAGAATGTTTATGTTCATTATTTATACATGTGTGTGTAATAACCCTGGTTTGTTCTCATTTTGGTACAGCAAGCTCTACAAACAAACACTGAAGACCACACTAAACAATGATTTTCTATTTAATATCACAGACTTACATTATTGTATATGTACAAGTATGTATCTCTAACAGGATATAAATAAACCAAGAAAAAAACTAAGAAATTCTCCTGTCCTTTCTCAATGGTTCCGTCATCCTTGGTATATGCCCTTTCAAGATAGCTGAGGGGCCACCGTGGATTTGCCCTCAAATCCAATATGGCGGCCAAAATCCACCGTCAAATGTCAAATATTTCTGCTCGAAATCAATTTTATAACCTCAAAAGTTATTTCTAGTCGTATGTTGGGGGTACGCATAATTAATTTTAGAATGATTTGCAATGGTCTCAAAATCCAAAGTGGCAGCCATACCCTACTCAATGCCACTTGCACAATCGTTTTGGCTGGATAATCTATCTTGTGCACATGAAATTAGTGTTTTTTTCTGGTTGCATGGTAGGACTAACCAAATACCTTTATTATTAGAGTAATTTGTGGTCGACGAAAAATGCAATACGGCCGTAAAAATGGCCACCAAAAACAATTGAATTGGATACATTAAGCTGCTCAGCCAGTAGCGGGGCGTATATTTTGAAGAAATTCAGTCATCCAATACATTTAGATACATATCGAAGCTCTCGTGTCTATGGTCCTGCAGTCTCCTGGCCATGGTGTGACTGTGACATCATCATGTGCATGCACAGTGGAGTAGAAGAAGACAAATAGCAATGTTTGGCTGCGCAAGTGTGTGAATGTGTGATCAAAGTGCCGCCCTGAGTCCAAATGCGCAGTGCATGCATGATGTTAAAACTCTCTTAATCTATGATGTGAAATAAAACTGAGGGAAGCTCTTGTGATGTAGAACACGTTTGGGGAGGTTTTGACCCGGAAGTGGTCCACTGTGGTGCGCTTGTGCAGTCCAGGAAGAGTAGTGATCAGGCATGTTCGGGTGTGCAGGGTAGTGATTTGCGTGAGCTAGGGACCAACCTCGGTCGAAATAGAGCATAGAAGCTCTCGTGGTGTAGAATATTACTCGAGTGCTGTCCTCGGGACGACATCTTTAACGTCATCTGAAATCTCGTCAGTAGTAGAGAAAGCACAGATATACTCGGAATACGCAATTGAGACATCCCCACATACAATACTGAAAACTAGTCCACAGGACCGACTAGTGAAATCTGGACCTTGGAGATGTTTGTAAACCCTGAAATGTATCCAGAGAAGGAAGCTCACATAACTGAGAACCATATTTTGAAATGCTTAACAAGGACTACATTCCTAGCTACTCCGCTATACACTAACATGTAGGGTAAAGTAGTGGTATTAGACATTCGAGACACATGAAGACAGTGGAGTACAGCCAAAGAAGGCCGACCACATGATGGGACGTCTTCGGTAGTAAGGAAACTACAATTTGGGATGGAATGGTGCGTACGTTCGTGTGGATTGTGACCCTGGTTGTACAGTTGGTATGTGTGGACCATACTGGGCACAAAGTGGGAAATTCTATGCAAAGCTCTTGTCGTGTAAAGTTACTGTGTGACTGTTATGCCACGGTGCTCATGTACGCTCGGGAATTGTAGGGAAAGCGAAGATACAGGCGAAAGCGCACTAGGGTGGATGAAAAGGACACCCCCATATGCTGGCAACTAGTGGCATGTGGCCCTTGAAAATGGAGAGTAGCATGACAAAATGGGTCACGTGACGGTGATGTCGTAAGTAGTAGAGAAAGCGCAAATACAGTTAGATTAGGGCCATACTTGGGACTAAGCGGCTACACCCCTATACAATAACCCATATGATGGGCATGTGTCGTCTTGAGCTTTTAGAGAAAGCGCAAATACAGTTAGATTAGGGCCATACGTGGGCGGCTACACCCCTATACAATAACCCATATGATGGGCATGCGTCGTCTTGAGCTTTTTTCACATTTTGATCACTTTTTCTTGAGCGAATGAGTGAGTGAAGGTAACAAAAAGCTATTCTATGGAAATGCTTAAACCGCCGTTCCAGGATATTTTATCGATACAGTATCCTGTAGCCGCCCGGTTCTCACAGGACGACCTTTGATTGGAGAAGAGCGAACATGATTCGTCTGACACATGGACAATAGCATACGAGAATTGTACTCCCCCTGACTCCCCTAGGTTGGGTCTGATGTACTGTACTCCGACTAGACAGACCCATCATTCCATGTCCACAACACGCTATCGCACACACAGAGTTCCTAGACTTCAAAGCGGCAAGAATCAAAGACTTTTCAATAACTTTTCAAGCACTCAAATTCAAATTTTAAGGGCCTTTGGCAGTACAAAAACTCAATTCAAAGACCTTTTTCGACAATATAAAGTTTCTTGATCGAAGTGGAATTCAAGTACTTTCAGGAAAATCAAGGTAGTGGAGGAACCCTGCCACGGTATTCCCCACATCCACCTGCATGGCTCAATCAGAATCATGATGGCACATCTATGGCCCAAACAGGGCCATCTTTCTCTACTACTCGACTGCGCATGCGTACAATCACGTCACTTCCGGCAAAACCCACACCAATCATAGCCTACATCCTGAGATCTTAAAGATGGCACCCTGTTACCATGTTCAACATTCCCACTACTTTGGGTTAGTGTATATGGGTATAGCCGCCTACTCTACTACGGATGACGTCACAGTCACATGACCTATTTTCTCTTGCTACACTCCAGTCTCTTCATGCATCTCAAGGGTCACCTGCGTGCTGTATGACTTAAAACAACACGAGCTTCACATAGAATTCCCAACATTGGGCCCAGTATGGTCCACATCATCGTCCCTATTCGTTTCCTTCACTCAGACCCGCAGATTGAACCCGTGCTGTTAGCTAAATGGCCAGGTATAATATTCAACGAATACGAATGAGAGGGGTCAGCTCATTGGTTGCAGAGAAAGGAACGTGACTACCCGCGCATGTACATATGCCTAATTTGTGATTTTGACAGAAAAAAAAAATCGAATTTTAGCTGCTTGTGTACCGTGGACAATGCTGGAAACATCAGCGATTTACTGCCACCGGTCTTATTCAAAACCATTAGATCTTTTCTCTTCTCTGCAATGTACCGCAGAATTAATTTCGGTCCTATATCCAGTTACTTTTCTTGGTAAAGTATAAGACAAGGTAGCACCTAAATACTGTATTGCCCGCTCAGCCTTAAAACATTACTTTTATAAACGGTTCAATGAAAGATAAAGATTTTAAACACTGGGAATCGGCCTTAGCAGAGGACAGGTACTAGCATGTACCAAGCAAGTTCAAACATTTCATTATAGGCTCATGGCCTGGGCAACTATGTATTCAGGAAAAGGGACAATAACTACGAGTTTGGAAAGTTATTGCACACGCACAGTTATCAAGCATGCAGCAAGTAATTTTCAAAGTTGTACAAGTACTACCAGAATGCAATACATATTGGCAGACATAGGTAAAGTGCACGAACAGAGGCATAAATGAGTAGAAGGAGGTGAAGAACTGTAATATGCACATCTGCAATATACTGAGCATGTTCCATATAATTTTCAAAGTTTCTATCAAGGGTGGGAGTGAGTGAATATGATTTAATATCGCTTTCAACACTATGTCAGTCATATCACTACGTTTGGTTCCTATTCCTTTTCAACCACACGGATAGGGTCCTATTCCTTTTAACACCCGGGACCCTCACGGGTGCCCCAGTTAGTCGCCTCTTACGACAAGCTATCTGAGGGGCTGGTGCCTATTCTTACCATGACCTGGAATGTGCACAATATCCTAGGTCAATCCCTGGAAGCCCCACGGGGCAGTTATCCATCAAATAGTGACCGTGGTACGGACAGTACAAGAAATTCTCGACGGACTAGATAAGGGGCCACAACAATAACCAAAACACCTACAAAATTTGATAGTACACATCTGCAAGTTACTAAGCATCTCCCTTGTCAGTTTCAAAGTTGTCCATCGAATAAAAACCGAGATTACGGAATGAAAAAGAATTGCTGAGGGGCAGAAAAAAGGGCCATAACTCATGAATCATCGGAAAGCGTCAACAAAATGCACATCTGCATGCTACTAAGCATCTTCCTTTCAGTTTCAAGTTGCCATCGAATAATAACCGAGATATATACTAGATGAGAAATTGTTACCGGACATGATAAAGAGCCATAACTCGGGGAAGTTATTGAAATGCGTATAAAACGTGACAGTGCATATCGGCAAGGTAATAAGTGTATTCCATGTTATGAAGTTGTCCGTCGAATAGTAACAGTGATACGGAACGGACAAGACACTGTTGCCGGAAGGACGATAAAGGGCCATAACTCCATGAGAAATCATCGAAACACTCAAAAAAAAAGACAGTGCACAAAATGGTCGAGGTACTAAGCATCTTCCACAGAGGTTTCGGTGTTATTCAACAAACAGTAACCGAGATATGGGCTGGACAAGAAATTGTTGATGGACGGATGACCAGACGTGCATGCCTATTACATGATCCTGCAGCACAAGTCGCTATATAGCTGAAATATTGCTGAATGCGACGTTAAACCTTAATTCTCTCTCTCTCTCTCCTGCAGCACAATGGGCTTCACACAGGACTGGCCCATCCTGCACAAGTACTTATACTTTACCAAGAAAGTGTCATTCTAAAAATATCTGGATATAAATGTTACCTACTTTCATAATGGCATTAGTTTATAATATCGGCTTCCCGTCCTTAAGTTAAATGAATCCACGCCAAAATGATTGCACACAGTTCAAACATATGTAGCTATGTGCATTAGCCATTTAGAGTATGATGGTCTATAAAAAAACACTTTACAACCAAGGTCAATCCACCCATACCTGCGCACCGTTCCATCTCAAACTGCGGTTTCTCTACTACCGAAGAGATCACAGTCATGTGATCGGTCTTCTCTGGCTCTACCCCAGTGTCTACAAGTATCTCAAAGGTCTACATACCACTACTTACCCTTAATTATGTTAGTGTATAACGGAGTAACTGGGAGCCTAGTCACTGGTGAGCATTCGAAAATGTAGTTTCTCTGCTACTGATGATGTCACAGTCGCGTGACCTGCCTTCTCTGGGTACACTTCATACATCTCCAAGGGTCACATTTCACTAGTCGCTCCTGTGGACTAGTGTTTTGGATTTTATGTCGAGATGTCTCAAGTGCGTACCCCGCGTGTATCTGCATTTTCTGTAATACTGATGTCACAGATGACGTCACACTCACATATAGACCGCACTCGAGTCATATTCTACACCATGAGAGCTTTATTACAACATGCTATATTTCGACCCAGGATGGACCCTACATCACCCAAAACACTACCCTGTACAGCCGAATATGCCTGGTCACTACTACTCCTCGAGTAAGCATGTCACTTCCGGTCAAAACCACCCGAAACGTAATCTAAACCTCGAGAGCTTTCCCCCAGTCTTATATTTCTGCACCACGAGAGATTTACCGTGTCACCATACAGTCCAGTTGCACCCAGGATTTAACCCAGATCGCCCAAAGACCCTAGTGCAGCCAAAAAATACTATTTATCTGCTAGGACTACTCGAATATGCTGGCGCATCATGACGTCACAGTCACATCCTGGCAAGGACACCGTTTGACACAATGAAAGCTTTAATAATCATCTAAATGTATTTGGGCAACTACTTACCTGAATTTCAAGGCATACAGTCCGCTGCTGGACGAACATAAACACCAGCTTGCTATCCAATTATGTTTGGTCGCCATTTTGGCGGCCATATTGCATTTTTTTTTACAAATCACTGTGAAATAAAGGCATTTGATTCGTCATTCCATGCAACCAGAAAAAAAAACTAATTTCATGGGCAAAATATAGATATTCCATCAAAACGAAGTGTGAGAGTGAGATTCAGTACGAGTTTAGCCGCCATACTGGCTATTGAGACCAATTGCAAATAATTCCAAAATTAACTAATTATGCATACCCTCACATAAGACCCGAAAAAACTACCTTTTGCGGTTAGAAAATTGATTTCGTGTAGAAATATGCGAGATTCAGTCGGAACATTTTGGCAACCATATTGGATTGGAGGCCAAATCCAGGATGACCCCTCAGCTAAATTGAAAAGGGCATATATGCTAAGGATGGCGGAATCACTAAGAAAACTTTGACAGGAAAAATGTTAGTTAAAACAAATTATTGCAACAGAAGAAATGCCAATCCTCAGTGACTGCAAAACAATTGAGATATATCTGTAGCTTTTCTGATGACACAGCTACATGTATAATAAACTATACAATAATGATGCCCTACAAAGTACGTTCATAAAGTCAAACCGCGGTTCGCAGTTCATTATTCAAGGAGAACAGCAATTATTTCTTCAGATGTGGAAATCTGTATTTTTTTTTATTATGAGTACTTTGAACTCCAAACTCTGCATAGCAAGAGAGAATGTCATGTTCTATGGGGTGCGCTCCACACCTAAATGATGTGCGGTTAAAAATAGACATGGGTTAGGGTCTTCAGCCTTAAATATAAGTAAAATCGTTAACAAAACCCCTGTAAAAGTATATATTTTCCGAATGGGCACACTCGTGCCATTATTCCAGGAGACAAGTGATCTATTCAAATCGAAAAGAAAAGACGTGCAATCCTTCTTAATCCTTCTTCAACTTTTCTGAAAAAAACCCCACCATAAAATGTACGAAAATGTGTCAAATTCGACCCACCACCCAGAGAAAACAAACGAAATGATTTTCTTGTTAGACATGTGAAAGTTTCTTCGTCCAACGGGAATTTTAAAAAGGGGGGAAAACAGGTGGTCGACCTACTCGTTTTTTGTAAAATTTTATCGCCATAAAGGAACCATAATTTTCGTTCCCCGAAAAAGTGAGGATTTTGGCCTGCCAGCTATTCAATTCCGGAAACGATTAACACTGTAGTGGCGCGTAGGTGTGATAAGCAAGTAATTGTTATATCCTTGTTTGAAGAAATGGTTACGTCCAGCAGGGTGATACTATAGATATCAGTTAGTAGAAATGGAAGAAGAATTACCATTCTGTCAAAGACAGGCGACCTTCCCTATTATGAAATTAAGGAGGGGCACTTTGTGCGAAACCGTGGCAAGTGTGGAGTGCACCCATATCTTTGCATATTCATATCCCAAATCTGACGCCAGGGGGCGCTGCTAGGGGCGCTGTTTAGCCTATAGTGTTGGACCCTTCTGTAGAGGGCCAATGATAAGGTGATGCAGCAACAACAACATTTTCCCAGTTAGACGCCAGATTTTGAAATCGAAAAAGAGGCCGCGCTATGTCATCGGTCAACTGAGACAGTCACGTGGTTGTGTATGAAGATTGGGGTGGCTCCTAGAAATAGTGGTCCAATGAGAATACTCGCCTTAGTTTAAAATGACGGGGTCGAATGACCAATCACTGAAGGGGAGACAGCTGGAACAGTACACTATCACTGTCTGTTAATATCTTGAATTAACAGAGAGTACTACAGTCTAGGGCGCTGTTATGAGTCGCTGAATGACTGGTCCCGAATAACGAACTGCGAACCGCGGTCTAACTTTATGAACGTTACAATGTTACAATCAGATGCAAGACAATGTTGGCATATTCTGTTATAAAGGGTACTAAATCTATCATTTTCACCTGTCATAGAAATAATGATAACAACAACAATTAAAAATCATGATGATCAAAGAAAAACAAGATGAATCAGTTATAACTATTACATACTTGTCATTATCTGACCACTACTGACTCGTCAAGCTAGTAAAAAAATTAGGGCCACGGGAATAATGGGAGATGAAAATAAAATATTAAAATGGTGTTCACGTCCGCTCTGTCACGATAGACGATCTTCGACAAATTCAATCACTGTTTTGCAGTACAAGACACTCACATAAGATCTTAGAAATGGTATGGATAAGAGTACCCACTGTCAACAAGATAGTACACAAACATTACCAAATCTTACGATGAGTAAACAGTGCTAACGTCACTTGTGTTGCTGACGTCATTTTCGTTTGATTTCATTCTTTTAGATAACCAACAGAAAAAAACACTCAGAAAAGCGAGTCTGTCGTAGATGACAGATGAATACACTAGATAGTGTTACCCTTTATATGAGACTATGCCGGTTGTCATCAAATGAGTTGAATATATTACTGCCATTGACGATAATATGAGACCGCCTTGCTGGCTAAATTTACTAAGTATCTTATAATTATATTATCTGTACCATATCTGTACAATTGTATCGATAGCACGGAATGTACACAATTGCCCATCATTGGCATATGAAAATAGCTAACTGTTAGGAAAATATTACAATCGTAGATGATGACAAGTATATCTTAGCTTCTTTCAGGTTCATGGCAGCTTGGTACAGAGGGAGTTAAAGGAATGCTTCACTCATTTCAAATATATTTCTATAATAAAGCTTTTTACCTAAATATAAAGTGTACCCCATATCTCGTAACTGCGGACGAGATCTCGTAACTGCGGATTATTTATTCATTCTGTGTCTGATTCCTGAGCACTGGCATATTTGGCACCACTTGTGCTGCACGAAAACGACGCTGTTTGAACTGATGATGCTGCATTATTAGCAATGGAACGTCCAGTTGCAGACAACTTCCACGACGATGTGTGTTCATTGTTAAAGTTAGTTATATGTACGATTTGATGCGACGGTAGAATGTGTTCATATATGCTTAATGTTGAAAGTAAGCTCATAGAAAAAAAAACACTATTGCATCTTTTCATTGTTCTTTTCATTTGATGATACGAGAGGTCTTTGACGTAATTTAGAATTCTACAAGACATTGGCCTGAAATTATTTGGTTCTCAGAGCACCAAATTTCGTCAATCTCGCCAAGAAAATAGCTTTCAGGAGATGACTAAAATATACTTTCCAATCTTTAGTGGCAAGAAATATTTGGCACACTTATATTTTCAAGTACAACCTTCACGATAAAAATATAATTGAATTGATTGAAGCATCCCTTTAAGATTAAGAGTCATTTATTGTGTGATGTTGTTCTTCTAACAGGATCAGTGTTACCCTCAAAAACATCTAAATATCTTGATACTGACAAATCACAGCAACCTGAAAATTCACAGATGCATGAATTATTTAGGCATATATAGAAAGGGGATTCAGAAGATAAATGCTGTTGCTTGATTATTGAGACAGATACCATCCATCGCAATGAACTTTTCTTTGCATAATCTGGATTTTATTGCACTGTACTTCCATTTGTAAATTAGTATATTGTAATTTATGACTCACAGGAAAAAATAGTTTTTAACTCATTGTGATACCCGAGTATCATTTTTAGAGACTATCGATTGACTGGCTGCAATAGTGGAGATAGTAAAACTCAAAAGAATAGTTGCTTCCTGAGTAGCAGATTTCTTTCCCAGAGTTTCAATTCAAAACAGTATCTATTTGTTTGAAAAAGCCCCCCCCGCCCAAAAAAAATACACGAAAAACTGGCCATAATACCAAGCTGATCCGTATGTAGTGGTACTACTTTTATACATACACCCTGTAGTGGCACTGAATGAATGATCCACATAAGTAAAATAGTCGGTCATTGTTCTGGTTCTCAAATGTATGGCTGATTATACTATTTTGCTGAAAAATATTGTTAATTATCTGTTTTCAAGAAAAAGAGAAATAAATATTTCCTGCAGTATGGATATGGCAGACCTTGGTAACCATCACGACAGAAAGAACGTTACAGGACTTTTCAGAACAACTGAGCTCTGTTCCAGACAATTTGGAAATAAACATGAATTCCACGGAAAAGCGGACATCGCTAAAAAGAGCCCTTTTTCGCATAAAATACACTCCACATTCTTTCGTAGACCATATATTAGCATGCTGGTTTTTTTCTATTCGCTTCCTATGATCTCCGGGGACACGTCAATAACAGAGAAGATGTGTTTTAATCGCGAAATATTTTTCCAGCAATTTTTGAACCGAAAGAACTCTGGAAATTCGAAATTCTCAAAGAAGAAAAGTTGCTATTTTAAAACATCTGTAGAAAAGATATGCATGTGACGGGAACGGTATATCATGGTAAAAATAAGAGTTCTGTTTTAATTTTATAAGTAGAAGTGATAAATTCACCCTAGGAATATTTTTTTGGAGAAAATGTGTAATTAATAAAGCTCTTTTAGCGAGAAGATTTAAAGCGCACTCGTGATTCCGTCACGATTTTGTTGGTGATTCCGTCACGGATTAGATTTAACCCCTGTGATGATTCAATCGCGTTTTTCTCACGATGAAAAAATCTTATCATACTTGGGTACTGTATGTCAGGAAGAGATATCATATAAAAAGAATCAGATTGAAACAGAACAGCAAAAAAAAATAGACAAGCAACACTAGTCAATATTCAGGTACGTTTCAGGTGATTCCGTCACGAACATTTCGAGGCATCATTTATCATCTGTAGATTTTTCATGGTTCCGTAAACAGATGTCATATAGAACAGCAAATTAACATAAAACTACATGGGTATTATCACGGAATTTCCGAGTACATGGCTTTGAATAAAAAAAGTCTTCCCCACGGTGATTCCGTCACGGTGGAATTCATGTCAAATATCGTTTTTCTTATATTCATCAAGAAGTTGCTCAAACGTTTAACATTCAAAATAAAGGATAAAATTCAAAGGTCACCGGGCTTAGTTGTGCTTACTCGAGAAATTTATTTGGTGTACCATAATGGTTTAACCTTACCCTAATGTATGGGATTAGATAGGAATTCTATGAAAAATGCCTCTATTTTCATAGAAAAAGCTCTTATTTTCTTAGAAGTTAAAATGTCTTTTTTCTCCACAATGCCTCAATATCTTTCTGGAACAATGCTGAATCGAAAAATGGAATACAAATGGGTGTCACCAGGCTTTTCTTCAAGATGGGAAACCCTGACCATGAGGCCAACCTAACCTGATCTCGCTATGTCAATTTGCCAGCATTCCTTTGTTAAGATCGTATTGCCTTAAAATGTGGAAAATACATTATTCAATTCAAATATTGAACGGTTCTCTTACAAGCTTATATTTTCCTTTGCCGTTAAATTACCTTTAAATATCGCTGTTTTGGTAGATGCGCAAAAACATGCGCAGAAGACATAAAATTGTATTTGTCTGGAACCTCCTTACCCACGCGTATATAAGTCACAAACCTCCATTGACGACTTGGGTCCAAGACTATTATCAGGACTTGACTTCCGGCGAACATTGATTGGCCATTATACCTGACTGGGTCAGAAATGGTCTGTGACGTATTTTAAAATGTTTCTATAATATTTGACTCTAAAATATATCAAAACCACCTTTTTAAATTTTAATCGGAAAAAATCAGGGCCAGTTTGATTGGCACCTCCGAAATTTGGCGTAATGGTGTCGGGCTGGATGACCCTATTTCTGGCGGTCTCATCTCGAAAAACTGGTGGGGAATGTATGCTGAATTTTCCATATGTTTGAGCAGAAAGGCCAGGCTACCTGGTGTGGTGGTTCATTTGTGGCGGCGAATATTAGGGAATATAATTTTTCTCAAGACGTGCTCGGCCAATTTACTACATATTAAGTAAGGCGAATATTTAGTGTCCTGTAAGCCGATGTAATAGCAAAGTTGGGAGGTATATATATGGGGATTATCTCTCGTAGGAATCAATTATAGTGGAAGCAAGATTCGCGTGAATAATAAGGCATTTACAGTATTCACATTCTGACTCTGAATTTTGCGATTAGAATTTGGTACACAGTAACATATTTATATCACAAGCTTTGCTTTTAAATTGTTCTAACCTATCAATTCACAGGGTGTTGAGCAGCATAAACGTATTTTAACGACATCAAAGGATATGTGATGTTAGCATAGCAAAAAACATTCGCCTGTGATTTTAAATTTTAAAGCAAGGTTTTTTCGCCAAACCCATGTGCTCTCAGACCAATTATTGTATGCATTTCAGCACGTGTTCAGAAGGATTTCCTCTGGTAATAACTAGAGCCTTGTTATGTACTTCAATATACGCCCATGCATGCTAATCTTTTTAATACATATCATATTAACTAGAATTTGACCTTGATGAAATAAGCCAAGGTCGGTCAAGTTTAACAGACTTCAAATTTAGAGTGCAGTACATACAATTGGTGATTAACTGGAAGGGCCGAGCCATGATCCCTTGGGATACTGC
The DNA here is from genome assembly GCA_036873755.1 of Hanleya hanleyi. NCBI lineage: Eukaryota > Metazoa > Mollusca > Polyplacophora > Lepidopleurida > Hanleyidae > Hanleya > Hanleya hanleyi. The sequence continues at coordinate 384,458 of JAVTVY010009795.1, read as the reverse complement.
AATAACTAGAATTTGACCTTGATAATATAGGTCAAGGTCAGTCAAATTGGAAAAGCTTCTTAATCAATCACCATTTGCATACATGTATGTACACGTAGTATGCATTTGGAGAGCCTAGATGTAATCCTTCAGGTATCACCAATACTAAAATACTAAAATTTGACCTTAGGTCAAGGCCAGTCACCTTCACTAGGCTGCCGATCCATCACCAGATGCACATGTTGTATGAAATTCGAAAGCCTGGCTATCATTTTTCAAGAGATAATGTGTTAACAAACAAGGTGAACAAACAGACGTATGGACAACTGAGTCAATATTGTCCGAGGAGTAAAAATCAAAAGGGTTCTTCTTTGGCATCACAATCCACATCTGTGAACTGTAAGTAAACATAACAATTTCCAATGATTTACTGATTTTTCAACCACCTTGACCTAAGACCTTTGACGTCAAACTGAGTAGGACTCCTCTTTAAACCATGCATAACGTATATAAAAAAATTGGTACCAATCCATGACACGTGGAGATATCGCACAAACGAGCAAAATTTATTACCAGACGGACAGGAATCGCTTTCGCAATAGAAATCCCTTATCTTATCGCAAGTTAGAAAAATATTCCTATGGAGTAGGCTACCATCTGCCAATTGTCCGGTAGTCAGTGAGTGAGTGAGTCCATCCAAATCCTTCCGTCGGCAAAATAAGAAGAACCGTTGACATTAGAACCTTAATTATTTTGCATGAAGGCGCATTACTGTTACCAGCAAGTTCTGAGCTGATCTACTTTTGATGAAAATTTCTAGTGATTTTTGATGAAAATCAATGGTCATTCTGACTTGGGCTGTGCCAATCTTAATATAGGCAGGATTTCAACTTGGGGCGGGGGGTTTCCAAGAGTTCAGTGGACGTCGGAGTTCTAATTCCTACCCTACTTCGTAGGTCTTATGACGTTAGTCACACTGCCATGTGTCCAAGTCCAAAACCAAAAACTACATTTCCACACAATTCATTAAGAAGTTTGATTACTTCAAAGAAACAAGAATGGTTTTAGATTGAGGTGTAGTATTTTTGTTGAACATTGTTGAAAGAGACAGTCCTCCCTACAAATGCCTAGAGAATACATGAGAAAGCCACACAGCACTGTTTCATCAAACATAAATTATCATTATGCAGTATTTCATCTCTGCTTCGAATCTGAAAGTTCACCATGCAGACGTGGAGAAAATAAATTTGCATTGAATTGAAAATTGAAAAAAAGAAGAAATTATTTCCGAGCAACATCACATATCCTTTTAGAGACTATCATTAGAATATATTTCATGTAAGAAGAGATACCGCTTTTCAACGTGACTTCACATGTTAGCAAATAGAACAATGGCTGACAACTTCCCCTTTTGCCACTACTCGAAATCCCGTAAATTCTCGTCACTTCGCCTTACATGACCGATATGCCCTATCGTTTCTGAAACACTGCTTTTATATCACTTTCAATTCACTTTTTCATGTGGGCCAACGCTAGAAACGTAAAACTATACAAATATTGTTTGATCAGTCTCCATCTTCTCTCTATAAGTATGCTTCCCAGTTCTTGGAGACTTTTCCAATGTCTCTCTCGACGTTGTACTCTGCCATCTGTTTCTTCCAGAACGGCACAATAATGTTGCACTTGTGTATTTTGGCATTGATGTCTTCAAAACGTGACCTGAAGTTCTTGGTGTAATCCTGCCATCTGTTGGATTTCTCAGGTGTGAAGGGAGGTAATCCTAGCAAATTTTTCTCCTCGCTAATGTCAGTTGTGCTCTCAAGACCTCCTCCCTGTTAACAAATACAAGCAAACAGTCATTCTCTGGGATGAACCCAAAGTAACATGTACTATGAAGAAGTGATCGAGGTAATACGTCTGGTCCGTCATTCATTATTTAAGAAATACTGCTTTCACAGGCGTGCTCAATGGTTATTTTAAGCACGGATAGTGTGGGAAATTTTATATTTTAGAGCTAGAGTGAAGCCCACCAACCGCGCGTAAAATAACTAGTGAGCACGCCAATACAAACATTATTTCTATTCTACTGCACTATCCAAATTGATTATCAACAAAGATTATAATGAAAGGTTTAAAACATATTCTAAACTTTGACAACCTTTCTTCCCTTTCTTGAAAATCTCGTCCACTGATGCTCCCGTTTCGGTTGGCATCGTGCCAATGTCAGTGGACGAGTTTATGCGGTCTCTCAAATGGGGAGTGATACTGTCTGTGTGGAAATTTGTCTCGCTATGTTAATCAATGGAAACAACAATTTAACGTGAGAAAGGTCTTTATTTGTTTGTTATATTCGATTGTTACTTGTACGAGTGCTCATTCACCCCCATGGGTTCATTCACCCCATGGGTTAGTTTATAGGGATAGGGAGGTCGCGTGCCCTTTCTATACTACTCATCGCACACTACCCATCGCGCATGCGCAGTCGACCCATACTTCTGTAGGGTGCAAGACTGGCCCATGGAATCTCAGGCAGCGAAAACCCCAGGTCGCTCGCCCCACCCTATCCCGCGCTACACCTATGCGACTCGCTGTGCAGTGAGTGAAGCGGGGTAGGAGGAGGAGGAGGAATAGGAGGAGTCGCACACGCCACGGATTATACTAGGGAGGTGAAAGCAAACGTCTCTTTCCTCATCCGACTTGTGAAATGGAATCTGGGTGTTGTTTTCATATAACCGTGCTAAAACGTGTAATAATTGCACGGTTAGCTCGATGTTATTGACACAAGTGTTATAGAATCAACCGCATCATCGATTACAGAATACCCGCGTCCATAATCAAAAGATCAATTCCGTATTCCATATAACCGATTTAGCACCAAATTCAAACAGACAATCATAGTCAACATAAACAAAGGCTATGTTCCTGCGAGAGAGGTGCGGTCAGCAGTTTAAATGATGGCGGTGTGATGGTTAAAAATGTCCTAGTGAGTAGTGTCCCTTTTCATATCCTTTTCTATTGCAACAAAGACGGACACTTATCCCCAATGAGGGGGAAAATGTCCTAGCTGGGTTAGAAGAGAGGGATCGGACACTCGTAGTCAGGGGACATTCTTAGACTCCACACCGGCAAGCCATCATGATGTTCCAAAAATATCAAATTCGTATCGCTGATCAGTATTCTTAATCCATATGATATTCATTGTAAAGTCGTCATTTAGAGAATGATGTATCTCAGTCACGCATTGATTGTGACTGTTCATATGAGCAACACGAGGATCTTGAAGTACATGGGTTCATACGGCCCCCAATTCCCGTGTTAAGCGGAATTAGACACAAGTTAATAAAAGTACCACCATAGATCTTGCACGCTATGCTCGTATTTTGCTATCAGCATGCGATATGTATCGCCAAATTTGAGAAACTTTGAGTGGAGGCGCTTGGTGGTATAGCCCTGTAGCGCTTGGTGGTATAGCACTATAGTTTCTGTAACCATGTTTTTTGACGTTGATTAAAATCGTCACATTTAACACAGGATCTAGCAAATGCTACTAGGCGAGATATGTATACGCCATAAGCAGGTACCACTGGAATATTACTGTCCGGTAAGGGATAGTTTACGATGTTGAAATTGTAATAAAGTCGACGAGAGAGAAGGCCCGCATCATTTTTATAGAGATACAGGTCTAAATATGATGTGCCGGTAGACACCGGGGGAAGGGGTTAGTTCTCTCTTGGGGTGGGAAAGGATCCATTTTCCTGGGTATGATGCTTTGTCCAGCAGGGAATATGCATTACCTGTCACCTTGACGAACAACAGCTCAACAAAAAATTAACCAGAGCTAGAGCTCTACAATTTTTCTGCACCATTTTGTGATTTTTTTTAACACGCATGTGCCCATACCCAGGTCTGGAATTACATTGGTTCAAATTTCAAGATTGTTTAATTGCCTTGGTTCCAATTGGTAGCTAGCAATCCAGAGAAAGGTCTAAGGATTTCTGCTTACGAGAACGCAACATTTATGGCACCTTATTTTGAACGACAAACTAACAATATATACCCCCGTATATGTGGAATTACATTGGTCCAAATTTCAAGGCTACCCTTGATTCGAATTGGTAGCTAGCAATCCAAAGAAAGTTCTACGATTTTGTGCTTCTGAGAATGTAACATACATCACATCGTATAGTGAATGATAAACTAAAATGGGCTTAACTCTTGGTAACTAGTTGACCTTGAAACAAGAGCCGAGTGCTCACATATCCCACACTGAAATCAACAATAGTCAAACACAAGAAAATAGTAGTTTTGCTGCAAATGGATTTCTTTCAGGCGAGAGAATTTTTCATGAAGGAAGAAAAAGTGATGAAGTAAACCTTTGTTCTTGAGTTAGTAAACAGGTATGAAGGTCATAAAGGACCCCTTTCCCCGTTAAATTAGTAAATGTATGGGTTTTTTTTATTTCACAACAGTTTAAAACATGGGAGACAACTCCACAGAACAAATGCCATATACATGTAGGGCAGAGAACTCTGAATATTCCAACCTAACACATATAGTCAGCTAAACTCGACTCAGTTTTGGGGGACTGTGATCTTGACCTTTGAAAAATTGATCTCAAAAGGTATGGCTCCTCTGCCATGCGAGTAAGGTATACTCGAAGTTTGGTACCAATCCATACCTTGAAACTAGAGATATCGCATTGACAACAAATGTTAATGGATGAATTGACAGAACGCAACATGGCATTACACGACCTTGTCTTCGACAGGCATATGAAAATATGACTTCTAATGATTTCTTGATTTTGGGGTCACAGTGACCTTGACATAGACACAAAAAAGTAATTTTTTTAAATTTCTTGGTTCTGGGGTCACAGTGACCTTGACTATTCATCTTAATTTCTCAATGGACACACAAAAATCATGATTTTTAACAATTTCACGATTTTGGGGTCACAGTGACCTTGACCGTTGAACTACATCTTGGTATGTGACACATCGTGTCCCCTTAATGTATCTACTGACACAAAAAAAATGTTATTTTTAATTTCCTAATTTTGGGGTCACAGTGACCTTTGACCTTGACCTAATTTTTGGTATGCGACACTTCATTTCCCCCTATTGAATCCGCTCACAAAAAATAGCAATTTTTCAATGATTTCCTGATTTTTCAGTCACACTTGACTATTGACCTGGATTTAAATTTTGGTACATGACAAAACGGCTCACGTAAATTCTCAATGGACACAAAAAATCATGATTATTAACAATTTCATGATTTTGTGTCACAGTGACCTTGACCTTTGATCTTAATCTACATTTTTGTAGGTGACACATCGTGTCCCCCTAATGTATCTACTGACACAAAAAAAAATGTTATTTTTACTAATTTCCTGATTTTGGGGTCACAGTGACCTTTGACCTTGACCCAATTTTTGGTATGCGACACTTCATTTCCCTCTATTGAATCCACTCACAAAAAAATTGAAATTTTGTATGATTTCCTGATTTTTCGGTCACACTGACCTTTGACCTCTGACCTCGGCCTACATACAGAATGCAACACATCGTTCCCCCCTAGAGCATCCACTCACCAAAATTAGAACTGTGGATACAAACTGTCAATGATCAATGATTTCCTGATTTTAGGCAACAGTGACCTTTGACCTCAATTTTGGTACGTGACACATTGTCTCTGCCAACACCGTATCCACTCACAAAACATTGCAACTGTAGATAGAAAACGTTCACAGATATAGACCGGACTCGAACACTTCAGTGACCTTTGACCTCTGACCTCAACCTTCATTTTTGGTACGCGACATATCGTCTCCCCCTAGGGTATCCACTCACTAAAAACTGTCCCAGATTTTTTGATCTGCGGGTAAGATATACCTAATGTTTGGTACCAATCCATACCATGGAACTGGAGATATGGCACAAGCATCTAATTCTAATGGATGGATAGACGGATAGATAGACAGAGCTCAACACTGGATTATATGACCTTGTCTTCGACGGGCCTATAAAATGTGACTTTTAATAATTCCTTGAATTTTGAGTCAGTGACTTTGACCTAAATTTTGGTACACCACCCATTTTCTCCCCTTAATGTATCTACACAAAATCACACACACACAAAATCAGGATTTTTAAGAATTTCAAGATTTGGGGTCACAGTGACCTTGACCTACATTTTGGTGCGTGACACATTATGTCCCCTTAATGTATCTATTAAAACAAAAAGAATTTTTTTAATGATTCCTTGATTTTGGGGTCACAGTTACCTTTTTTAACTTTGACCTTGACATAACTTTTGGTATGCAACACATATTTTCCCCATACTGAATCCACTCACAAAAATAGCAATTTTCAATAATATCGTGAGTTTACAGCCACACTAACCTTTCACTTCTGACCTCGACCTAAATTTGGTATGTGAGACTTCTACACCCACCACACACAGGGTATCCACTCGCCAAAATTTGAAACTGTAGATAGAAAACAGTCAATGATCTAGATAGAAAACAGTCAATGATCAATGAATTCCTGACCTTTAGAACAGTGACCCTTGACCTCTGACCTTGACCTCAATTTCACTTGCAACTGTGGATAGAAAAAGTCACATATATAGACTGGACACGAACGGCTCAGTGACTCTGTTTTTTAAGCCAGTGAACTTTGAATATGTGGCCATATGCAGGTCCCTCTGGTATATAACTGTCCAGAAAGGGATAGTTTACGATGTCGAAATTGTAATCGTCTTTGTTGTCGTAAAGTCACCAAGAGAAGACCCGCTTCATTTTTATACAGACGAGTGCTCATTCACCCCCATGGCTCATTCACCTCTATGGGTTCATTCACCCCCATGGGTTAGTTTATAGGGATAAGGAGATCGCGTGCCCTTTCTATACTACTCATCGCGCAGTCGACCCATTCTACTGTAGGGTGCAAGTCTGGCCCATGGAATCTCAGGTAGTGAAAACACCAGGTCTCTCGCCCCACCCTATCCCGCGCCACACCTATAGGGATAGCGAGAAGGCGTGCCCTTTCTATACTACTCATAGCGCACTACTCATCGCGCATGCGCAGTCGACCCATTATACTGTTGGGTGTAAGCCTGGCCCATGGAATCTCAGGTAGTGAAAACCCCAGGTCTCTCGCCCCCCCCCCCTATCCCGCGCCACACCTATGCGACCCGCTGTGCAGTGAGTAAAGCGGACTAGGAGGAGGAGGAGGAGTAGGAGGAGGAGAATCAAATGCCAAATGCTGCTTTATACCTGTTAAAATATGATATCAATGGTGTTATTATAGTCAGAGCTATGACTAACAGGTGAAAGGATCGTAAATTACTTTTAACCAAATGCAATATATACTCTTTTCCGGAAGATATGCAAGAGAAAGACTCCAACACCGAGAAGTAAGTCCGTATAACGATGACGACCTCCGTCATATGGCTGTGAGTAGTATATAAACAGCGCATCCGGGCGAATTTGTCTAGATAAAGAGTATCTGGGCACGTATTGACCTCAAAAATTTGCATATGACCCCTGTGACGTCTTTTTCGGTTCTGGTCCCATCACCGGAAATGACCTTTGACCCCCGGTGCTGCAACTTCAAAGGTCACTTTCGGTCACGTGACCGGAATCGGAAGTGACGTCACAGAGGTCATATGCACCTTTTCAGGTCAATACGCGCCCAGATGCTGTTTATATACTACTGTTGTGTACCAAGTTGAATGTGATAACTGTCATGTGAAATAAATAGTCCCGCTAAATGTGCCTACAATATTGGATTCTGGTAGAACCGAATACATAGTTAAAGTTGAAGAATAGCTGTATGTTTCTGAACGCGAGCCGAGCTTATGGATTTATGGATACATCATTTTTTAGATGACGACTCTATAACGAATATTATGGATTAAGAATACTGATCAGCGATACGGATTTGATATTTTTGGAACATCATGATGTCAAGCCGACATCATTGAAAACTGTTGACCGCTTCTCTCTTGCCGGAAACATGCCTATGTTTATGTATACTATGATTGTCTTTTTGAATTTGGTGCTAATACTGTTATATGGAAAAAGGAATAGGTCTTTGGATTATGGACGCGGATATTCTCTAATGAGCGACGGCTGGATTATGAATGATTATGACAGACTAGACGCTTGTAATTTGGATTATGGACGCGGATATTCTCTAAAGGACGACGGCTGAATTATGAATGACGGACCAGACGCTTGTAATTAATATAAATTATTCTGTTCGACTTTTCTATGTATAATCCCCTCTTCCTATGGTTATTTTCAAACTTGACCTGTGTTTGCTGTACTCGAATACTATTTAACTCGTTTTTTTCACCCGATTGATATATATTCACAAATTGGCGATATATGCATATTAGGTGAACTGCTCTCAGCAGACCAGACTGTATTTTGTATATAAGATTTTCTCTATGTAATTATGCGCCTTTGCCACTACACGACGATGAAGACAGGTTGGTCTTTGAAAGCTTGTGAAAATATATTCATCATGGGACTATACAGACTTGTATCAGTCGTAATTTCATATTGAGACGTGTGTTAGTTATCAACTTGTGTAAGTGAAACTGATCCGTATAACATTAGGCTACCATGTGCGTAAATATTTGTTTTAGATAATGAATATACAGAATTATACATTAAGTTTTGCTAGACCCCCATGAGTGGGAAGATGACTGCTCCCCTAGCCTACTGATTGTACTGCGCTGAATCTTCTATTTTATTTTGCAGTTTCGCTGACGGACTATTTGTAGACAATTTGATGAGACAATGGGAATTAGCGCTTGCTAAAATTGAAGCTAAAGGTAACGAATGATTACATGTGTTAGGACACGCAAATCATATTCTGTGATCCCTGCTAGAAAATGGTCGAATTCTAGGGTCGGATACAGCGCGGAAAAATATACACACAAAGCCGGTGTAAGAGAAAACAGGGATTTTACCATGATTAGTATGAAAAGACCAAATCCGCTATAATATGTGGCGCACGGTTAAGGGGGTTGTGTTAAAGCGCCTTTCCGGTAGTTCTCGAAACGGCATGTTGGAACCGGACATTCGCCAAGGAGTAGTGTGAAGTGACATGCGCTTGCGCGCGGAGTAGTATAGAAAGGACAAATCGGGTCGTGTGGTGCGAAGGGATAGGAAACTTTATATCAAATTATACAGCCCATACAGATTTAACGAAATGTTTTTTAGCCCACCATCACTAGATGGTGGGCTGTTCAAATCGCTTTTCGTCCGTGGTCCGTCGTTCGTCCGTAAACAATTCTTGTTATCGCGATTTCTCAGGAACTATTTTATGGATCTTTCTCAAATTGTCTAGCCATGACGACAATGGTCGAAAACAGCGGAAGCAGCCGAAGATGTTGGATGAGAATGGCTTTTCATCGGACAATAAAGAGAGTACGATTAAGACTAATGTCGCCGTAGTTGTATGACTTGTAAACATGTCCAACGTGGTTTCCAGAGCTTGGGTATGATGTAACATGGGGAACAATAAAATTTATGAAAACGCAACCCTGGCTGGATTCTCTCTCTCCCTGACATCAAAGGACGTTGTTAATACAGGGTGTTAATGCGTTAACGTGTTACCTCGTTTAAGACGGGCGTTGTCGGTGGGAAATAATTCGTGTTCGTATATCTCGTGAGATTATTCCAGACTTCTGATAGTTCTGATGGTCGTATAATTTGATATAAATTTTCCTATCGCACTTCACCACAATTTGTATTACTCCGCGTAACAATATTACTCCGCGTAACAATATTACTCCGCGTAACAATATTACTCCGCGCGCATGTGTGTATCACCCCATACTACTCAATGGCGAATGCCCGGCTCCAACGATGCAGTTTCGTGAAACTCCCTTGATAAGCAATTTAACCCGGCCCCCTTAACCGTGCGCCACATATTAGGTCTTTTCATACTAATCATGGTAAAATCCCTGTTTTCTCGTACACCGGCTTTGCATGTAAATATTTCCGCGCCGTATCCGACCATAAAAATCGACCATTTTCTAGATGGGATGACAGAATATGACTTTGCGTGTTCGAACAAATGTAATCATTAGTTATCTCCTAGCTTCAATTTCAGCAAGCGCTAATTCTTATTTTCCCGTCAAATCGTCTATAAATAGTTCCTCTGCGAAACTGCAAAATAAAATAGAAGATTCTTCGCGGTACAGTCGGTAGGCTAAGAGAACTATCCTCCTCTCTCTCATAGGTGGGGGAAAGATGTCCAGCCAACCTTAATATATAAATCTATATAATCATTGTCTAAAACAACTAGCCTTATGTCATACGGATCGCTGTTTTCAATTTAACAAGTTGATAAATAACTTACGTCAGTAGTATATAAAGCGGAAATTGTACGCAGGGGTCAAAAGAAACTTCCGGTACGAATCAGTGGAGATCATCAGAAATTGTTCAAACAGAGTTATCTGCCCCTCAATAGAGGCCATTTTCCCTTTTTACTACGGCCCAGCAAGAGTTATCTGTCCCTACATTAGACCCCATGGATCCGTAGTTGCTTTTACACCAATTTGCGATTTCTGCCCTTAAATGGAGGCCAAATTCTCCTCTTACTACTTATCAAACTGACGTTGACGTCATTATGACGTCTAATCCGGTCACGTCACATCCGGGTCAAAGGTCACTTCCGGTCACGTGACGGCCCAGCAATAAGCCTCTACGTAATACCCCAGTGACTTCTGATGTTAATTTTCCGGAATCAATCATGGCCCCGACAATAGCGTCAGCTATATGCCCAGCATAAATGGCAAGTGGGGCACCCTCAGTTTCTTCACACAGCCATACAGCGAGAGACGGGAAATCCCCAAAACCATATTAGCACAAAAACAATACATGAATACATGGGAAGTAAGACTTGTAGTGATAAAGATAACCTATAGGTCTTGTATGATGTTATTTTCCATGTTCGATGTTATATTCGCATTTTCCATGGTGGGTGGTAACCTCATATCCTCTTCCTCTTCCAAGTGACGCTTGGTCTTCATGATGGACCTGGCGTGGGGTCACCTTTCATTTCAAGCAGCAGCAGGCTATACCATTCATAGATGGCTATGGCAATACGATCCCAGACAGTAGGTTCTTCCCCACTGCCCTGAGATGTAGGTTGACTATCTGAGATCAAGCTCAGATAGACTCTCAGCAGTCTGTTTCGATGTCATTATCTGCCTCCTCAGTGGGCTATCTCGGAGTCTTCAATCCCATGTATATTCTTCTGGTGTCGCATCATATCGCAACATCTGGTGAACGTGCTTTCGCACTCAGAGCATGTCTAACCCATGTTGATAGTTGAATGTCGACTGTGCACGTTTTTGGAATACGCTTGCTTTTATGGACATTAACGCCCGCCAACGCCCAGCCCAACGCCTCAACGCCCTGGTGAAATAGCCCAGAAGCTCTGATATTTCTAGTTGGAATTACCACTAATTCAACGAAATGCAGTGAAGCACGTCAACGCCAATCGTTACGCCTTAACGCCCGCCATTACGCCTTAACGCCCGTCGTTTCGTCTTAACGCACTATCGCAATACCTTCCCGCCTTATCTCGCCTTATCTCAACGCCTTAGCGCATTGTCAACCATCCAATCACATGCACATATTTTGATCATTGGGACCCCCGGACCCTTGATGACAGTGACGTCATCACTGGACATTGCCTGAAGTGACGTCATCGCACGAATGCGCAAGCATCTGTGGTGCTCCCGCACCCGGGTGTACACTATGCCATATGGGCCATAGGAGACAGGGTGCGCAACAGATGTCTGCGTGATGTCACGTCAGGCGATGTCCAGTGATGACGTCACTGTCATCAGGGGTCAGAGTCCAATGGCCAAACTATGTGCGTGTGATTGGATGGTTGACAATGCGTTACGGCATTGATTTAAAGCGTTGAGATAGGGTGTTACTGCATTTCGATTAATTGGTGGCAATTCCATGGAATATGTAGAAAAATCAGAGCTTCTGGGCTATTTCACCAGGGCTTTGAGGTGACTTTATGACAAAAAAGATGATTACAATTTCGACATCGTAAACTATCCCTTTCTGGACAGTAATATTCCAGTGGGACCTGCATATGGCGTATACATATCTCGCCTAGTAGCATTTGCTAGATCCTGTGTTAATTGTGACGATTTCAATCAACATCCCAAAACATTGTTGCAGAAACTTACAAAACAGGGCTAATCCTCCAAGCGCCTCCACTCAAAGTTTCTCAAATTTGGCGATACATATCGCATGCTGATAGCAAAATACGAACGTAGCGTGCAAGATCTATGGCGTTACGTTTCGTAACTTGTGTCTAATTCCGCTTAACCCGGGGCTAGGGGCTGTATGAACCCATGTCCTTCAAGATCCTCATGGTGCTTATATGAACAGTCACAATCAAAGCGTGATTGAGATACACCATTCTCTAGATAACGACTTTAGAACGATTATTATAGATTAAGAATACTGATCAGCGATACGGATTTTATATTTTTGGAACATCATGATGTCTTGTCGGCATCATTGAAAACTGTTGACCACTTCTCTCTTGCAGGAAACTAGCATATGTTTATGAATACTATGATTGTCTTTTTTGAATTTGGTGCTAATACTGTTATATGGATATGGAATAGGTCTTTGGATTATGGACGCGGATATTCTTTAAAGGACGACGGCTGAATTATGAATGACGGACTAGACGCTTGTATTTTGCGACGTTGTGATGGGCGGTACTGTTCATAAAAGCAAGCGTATTGCAGAAACGTGCACAGTCGACGTTCAACTGTCAACATTAGGTATACATGCTCTGAGTGTGAACGCACGTTCACCAGACGTTACGATATGATGCGATACCAGAAGAATATACATGGGATTGAATACTCCTAGGAGTCCACTGAGGAGGCAGATAATGACATCGAAACAGAGACTGCTGAGAGTCTATCTACTGATACAGAGAGCTTGATCTAAGATAGTTAGCCTACATCCCAGGGCAGTGAGGAAGAACCTACCTTCTGGAATCGTATTGTACATGAAGCTATTAATAGCTATACTGAGGTAATCGAAGACGCTGGACAGGATAACTTACCATAGGCGTACATCCAAATGTGCCCCTGCACCAGGAAAACATCCATGGCCATCTATGAAACGTATAGCCTGCTGCCGCTTGAAATAAAAGGCGAGCCCACGCACAGGTCCATCATGAGGACCAAGGGTCGCTTCAAATAAGATATGGGGTTACCACCCACCGAGGCCCTGGAAAATGCGATCAGAATGTGCAGTTGATTGGAGAATGAGAATTGCAGACATACTCAACGCGGTTCCCCCCAGTGTGGGTATGATGTACTGGAGGGGAGAATAAAATGATTGACTTGTCATCCTTGTTGTTGTTCTTCTCTCATCTGTATCATGGTATTAAGATGCAAGGGGTCGACACAGACTGAGGCTAATGGTGTACACACGACCTTATATGACCATTCACTCACTCACTCACCATCGCTACTGCGTCCATGCGTTAAGACGGTCATTGGGCACGCCTCACGGGCGTTGGGTACTCACTCACTCTCATTCAGTGATTCATGGACTGATGAGGGACGTGTTATACAGAGATCACCACCACCATGGCGACCACCACTATCACCACACACTCCACACCACCACCACCACCACACACCACTACCACCACCACACACACAGGCAACTCTACCAGGTTGACAGTTCGAGCAAGGCCCTTATCTCAAAACGCACTTCATTGCACCTCAAAAACTTCCCTTTCTCTGCTACTCTACATGGTACAATCGCCCACAAAGGACCATTTGGGCTATGTGGAGAAACTGAGGGTGCCCCAATTGCCATTTATGCTGGGCATATAGCTGGCGGTATTGTTGGGGACCATGTTTGACGACGTGCATTCCGGAAGACTAACATTGGAAATCACTGGGGTTTTATGTAGGGGTTTATTGCTGGGTCGTCACGTGACCGGAAATGACCTTTGACGCGGATGTCAAGTGACCGGATGTGACGTCATAGTGACATTAATTTGATAAGTATTAAAAGGGAAAATTGGCCTCCATTTAACCCTATCTGGCCTGGGCTTTTTGGGACCTGTCCAGGCCTGGGGGGGGGGCCGAAATGGCCCCCCCTAATTATTTTTCTTACCCCTTGAGCTAGGGGGCTGAAACTTATTACACTATACCCCTGGGTCAAGCTCTACCAGAAAATGTAAAAAAATCCAAGATGGCCGCTTTGATGACGTCATTTTCAAAAACGACATTTTTGGTCGATTTTTCGGTCAGATTTTCCGAATTTTTTATTTTTGCAATTTCTCCACAAAAACTGTACGAAAAATTAGCAAATATTAATGTGATATGAAATAAAATATGTTTTGCCCACTTTTCATTGCGGAAAAGCAGAAATTTTGAAGAAATTTGACAAAAACATCACTTTTCTGGTACCCACGTGGCCGCCATCTTGGATTTACCCATGATCCTATGCAAATAGGCTTAAAATGACCCCAATAAGATAAACTATAAAGTCACGGAGTTTCAGCTCTTCATTTTTTGCCGTTCCGGAGATAGTGCAGAAAGTTTGGTAGGGGGGCCATAATGCCCCCCCCCCCCCCAGGCCAGGTAGGGTTAAGGGGAGAAATCGCAAATTGTATAAAAGCAGTTACGGCTAAATGGGTTCTAATGTAGGGGCAGATAACTATTGCTGGGCCGTCACCTGACCGGAAGTGACCTTTAACCCGGATGTCACGTGACCAGATGGGACGTCAATTTGATAAATAGTAAAAGGTGAGATAGGGCATCAGACTACTAAACATCACCAAACATCCAAAAGACTCTCGATGCATAAATCCATTTGGCATGACAATATTTACCTTGTGGTACATTAACTGTTAAATTCTTGACAGGAGTTGACCATGAACATTTTAAATTACCGCCATTAACAACTGATTGATGTTACCGAATGTCATTCAATTTGTAAACAGGGAGCCTTCTCAGCCCTCAATGATCATGTCTCCATCCGCCATGCTTTCCTCAAAGTCGCACAAATCAACACGAGGAAGTACAGTTTGAGGCCTCATCTGCAATTTGAAATATCAGATGTATCAGAAATGCTTAAAAATCACTACTCATAAAATCCACAATGATCTGCTCTCTAATTTGTAAACAATGTAGTGCGAGGGCTCCAACCCGGAAATGATTAACTCCGGTCTGATGCCTGTCAGTCATGCAAACATTGTTGAAATAAAGAATACTCTCATCTGAAAGAACAATATCCATCCCCAAACTATCATGAGAAGGCACAAAAAAAACTATGCACAGATAGAGTTTTTTCAGCCTTTATACCAAGGGTACCCCCGTATCAAGCATTGAATAGATATGCTAAACACTATTTTAAATTATTTTTTTTTATTATATTTTATGAAATTTTTTAAATTAAAAATAAAAATTTAAATTCAAAATCTGACAAAAAATAATTTGTTTACAAGCTGCTCATTTAGACTACATTTGGAAAACTTTCCTTCGTGAAATCAGTGGGTCATCCCAGTAGTCTATCAAATTATTAAAATTTGATGTTGATACTAAGATCAAAGACATGTTTAATCCTATAATAAGTGACAGCAATATACACAAATGTGTACACAACACATCCAAAAATATAACACAGAGGTGTTTATGGTATACACACCTCCCATGTAGAGAATATATGTCAGTTCAATTGGATGGATCTACATATCATCAACATTTTGATGGCAGTAATTAGAAAATGCACATATCACTTCTAAACAGTTATTATTACTGAGAAAAATCATTAATAACATTGAGGAATATATTCTGTGTCTGATTTCGAGTCCATGAATGCAGGTTTGTAAACAGACAACACTTGTCAAAACACAACATAGAAAAAAATAAGAAAATAAAATCCATTGACAACATATCTGATGGGCATTTGCTGATCTCTGCCACATAAACAACCATGGAAGGTGAAAACAGATTGAAGATGACTCACTTAAACTGTTAACTGTTTTGTGAAATATTCCAGTGGCAACTTACATAAATCAAGGCCTATCTTCCAATAGAGTTGGAGGTCATACCTCTAAGTCACATGGAGCAAAATGCCAAAGAAACTATTTGGTTTCTGGAGGGTGACTTGCTAATAGTTGGTGCCTGTAATCCATGTTCCTGGCTACCCACAAAACCTCCAATCTGAATATGAAAGAAGACCACAAAGTTATAATCCTGGAGATACTGAAAATGAAATCAGGTGAAAGTATGTGCTCTGATGCAACTGCGACTGAAAATACACACAAAAATTTGAAGCCATTCACAGTCAGATTAATTAAAGACTCAGTTATCAGATTTTATTTCTCTCATTAAAGTTACAAATGCAAAAGGTATTTTGGATATTCTTTATGTGTGGAACAAACATCTGAGTTTTTACAGGTGATAAGATTATTATATATTTTATGTGGTTCCAAACTGATATGAAGTGGATATTTACATAAACGATTGAAGCATAAATGCGAGCAATCTAGATTTAAACTGAGGACTAGATTTTGAAAAAATCCGCATGTAATTGAATCAATGTAAATTTCCTTTCTTCCATTTATAATTTATTGCATCTCGAAAGTTGCCCCCGTCATGTTTGGTGGACCCCGTCATATTTGGTATTGACCATTTGGTCTTAGCACTGACAAATCATCCATTTCTTGCCTATATTTGCTCCAAAGGTCTCCATTTGTCGCGGAAATGGCGTAAGAATACAGGTGATGGTAGCCATCATTATTAGAATGATGCTGATTTCACCCACATTTGGCAAATATTTTTTTTATTTTAATAATTGGAAAACTAATTAAATTTAATTAAACAAAATTATTTGATTTAATTAAAAATTTAATAGCATAAATTTGAAATAACCCCAATATTTGTACGTTGTTCATGAGTCAGCCTGAAAAAACTGGGCTGATGAAGTGAAAACTATAGCCACAGTGAGGATTTGAAGTTCTCTGGTCAAATATGAAAATCTATTGTGACAGGCATCAGACTACTAATAATTTTGTTTCTCGCTATGTATTAGCATAATAAATAACCAAAAATCCAGAAGATTCTCGATGCATAAATCCACTTGGCATGACAATGTTCACCTTGTGGGACATCAACTTTTAAAGTCTTGACAGGCGTTGACCATGGAAAATTACCGCCATTAACAGCTGATCGGTGTTACCGAATGTCATTCAATTTGTGAACAGGGAGCCTTCTCACCCCTCGACGAGCATGTCTCCATCCCCTATGCTTTCCTCAAAGTGTCACAACTCAACACCAAGAAGTACAGTTTGGAGCCTCATCTGCAATTTGAAATATCAGATGCATCAGAAATGCTGAAAAATCACAGCTCATAAAATTCACAATGATCTTCTCTCAAATTTGTAAACAATGTAGTTCGATGGGCTCCGACCCGGAAGGGTTTAACTCCGGTCGTGACCTTTGACCCATCCGCATCATTTGTATCCGGTATTGTGCGCACGCCAGGGATCAAAGGTCACTTCCGGTAGATAACCAGGAATATGCCCTTCAACAGGTCAGTTTCCGCTTTATATACTACTTACGTCTCCATATATATATTTAAACTGAGGACTAGATTTTGAAAAAATCCGCATGTAATTGAATCAATGTAAATTTCCTTTCTTCCATTTATAATTTATTGCATCTCGAAAGTTGCCCCTGTCATGTTTGGTGGACCCCGTCATATTTGGTATTGACCATTTGGTCTTAGCACTGACAAATCATCCATTTCTTGCCTATATTTGCTCCAAAGGTCTCCATTTGTCGCGGAAATGGCGTAAGAATACAGGTGATGGTAGCCATCATTATTAGAATGATGCTGATTTCACCCACATTTGGCAAATATTTTTTTTATTTTAATAATTGGAAAACTAATTAAATTTAATTAAACAAAATTATTTGATTTAATTAAAAATTTAATAGCATAAATTTGAAATAACCCCAATATTTGTACGTTGTTCATGAGTCAGCCTGAAAAAACTGGGCTGATGAAGTGAAAACTATAGCCACAGTGAGGATTTGAAGTTCTCTGGTCAAATATGAAAATCTATTGTGACAGGCATCAGACTACTAATAATTTTGTTTCTCGCTATGTATTAGCATAATAAATAACCAAAAATCCAGAAGATTCTCGATGCATAAATCCACTTGGCATGACAATGTTCACCTTGTGGGACATCAACTTTTAAAGTCTTGACAGGCGTTGACCATGGAAAATTACCGCCATTAACAGCTGATCGGTGTTACCGAATGTCATTCAATTTGTGAACAGGGAGCCTTCTCACCCCTCGACGAGCATGTCTCCATCCCCTATGCTTTCCTCAAAGTGTCACAACTCAACACCAAGAAGTACAGTTTGGAGCCTCATCTGCAATTTGAAATATCAGATGCATCAGAAATGCTGAAAAATCACAGCTCATAAAATTCACAATGATCTTCTCTCAAATTTGTAAACAATGTAGTTCGATGGGCTCCGACCCGGAAGGGTTTAACTCCGGTCGTGAC
Source organism: Hanleya hanleyi (assembly GCA_036873755.1). Taxonomy (NCBI): domain Eukaryota; kingdom Metazoa; phylum Mollusca; class Polyplacophora; order Lepidopleurida; family Hanleyidae; genus Hanleya; species Hanleya hanleyi. Next base: position 365,858 of record JAVTVY010009795.1, on the reverse strand, counting down.
CTTTGACCCATCCGCATCATTTGTATCCGGTATTGTGCGCACGCCAGGGATCAAAGGTCACTTCCGGTAGATAACCAGGAATCTGCCCTTCAACAGGTCAGTTTCCGCTTTATATACTACTTACGTCTCCATATATATATTTAAACTGAGGACTAGATTTTGAAAAAATCCGCATGTAAATGAATCAATGTAAATTTCCTTTCTTCCATTTATAATTTATTGCATCTCGAAAGTTGCCCCCGTCATGTTTGGTGGACCCCGTCATATTTGGTATTGACCATTTGGTCTTAGCACTGACAAATCATCCATTTCTTGCCTATATTTGCTCCAAAGGTCTCCATTTGTCGCGGAAATGGCGTAAGAATACAGGTGATGGTAGCCATCATTATTAGAATGATGCTGATTTCACCCACATTTGGCAAATATTTTTTTTATTTTAATAATTGGAAAACTAATTAAATTTAATTAAACAAAATTATTTGATTTAATTAAAAATTTAATAGCATAAATTTGAAATAACCCCAATATTTGTACGTTGTTCATGAGTCAGCCTGAAAAAACTGGGCTGATGAAGTGAAAACTATAGCCACAGTGAGGATTTGAAGTTCTCTGGTCAAATATGAAAATCTATTGTGACAGGCATCAGACTACTAATAATTTTGTTTCTCGCTATGTATTAGCATAATAAATAACCAAAAATCCAGAAGATTCTCGATGCATAAATCCACTTGGCATGACAATGTTCACCTTGTGGGACATCAACTTTTAAAGTCTTGACAGGCGTTGACCATGGAAAATTACCGCCATTAACAGCTGATCGGTGTTACCGAATGTCATTCAATTTGTGAACAGGGAGCCTTCTCACCCCTCGACGAGCATGTCTCCATCCCCTATGCTTTCCTCAAAGTGTCACAACTCAACACCAAGAAGTACAGTTTGGAGCCTCATCTGCAATTTGAAATATCAGATGCATCAGAAATGCTGAAAAATCACAGCTCATAAAATTCACAATGATCTTCTCTCAAATTTGTAAACAATGTAGTTCGATGGGCTCCGACCCGGAAGGGTTTAACTCCGGTCGTGACCTTTGACCCATCCGCATCATTTGTATCCGGTATTGTGCGCACGCCAGGGATCAAAGGTCACTTCCGGTAGATAACCAGGAATCTGCCCTTCAACAGGTCAGTTTCCGCTTTATATACTACTTACGTCTCCATATATGAATTACGACTGATACAAGTTCATATATTTCCGTGATGAATATAATTTCTCAAGCTTTCAAAGACTAGACTGTGTTTATCCTCGTGTAGTGGCAAAGGCGCTTACCTACATTGAAAAAACCTTATATACAGTGTACAGTCTGGAGTGCTGAGAGCAGTTAACATAGTCTATGTATATTACCAATTTGTGAATACATGTATATACCAATCGGCTAAAGAAAACGAGTTACATAGTATTCAAGTACAGTGAACACAGGTCTGGTTTGAAAATAACCATGGGGGTTAAATTATACATTGAAACTTCGAAGAGGAATAGTTTATATTAAGTCTCTGTTTGCGTTCAGAAATCTACAGATATTCTTTAACTTTAACCTTGTATTCCGTTCTACCAGAATCCAGTGTAGCGTAGGCATATTTAGCTGGACTTTGTCTATATATTTCACATGACAAATACCATATTCAAGTAGATACACAACCATATTACGGAGATACAATGTGGATACAGTAGTCCAGAAAATTCTGTACATTAAACTCGAGCATGACGCGAGAAAATATAGATTTCAAGTTAGCGAGACAATGCCAGGGCCGTCGCGCGCTTTCACTGCGAATATGTTTTCGAGAACGCGGTCGAACAAAAAAAGAGACATGTGACGATCTGCAAATGTTTGGGGCGAGTGACATTTCTGTACAGGCGTCAAATTTTCGTAGGCGCACCTCTGTTTTTTATTGCCTCCGTCGATCAGACGAAGGTCTAGGAATGCAACGTGAAATCTCCTGCCAAATAATTGTCATATAGGGAACCCACGATTCATGTGATTTCCAATAGGGTTTAACATGGTTCCCGACGAAATTTTGAGGTATTCTTTTTGGACAAAAACGAAATAATGGGGAACCCTCATTGCAATGCATTTCAATGGGCCTTGCTTCTGTAGTCGGGTTCCATTCCCATCATGCTTCACCAGTTACACGTAATGTTAGCCGCTTCCATCGAGAGGCATGGCGGCTCTCTAGCTTGTATAGATGGACAATGCGATATGATACACAACCATATTACGGAGATACAATGTGGATACAGTAGTCCAGAAAATTCTGTACATTAAACTCGAGCATGACGCGAGAAAATATAGATTTCAAGTTAGCGAGATAATGCCAGGGCCGTCGCGCGCTTTCACTGCGAATATGTTTTCGAGAACGCGGTCGAACAAAAAAAAGAGACATGTGACGATCTGCAAATGTTTGGGGCGAGTGACATTTCTGTACAGGCGTCAAATTTTCGTAGGCGCACCTCTGTTTTTTATTACCTCCGTCCATCAGACGAAGGTCTAGGAATGCAACGTGAAATCTCCTGCCAAATAATTGTCATATAGGTAACCCACGATTCATGTGATTTCCAATAGGGTTTAACATGGTTCCCGACGAAATTTTGAGGTATTCTTTTTGGACAAAAACGAAATAATGGGGAACCCTCATTGCAATGCATTTCAATGGGCCTTGCTTCTGTAGTCGGGTTCCACTCCCATCATGCTTCACCAGTTACACGTAATGTTGGCCGCTTCCATCGGGAGGCATGGCGGCTCTCTAGCTTGTAGAGATGGACAATGCGATTTTCCCCCGTTTTTCTGGTAAGTTTATTGCTGCCATTTCATGTCATTACAACACATTGATTCCTAGTACACCACCCTTCATTTCTATATATCGTAAATTATTTGTCGGCTGATGACTTATGGCAAAGCCACAGGGACAAGATTCTACTGGATTGCATATACATACCCATCTCACACCACATGTATATACATGTGGTGGGAGATGGGTATTGTCATAGTATTACAGTATAAATTACAGGCGTCTAGTCCGTCATTCATAATCCAGCCGTCGACCATTAGAGAATATCCGCGTCCATAATCCAAAGACCTATTCCATTTCCATATAACAGTATTAGCACCAAATTCAAAAAGACAAAAGTATACATAAACATAGGCTTGTTTCCTGCAAGAGAGAAGCGGTCAACAATTTTCAATGATGCCGGCAAGACATCATGATGTTCCAAAATATCAAATCCGTATCGCTGATCAGTATTCTTAATCCATAATATTCGTTATAGAGTCGTCATCTAAAAATGATGTACCTCAGCCACGCTTTGATTGTGACTGTTCATATGAGTACCATGAGGATCTTGAAGTACATGGGCTCATACGGCCCCTAGCCCCGGGTTAAGCGGAATTAGACACAAGTTACGAAACGTAGCGCCATAGATCTTGCACGCTACGTTCGTATTTTGCTATCAGCATGCGATATGTATCGCCAAATTTGAGAAACTTTGAGTGGAGGCGCTTGGTGGAATAGCCCTGTTTTATAAGTTTCTGCAACAATGTTTTGTGACGTTGATTAAAATCATCACATTTAACACAGGATCTAGCAAATGCTACTAAGCGAGATATGTATACGCCATATGCAGGTCCCACTGGAATATTACTATCCAGAAAGGGATAGTTTACGATGTCGAAATTGTAATCATCTCTTTTGTCATAAAGTCGACGAGAGAGAATGCCCGCTTCATTTTTATAGAGATAGAGATCTAAATAAGACGTGCCTGTAGGGCTATCTGTAGTTTCCTTCAAATCCAGTGAAGGTGGATATATATCCTTCACTGCGTCATTTATATAGCGATTATCCACAGTGAGAAGATCGTCTATATAGCGTTTGGTGAATGAGAAGGAACGGGCTTTGAGTGGATCGGGTTTTGAAAGCGCCAGCATATAGTCATATTCATAAGAGAACAGATACAGGTCAGCCAACAGGGGTGCACAATTAGTACCCATTGGAATACCTATATGCTGCTGATATATTGTGTTGCCAAATTTCACATAGATATTTTTAATGAGAAATTCAAGCAACTCTATAAACAAAGAAACATCCCATGAATGATATCTCTTGTATGTAGTCGAGCTAAAGAATGCTTTATGGCTTCCGACATTAATATATCTACGATCAGTTTTCTTGAACACAGATACTATTAATGAACTTATACGGTCAATAAGGTCCTGATGAGGGATTGTAGTATAGAGAGTCGAGAAATCCCATGTGGATACATGTCTGTACGGTATGTGACCCTTAGCATCAAGTTCTTCCGTAAGACATTTTGAGTTTTTCAATATCCACATACATTCAACGCCAAAGTTCTTGAAAATAGTGGCGCAATACCTTTCCCAAAATGCTTTTACCTCCTGAAGGGCCCTCGTCAATAACGTTGAAAGAAGCTTGGTGGTGCAGCTTCTAGAACCAGCTATGAATCTAGCTTTGTATGGTGATTTATGCATTTTGGGAGTCCAGTATATTTTTGGTATGTCGCTATGATTGGTTGGAAGACAAATACCTCTTTCCCTGAGAAACTTTTTGTGATTGTTAAATAAATCTTAAATAAGTAGATGTATTTGATGAAGATATGTCTACACTCAATTCTTTAACCAGCACCTGGTAATAGTAATATTTACATATGAATATTATATTATTCGGAGCTTTGTCTGCTGGGACTATGACGAATTTACTCTGGAGATTTGCTAGAACTTCTTGCGAATTGAGGTTTCTCAGTACTTGTTTTGCTTGGGGAAGAGTACTTCTGTCAATATGGCGGATTGTTTCAACGACCTTGCTCTTGGTGAGGTCCAGCCAATCAGCGAGTACTGTAGGTTCAACTTTTTCTCGCTTAGACCAATCAATAACGTACTGTTCTAATGCAGTCAGGACTATCTTCTGGTCCGCCTTCAGATTTATTCTTCTTGGCTCTCTATATTTAGGTCCTTTCATCAGGAGTAATTTCAGATCCTTATCACTCACCACATCAAGTTCACCAGTCACAATATGTTTGCATGGTGTATAGATAAAGTTCGACAATTCACAATCACAACTATAGCCTCCTGACGTGTATAAGTTCCAGTCAAACTCCTTGACAGCATTGGAGTAATTGAATATTTTGGTGGCTATAGATTTAGTATACTTATATGAAATGCAAGGAGGTTCTGTGAACTTAAAATAGTTTGGTACAGCGTTGCGTACCTCTGGATCATTCAGGATTCGAGGTAAATTAATGATGTCCAGTCCTTTATCTAAGTAGTTGAGTTTCAAGAAAAGCCGATCTTGAGATGTTTCGATATGTTCACTGGACGATACAACCGAAAATACGCTATATCTTGACATACTTTACTGATTTTTGATGGTATTATATTTCCTGAAGACGCAGATTGCTGTATATCTCTGGCTATTTGATTTAAAGCTCTCAGAGGTAACGCATACAGAACTGTACGTAAGCTATGTATACTATTGGGTGCGTTAGTTAAACCCACTAAGTAATTTAAAGTGATATGATCGTGAATCATCGAACTATTAAACTTTCGCCAACCATGGCTGCGTTGTCTTCGTTTATGGGGTTTAATAGTTGGGTAATGTTGGATATATTTGAACGGCGGTTTGTAGCATTGCCGAACCCACTGACATTATCATTTAAACCAAACGGAAACACCGACCCAAGTTCTAGCATCCAGAATAATTCCCGCTCTCGGATTTTTCTCTCAAATCCAAAGGGGGAATCCTTGGTAGATGGATAGACGACGTCTATGATCTGAATACTAAAGTTATCCCAGCCATGGTCGGGTCCAGAAAAATGCCTACCTATAAGCAATTGCTTTTTCCTAACGGATTTTCTGTGACCGTTCACCCTAAGATGGAGTCTTTGGGTGGTCTTGCCAACATACTGTTGACCACACTTCTTACAGGAAACTAAGTAAATACAGTTTGTAGTAGAACAACTAAGATCAACATACGAGTTAACAGAATATGAGTTACCAGTTAACGCGGAACTAAATGAAGCTGAAGTATTAAAGAGTGGACACGTGAGACATCCACGGTGTCCACACTTAGAAATTTTGAAATTATTACATATAGAATTCGGTGCTAAACAATCATCAAGCGCAATATTGCAAGGTTTGATGTTGTGGTCTTGCTTTGCTGTCAGAAATATATCTGTCATTTGGATTGAAAAAGGTCTTAGTGCATTTCGAACTATTAGAGACTCGGCCGAGAAACCTGCACTAAGGTTCCTCGGGTCTGTCTTCATATTTTTTCTTTTAGTTGTGCTCATTATGTTTGTTGGGTGTGCAGGGGCCCGGCCTCGGGGACAACTTGTCCACCAGCAGAATCCAGGCATACACAGGTTAAAATTACAAGCGTCTAGTCCGTCATTCATAATCCAGCCGTCGTCCATTAGAGAATATCCGCGTCCATAATCCAAAGACCTATTCCATTTCCATATAACAGTATTAGCACCAAATTCAAAAAGACAAAAGTATACATAAACATAGGCTTGTTTCCTGCAAGAGAGAAGCGGTCAACAATTTTCAATGATGCCGGCAAGACATCATGATGTTCCAAAATATCAAATCCGTATCGCTGATCAGTATTCTTAATCCATAATATTCGTTATAGAGTCGTCATCTATAAATGATGTACCCCAGCCACGCTTTGATTGTGTCTGTTCATATGAGTACCATGAGGATCTTGAAATACATGGGCTCATACGGCCCCTAGCCCCGGGTTAAGCGGAATTAGACACATGTTACGAAACGTAGCGCCATAGATCTTGCACGCTACGTTCGTATTTTGCTATCAGCATGCGATATGTATCGCCAAATTTGAGAAACTTTGAGTGGAGGCGCATGGTGGAATAGCCCTGTTTTATAAGTTTCTGCAACAATGTTTTGTGACGTTGATTAAAATCGTCACATTTAACACAGGATCTAGCAAATGCTACTAAGCGAGATATGTATACGCCATATACAGGTCCCACTGGAATATTACTATCCAGAAAGGGATAGTTTACGATGTCGAAATTGTAATCATCTCTTTTGTCATAAAGTCGACGAGAGAGAATGCCCGCTTCATTTTTATAGAGGTAGAGATCTAAATAAGATGTGCCTGTAGGGCTATCTGTAGTTTCCTTCAAATCCAGTGAAGGTGGATATATATCCTTCACTGCGTCATTTATATAGCGATTATCCACAGCGAGAAGATCGTCTATATAGCGTTTGGTGAATGAGAAGGAACGGGCTTTGAGTGGATCGGTTTTTGAAAGCGCCAGCATATAGTCATATTCATAAGAGAACAGATACAGGTCAGCCAACAGGGGTGCACAATTAGTACCCATTGGAATTACAAGCGTCTAGTCCGTCATTCATAATCCAGCCGTCGTCCATTAGAGAATATCCGCGTCCATAATCCAAAGACCTATTCCATTTCCATATAACAGTATTAGCACCAAATTCAAAAAGACAAAAGTATACATAAACATAGGCTTGTTTCCTGCAAGAGAGAAGCGGTCAACAATTTTCAATGATGCCGGCAAGACATCATGATGTTCCAAAATATCAAATCCGTATCGCTGATCAGTATTCTTAATCCATAATATTCGTTATAGAGTCGTCATCTAAAAATGATGTACCTCAGTCACGCTTTGATTGTGACTGTTCATATGAGTACCATGAGGATCTTAAAGTACATGGGTTCATACGGCCCCTAGCCCCGGGTTAAGCGGAATTAGACACAAGTTACGAAACGTAGCGCCATAGATCTTGCACGCTACGTTCGTATTTTGCTATCAGCATGCGATATGTATCGCCAAATTTGAGAAACTTTGAGTGGAGGCGCTTGGTGGAATAGCCCTGTTTTATAAGTTTCTGCAACAATGTTTTGTGACGTTGATTAAAATCATCACATTTAACACAGGATCTAGCAAATGCTACTAAGCGAGATATGTATACGCCATATGCAGGTCCCACTGGAATATTACTATCCAGAAAGGGATAGTTTACGATGTCGAAATTGTAATCATCTCTTTTGTCATAAAGTCGACGAGAGAGAATGCCCGCTTCATTTTTATAGAGGTAGAGATCTAAATAAGATGTGCCTGTAGGGCTATCTGTAGTTTCCTTCAAATCCAGTGAAGGTGGATATATATCCTTCACTGCGTCATTTATATAGCGATTATCCACAGCGAGAAGATCGTCTATATAGCGTTTGGTGAATGAGAAGGAACGGGCTTTGAGTGGATCGGTTTTTGAAAGCGCCAGCATATAGTCATATTCATAAGAGAACAGATACAGGTCAGCCAACAGGGGTGCACAATTAGTACCCATTGGAATACCTATATGCTGCTGATATATTGTGTTGCCAAATTTCACATAGATATTTTTAATGAGAAATTCAAGCAACTCTATAAACAAGGAAACATCCCATGAATGATATCTCTTGTATGTAGTAGAGCTAAAGAATGCTTTATGGCTTCCGACATTAATATATCTACGATCAGTTTTCTTGAACACAGATACTATTAATGAACTTAGACGGTCAATAAGGTCCTGATGAGGGATTGTAGTATAGAGAGTCGAGAAATCCCATGTGGATACATGTCTGTACGGTATGTGACCTTTAGCATCAAGTTCTTCCGTAAGACATTTTGAGTTTTTCAATATCCACATACATTCACTAAGGATATTACTAGAACGATAGACCTGAGGTAAACATGTTTACGTTCTGTTTTTCTCGTAATCGTGACCGATTTATCGTAAGTGAATTATGCGATTTATCCGTCTAGTGTGTTCTCGAAGATTCTGTGATTGCAAATGGCTGCTCTACGTACAGCCTCGTATGACCTGATAGATTGGTGTATAGCGCCATCTGTACATGCATCTATGACCTGAGTGGTTAGTGCGGAGCGCCATCTATACATATAGATTTTCATTGTATTCAATATTAGACAGTCTTGAAGTTTCTGGAATGAGAAAGCACTTGTTTATCAAATTTTCGTAGGCGCACCTGTGTTTTTTATTACCTACGATCATGCTTCACCAGTTACACGTAATGTTGGCCGCTTCCATCGGGAGGCATGGCGGCTCTCTAGCTTGTAGTGATGGACAATGCGATTTTTCCCCGTTTTTCTGGTAAGATTATTGCTGCCATTTCATGTCATTACAACACATTGATTCCTAGTACTGGATTGCATATACATACCCATCTCACACAACATGTGTATACATGTGGTGGGTGATGGGTATTGTCATAGTATTACAGTATAAAGTTAGAAACTGAGGATATTTCCAGAATGATAGACCTGAGGTAAACATGTTTACGTTCTGTTTTTCTCGTAATCGATTGACCGATTTATCGTAAGTGAATTATGTGAGTTATCCGTCTAGTGTTTTCTCGAAGATTCTGTGATTGCAAATGGCTGCTCTACGTACAGCCCCGTATGACATTGTTGAAGTTTTTGGAATGAGAAAGCACTTGTTTATCTGGGTTAATTATGTCGAAATTTCTCATAACTGTTATAATTGTATTAGGGTTAAATCTTACGTCATTGCTATACCGATGGAAGTTTTTTGATCTGATAGAATGATCTCGAATTCCCGATAAAAGTATAATTTGCTCGAAGTTTATTAGTGATCGAATGGAGATTCGAACGGCTTCTATTGGGTGCATAACTGGACATTACCTTTGACTGAGATAACTGACTGCTGGATTATATTTTCCTGTTGGATTACTCTTGTGTGTTTGACTGCGGTTTTATCTACGTAATTGTACTGACGGAAACTGGACAACAGCTGAGCGGTATTGGACTAGATTTCTGCACGCCGGCACGAACTGTATAGAGATTTGTACGTTAATACAGACTCGAGAGATACACCGGTATAACATTGAACAGTAAGATTTTATTTGACGTTTGTTTGCTGTATTGACCTAACTTAATTTTTATATGATTTTAGTATTGTAAATAAATATTTGTCTAATAATCGACTTCACAAATCTTTCTGTTGCGTTTTTTCTATTATCGTTTAGACGTAACAGTATGTATATGCAATCCAGTGTGAGATGCGTATGTATACGCAATCCAGTAGAATCTTGTCCCTGTGGTCGAAGTCAACCAAATAGTCCAAGTTGTTGTTGTTGCATATCAAATGCACGGGATGTCATCATGTCATGCACGCACTGACTGGAAGACAACAGCACAATCTTATTCTGAATTATTGCTGAAACAAAGGAATGACGTCTATCAATATACGAGTTGTCAGAGCATTTCCATCATAGCTCTAGATTTGTATCTAATGCCGCTTACGCCGGTGATAGGGGCCGTGTGGTCATACCATCCAAGTTGCCACATGAACAGGTACAATAAAAGCGTACCTGAGATACAACACCTATCAGGAATCGTTAGATTCTTGGTATGTGATTTGAAATAGGTTAACCGGAAGACTATACTGTGAAGTCATGTGGCTCTGTCAGTGTGTCGGCACCTCTTCTCACTTCCCTTATATGTGTTGTAATTTTACCTGTATATGGCGAGATTCTGCTGGTGGATGTTTCGTCTCCGAGGCCCGCCCCCTGCACAGACCTTTTGGTCTTTGATATATTTTGGCATTTGTGGGAAGTTGATGCTGGGTCGACATCGGGCCTTACAGACTAGTCTTTTGTGTTAAATGCCGTCATTTTCTTCTGTCGACGATACAGCTCACCAATCCCCAGTGTACGAGTTGTCGAAGCGAAACAGCTCACCAATTATCAATATACGAGTTGTCAGAGCATTTCCATCATAGCTCTAGATTTGTATCTAATACCGCTTATGCCGGTGCTAGTGGCTGTGTGGTCATATCATCCAAGTTGCCACATGAACAGGTACAATAAAAGCGTACCTGAGATACAACACATATCACGAGTCGTTAGATTCTTGGTATGTGCTTTGGAATAGGTTAACCGGAAGACTATAATGTGAAGTCATGTGGCTGTCAGTATGTCAGAACCTCTTCCCACTTCCCTTATATGTGTTGTAATTCCACATGTAGGCCTACATTATTGAGTTTTGGACTGATAGCATGGATGGAAACCTTTCTCAAATATACATTTTTTTAAGCCCTGGACAAACCACTGGGCATTTATTTGCCATACGATCACATTTCACATGCTTTGTTCAGCCCCCGTGATCTGGAACCAAACAGACACTATCACTAGATGAAAGAAGGAGATCATGATATACATTTTAGGTTTTACTGATGCCAAATGACTTGAACAGAAAACAATTAGACAAAAAAAAATCAATAAATATATCAAGAAATAATAAATTACATAGAAAATTGTCTTGTCTTTGCAAGGGGGACACACTGACAACACAGACCATTCATTCAAATTTCGCCTTCCATTGGGGAGACAGAAATATTCCTCAAACACAGTATACGTATTCTCTCTTGTGATCTAATTTTCGTTTGTCAAAGTATTGCTAGCCTCCATAGAGAAGTTACTGATATGAACAATCCTGTTCTAGATTATGATATACTGTCATGCCACTAACATGAACTCCAACAATCCAACCAGTGGTCAAGATCCATCATCGTTCTTCAGAATTCGCATTATTGATCACTCATAGATTGGATTAAGTTCTCATAGTACTCAGTTCTCATTTCATACTTTTGCAAATTCTTGTAACATGGTCAGGTCCCAGTTCTATTAAGTACACATATGAAAGGTGCAACCTGGTATAATGGATTTCATCTTGCTGTGTATGACGAAAGAATGAAATAATGAACGCCATAAACATTTTCAATGATGTGAGTTTTGATATTAAATATGTATACAATTGATTCCAACCTGCAGGTCATGGATTCAGCACTTTCGATATCAGATGCAACAGGACTGTTACACAATGGATGTACTGGATGAAATGGAAAATCAAAACAGAATATTGATTGGTTCAGCTGTGTCAGAAAGGTGTGGAATGACAGAGGTGGTGAAAATCAGAGTCAGTGATTGGCCCCCCCCCCCCCCCCCCCCACCACCCACTGGATATCAGCTGATTTCTCAGGAAATAAACATTACACATGTAATGACCACCGGCTTCTAATTTAAACCAACCATGCCAGACTTCATTCCTTCTCTCAGAATAATTGGATCTAACTTTTACTAGACCTGCAGCTCCCAATAGTTCCTGGATCTAGAACATATAAATGAAGGAATCTAGTTTATCGGTGCTATGGCAAAACTATCATGTAGAATGGAATTGTGTGGATAATATTAGATTCCTGGAAGTTGAAGTCCTGCAGCATGCTCCACAAATATCATCAAAGGTCATAAAACTTTATGCCCTGCACCAGTGTGGATGTATACTTGGTTTTTTTTTGTTTTTTTTTGCAAAATTATCTCCCTTGACCAGGTAAGGACTTGAGTGTCTAAAATGATTTAGCTTATAGGAACAAAGACTTCATTTTTCGAGTAGGGGTAAAAACCAAACATATTTTGATTATTTTATTCAAATTTCAATTCCACTTCTGGTATATGTACATGTATAAAGTACATACAGAATTAACTACATACAGAATAACACAAAGAACAGGTATATATGGATCTCATTACATTCTTAACCAAAGATCAATACCTGGGTGATATTACAACAATACCATGGTGTTATATATTATTAGGATTGGCTTAACTTTGCTGAAGATATTTCTAATTTGAGGCCAATGGGCAATCATACTAAATTTATTTCCATTGATTTTAAGGAGCGTAGGTGAAAACAGGTGGGTAAATAACTTTTATATTTCAATTATATAGTTACAAATAACCGAACATAATGATGAGATAGGTCCCGATCGTTTGAAATCATATCGCATCACCTATTTCGTCCCAGTTTGATTTTCACTACTTTCCAGGCCTTATGCATCCCGGTCTTGAAGGAATCTTTATACCAGGAGAGCAGAGAGTGAAGCCAAAAGCTGGTACAACATAACAGAAAATATAGGTTGAGCTCCCAATCTAAAATCTGGCTCGAGGAATGGAGCATCAATAGCATCGATATAAGCTGAAGAACCCAAGTAAACGCGTACATCGTGAAAACGCTCACCCGTTTTCCATTTCGCGCACAGTTGCAAGTTTTTCTGGCGGTTTCGCTTTTCCGGTCGGTATCCGAATTGGCAACTTGTCGGCCATGTCTCCAAGCAATGCACATGCTGCGGCCAAGGAATGTAAATCCAGTAAGAGCGACCAGACAAAGGAAGCCATATATTGTGCTAAATATAAAAAATGTAGGGTAATATGACCAACCACAGATTACTCTTTTTGTGAGGATCCCAACTTTTGGTCTTGAGATAAATACCGCCGTCGGAGTAGCAGAATACAATGTGACAAACGCCCAGCCGCCTAACAAAACAAATATAAGGCGTTTTGTGCTGACCAAATGTAGCGGGTTTTCCAAAGATATCCACATAAAGATTCCGCTGAGTAAAGTTGCCACATAGTACCCGAGAATAACGAAGAGTTGAACATCCGATTCCTATATAGCACCGAACCGCACCATTCATTATCCAGTCACAGTTTGATCCGAGGAGAATCTGCTGGATAGGTACCATCAATGTCCCGAGAATTATGCCGCTAATGTTCCGATTCAACATACCCATCTTGCAGACTTTGCCGGCTTCTGAGAAACTAGTGGCACAGAGAAGAAACATATCATTAACCACAAATAAAACCGAAAGAATAATATGTAAAATCGTCAACCAGTAGAATGTTACAACATCCGTCTCTTGACTATTGCAGTGAGCTGCATACTTGCAACTTGTAGTATTGTTGCATGCCATAATGAGATGCGATGATAGAGATCTGCTATCCAAAGGTCCGATATTCGCTGTGGCACGATCTACCAAAGAGATCTTCAAGATGTATCCCGACAGTTTACCTAGCGGGCTTTGCCTGTTTGCAATGTACTTCCTCAAAGCCCGTGGTCAATGTTCCCATACAGTGCATCACTCTCAGACATGATATCCCGAAGAACAACCCGATCGTTAAATAATCTAAACGAACAACGTGTTTCAGGAGTGAAATGTTCTCTACCTAAATTTACTGATAAGTCGACGGCAACAATCCGAGACGAGAATATAATCGATAATTATTATCCACAGGTATTTGCGGTGCTGTTCATCAGTTTGTGCTTTAACAGAAACCGCTTTGTTCAGCTTCAGGGTACAAAAGCTGTGTCAACACCTGATCTGAACGTTCCCTGGGAACAATTATTCACATGGTGGCATTTAATTTGTAGTAGTCAAAACAGTCTACTGCCAAACAATGCCTTCACCGCGTCGCCATTGGTTTTAATGGATATTCCTGATTATTTTGCCCAACTGATTTGTTTACTTCGCATTTGAATGTAATAGACTGACATTTCCATAACAAGGGTTATGTGTAACCCGGCAGCTCGCCTTTTGGGTATTCAATAACATGCAGCTTCACATAAAGATCGAGCCCTTCAGGTTGCACATCACTGGCAATGACAATACATATTGCAATAAAAATTTGACTTCTTCATCAGTGATGCTGAAGTTGGATTGAAACATGAACTATATTATAAAACTTGAAATAAAGATTACATTTTTTTCCAAAAGTAAGCTTATACATGTCATTATGAATATATGTACAATTGAAATTTTGTCTGAGATGTGGGTGTGAAATGCCTGGACAAATATGGTTCGTGCAAAAGCTTGAGGTTAAATCATGATGAGGAATGGGATTCGATACCAAAATTGAAGGAAATGGTGTTCTTCATTAAAGGCGACACAAAATTCCAAACCACCAGGGGTTAATATTTAATATTGTACTTCTGAAATGAAATAATGTCATTAAACTATTAGTACCGTAATTACTATAAAGGAATATATTGTAGTTGATTTGACGTGTTTGTGTATATGTAACAGGTCGGTGTAAGAACGCATTGTTGAGGCTTTTGTTGAGGCTTTTGTGCAGCTGAAAAGGGTCACGTCTAGACGCATTGTTGAGCTCAGACAGGCTATTGTAGGCCCTGTCTTGTGCGTAATTCTTACACCAAGTATAAACCTACAATGTACACTGCATCTCCTACCTAATAGGTTAGTATCACATATAAGAGATATATGAAGCTTCGCAAAAAGATCGAGCCCTTAAGGATGGCACATCATTTGAGGTTGCACATCATTGGCAATGCACATCATTTAAAATAATAAATTTATTAAGAAATATGATTTCTATATTTAGTGATATTGAGGTTGGATTGAAGGAGGAACTATATTATATAACTACCAATAAAGATTACATTTTTTCCAAAAGTAAGCCTACACATCCCATTGCATAGATGTGATGAATACATGTTCATGTATACATGTAGTTAGGAACAATAGGTGTGCAATTTTGAGCACATTCTTGGTGTAACTTTGTGTGATGATATGTGAACAAACAAAGCTAATAACAGTGCAATAGTAGGACTAAATCTATCATTTCCAACAGGGAATGGGGCACTTGCACTGTGGTAAACCTTCACATTTGTATGCAAATAAAAGAACGCAATGACAACTGTGTCCAATCATACTGTAATGCTCCATAATAATGTGCACGGGTAAAGACTGAGCTCACAAACTGATTCAAACTCACTTTTAATTAATATAGTAAGTTAAATGTGTGGACACAGATATGGTTGTACAAAAGCTTCAGGGTCAACGAGAATTTGATAAAATTTTAGGAAATGGCGTCCTTCATTTAAGGCGACACGAAATTAAAAACTAACAGGGGTTCGGTACTGCGGGATTCCCCCGCCAGTTATTTTGATATTGTACTTCTGAAATAAAATAATGTCAAAAACTATTAGTAAATACCATAAAGGAATATACTGTATGTGATTTGGTATGTATGACTGTATACAATGTACACTGCATCTCATGCCATATAAGAAGTCAAAAGTCCAGCCTAAACAGAAAAGATTAACCCAGAAAAGTCCAGCCTAAACATAAAAGTCTAACCGGACACCAACACCGACACCGACACCGACACCAACACTTTCCCCCTCTCTCTCCCAATACCTCGCCTACTTCGTATACGGCGAGCTAAAAAGTATACAATAAAAATACATAACACGAAAAGGAAATACACACATTGGCAACGTCGCTAGTGTCTTAAAAGGAAGCGTAATGCGCCTGAAATGCTGTGCCACATACAATCGTTGGATTACGTCAGTTGACTACAGAAAACAACAGAATAGGAAACAACAGATAACCCTATTGGCACATCATACTTAAACCTATATCTCTATAACTAGAGCCTATAGGCTTTGGGATGTAATCTACTATTGAATCTGCTCATCGTTCATAATAAAGGATTGTTTATATTAGCGAATCATTCTGTTCCTTGATATTTACGAAATTCAGCGAATATTGCAAATATGGAGATGAGACGCTTTAGAAAGATAGAATCATCACAAGGGACCAAACTAAAATGTCAACAAAAGACTGACCGAAGTGTCGTGTAATGAGCCTAAGCCACTACCTACACTGAATATGGGTCTCGAACTTGATCTCCATCCTGTCATATTAGCCCAATATAATTCTATCGGGTTATGTAACGTTGTTGCCAATGCAACTACGCGCATACAACGCCATGTCCGTTTACAACACGTACTGGAAAATAATCATCTTTTGTCAGCGATATTTTATAAATTTCGGCCAACCACTTGTCGCGACCTATAGTAAAGGCGAAATTTCCATTATGATGATGCTGTATTAGCATAGGAATAAAAGACAGCCTGCATAGCATCTGAACATAGACTAGTGGTTTACAAATACTGGGTAGATTGATAATTTTGCTTTGAAGTTTTTTGATCATCATGCCCGAGGTCATTAGCAGACGAAGATAGTTATCCGGTCGAAGGTGGTTGCTGTGTCGTATCAAAAGCGGCATGACTTGGTCTCATATGTCGAAATTGTCAGGTTTCGATCGGGTTACAGATGAAATATACAACTTTCGGCTTTAAAGGAAATGGATGAGTGCATTTACCATAGCGAATTTGGGGTAAATGAATACGGATGGATTTCGGTTTACCAATTCAGGACAACAGGCTTCACCTCCCATCCAACTGGTGTAATAATGCAGCGAGATCATGTATCTCTGTTTATACATTCATGCATGTGCAGATATCCAGTGACAGTAATCGAGTCAAGGCCTCGCAAGAGAGAAATAAAGTATAAGTAGATCTTTTGCGACATCTGTAGAAATGAGACAACACAGCTATATGTTAATGAAGATCCATCAATATAAAAATATATAAAAATAATTTGGGGGCGGGAACGACACTGGTGCATAAATTGAATGAGCGTCAATGCTGCTAATAATACTTGGCAATGTTATCCACAGGTGTTTGTCAGCTGAACCATCTGGGGGTTATGGTAAACGATAAACAACACCTGGTGAATCATTCCCCCTCGACCTCCGACATAATCTGTGTACATTTTTACGGAAATCTGTTTACCTCTTTATTTCGCATCCTAATTAATTCCATAATAGAGGCTTCTTGTGCATGCTGTCACCCAAAGATTCTTGTAATCCGTCAAATATGGGCCGTAAATAATCCAAAGACGCTGAAATTTAGCAACCTTAAAAAAACTGTTACATCTTCAGCAGAACTTGGCAATCTCTGTTTTATTGCAGTTCAGCGCTCAAAGCGAGACTTGACGCTGATTGATCAATAAGTCGAACAACAACAACAACAACAACAGCAACACGTGTCTTTTTGCTATGGCGGAATTAAAACACAGGGCGCTTTTGTTGCTCTGACTGTCGTGTGACTGTGTTTGATAAAAAGTGAATTTCCGTTGAACTATAGGTTTGCGAGTTGTTTTATTGACCAATCAGCGTCAAGCGTGGCCTAATCTACGCCCGGTGATTCCGGGACCACATGGAGATGCAGGGGCAAAGTTTCGTGAAATCAGGGTCATTGACTAGTAAATGCCCAGTGTTACGTCCAGGGTTAAAAAAAATTTGTAAAAAAAATCCTGTCAAATGTTGACCTGCCTAACATTTTCGAATTCCATTCCAGTTTTCCAGGACCTGTAACAAAATTCATCCAGACACGAAATTTCATTACTTTCAAGACTTTTCTCTGGAAAATGTGGTTTTCATGATCCGCCATTTTCCTGTTTGGTTCTACACAAGTGGGGCTTTACGGTAGTTGTCGTAAAAAGCAAGCAGACAAACGAGGGCTGACCTAATCTCAGACATGAACATAATAACATTGCATTACAGACAACTCAAAGGTTGGTGATTCTCATCTCAGTCAAGGGAGATAATACAGCAGAAAAAAGTGTGAGGTGATCAGAAACAAAAGTTTTTTTTGGTCTAATTACAGGGTTCAACTGACCAAACATTATGTATCTTGACTAACCAGACAGAATAGTCAGATCAGATACCATACCAGCACATAATATAATTAGCAAAGCAATGTACCATACATATGCTAATTAATGTAACAAGTAAGAGACAGTCTTTTGTATTAACCATTAGACTACCCTGATAACCAAATTGTAAAACTTTTCTAAACAACGATTTTACACCCTGGAAACTCAGTCTTATTAAACCTGCCCTCCTGGTGCCGATGGTGATATCATGTAGGGTATATTCAAATGAGGCGATTTTGATGGGAGATGGGTATTAGTGTCATTTAAAGGTTCATAAAGGATAGACCCACCGGGTATGTAATATGTCTATAATAATTTCTTTATTTCCTTCATTTCAATGAAATATTGTCATGGTTTCCTGGTAATAATATATGATTGAACCATATCGATCAGAGCAGGGGAGACGGAAGCAAATTGGAAGTGGTACGACCTTATGAGGCGGGTGGGGGGGCTACTATAGCACTTCAGGCGAGTGTTGAGAGACAGCCTTGGCCCCGGAAGCTCCTGGGGTCTAGATCCCCGGAGACGCGTTCAGAGCGGTTTCTGGTGAATAAAATCACTCTCCAATGAAGTATATTTTTAGTTCTTTCGTAATCCTTTTACCATGAAAATGCAAGCGATGGTGGTTTTCTGCGATGCTGAATTCGAAAAATATATGTATAGTAAAGTAAGCTAGACATATTCGTAGCCGATATAATTATTATAGGCAGTGGGGTGTTAATTCATTGCACAAGTTGTTTTTTTTTGCGCAAAAGTGGTACGGTACCTGCCGTACCGCTTCCGACGCCCTTGCAGAAGAGTTAAGTGCCACATATTACTTCTTTTGCCCCTGAAGATAGACCAGTCCCGTCACCACTTCGAAAATTTGAGATCAATGATGACGGCATATTTGTCAGTCAAATTTCACTGGTCAATGAAAATGCACACAACTATAGAAATGCCCCCTTCGTTTCTGTTCGATCCAGAATTCCGAATACTTCAACGTAGATTATTTTGAATATTTCGACCACTGATACACATTGACAGCTAGGCCATCACGCAGAGAAGAGTGAACTGTTAGACAGGCTAACGTTCTGTTACAAGTAGTTTTCCCTGCTCCTCACCGTGATATGGCGGAACATTTTTTGAAAATGAAGTTAAACCCTATTCACTCACTCACTCTTTTTTCAGCAACTTCAAAATACATCAATAATTCAATTACAGAAAGTGAACTTTTCCACCAATAACTGAAGGGGTAATCAAATTTATGGGAACCGGAAGTTGACAAAATGATCCAAAATCATGCAAATAATTCTTTCTTAATAATTTTGCTGAGTTTAGAGGGGAATCAAAGTTATTAGAACAACTGATTCAATTTGTCCACAAAAATGGGGGTGATTGAATTCTAATAGGGTGGTTGAATTATTAAAGAAATTACCGTACTGGTGATGGGTTAAATCCCCTGCATGAACAGCCCTTACAATTAACCACGGCAAACGGCATTTGCCGTGGTAAATGCTGGGTTAAAATCACTAAGCGACGGCACTTTTTTGCCGTTGGTCGCAACGTGACGTTCTTGTTGTCAATAAATTTTTTTGGGTCGAATACGTCTCCTGGAACTGCCTATTCTTGCGAATATATTTGGTTTTAACATGGAGTTAAGTCTTTAACTCCGTGGTTTTAATTAGCGAGACAGCTTCTGATGTTGTGGTTGTCTGATTGCATTATTTGGAGACAGCGGTTGGCACAAATGCACTTTTCCAAGAACTGAAAGCCAATCTGCAGGTCTTCAATTGGATGTCTGTCGCTCTCCAGCATGAAGGTTTATCCTCTGCTGGCGTTTGCTCATCGTCGCAATAATATAACACAGACGATCGCATCTCCGGAGAGTGCGCTGGGGAATGGTGAGGGTTACGATGAAGGGGAATTCACATAAAGGTAGCATTATGTATTATTGTATTATGAGTAGCATGGTAACCTGAAACAGTGAACTGAGTAGTAATTTTGAATCAATTAATTACCACTGAATATCTGATACACTCCATGTTTTCATACATTACACAGAAGATAATGTGCCAGATATTTATAATATACTCGACGTACGCCCCTGTAATTGCCATTCTCCTGCGCAATGCTATATTTCTGAAAGTCTGCATCTAACGTCAAAAGGACAGGACGTGGACAACAGGTCAGCTTATCAGTAGAGCCTACTAATATGCTATGACCCAAATACTTGGGGGAAGGGGGCAACAGGTTGTGGAAGATATCTTTCAACAAAAGACATTGCTTCTCTCGAGATCTTCTGCTCGAATAAACGACACTCTTTATACTTTCTACATTATTGAAGAATCAGACACCAGATTTAGAAAAAAACTTTCGCCACAAACACCCCGTCTCCTTGCTGATCTCACTATTTTAGAGTGACCTGCAGCCTGTCTAGACAAAGAACCGTGCCCCTGACCCGTCCATAGAAATCTACAGAGTGTAGCTTAATTCAGTATTGAGAAGGGAGAGACTGTATTGTAATCAGCGTACACGACTGAGGGGCTACAAACTAAGCTGTGATGTCGAAGAGCAAAACAAAACCACTGGAAAACGAGGCGCTCGATTTTGGCACCAATGCATAAAATTAACATGTCTAGCAACACGGTTTGCCAAGGATAATTTGATGAAAATATTACAAACAAGAGAGTGAGATTAGGTTAGTGATTAAAATAATGCACTATATAGCGTTTCTTCATGAGCTAAGACGCCTCCTGAAAAAAAGAAGAGGTTCGCAGCATTGGTGAAGTCAAATCACTCGAGGACAACCTCCCTGCCCCCTTACGCGCGAACTTAGACACTAAAACAAGTAAAACGCTATAAGACAACATTAAGATGTACTCGAGTATTGTAACATATATATTATCAAAGTAACAAACCCAAGACTGAAAAATAATATCACGAAAAACATGAAATATAGTCGCTATCAAGGATGAGCTCAAGAACCCTTTCTTTAAGATGTGTACGTTGGTCGGACGGCGGAAGGTTATCTTTAAACTTTTGCTGGGCGAAATTCACGCCTATATAATGTATCTACTACCGTAGATGACATAAAAATGAAGCGGGCCTTCTCACCTCGAGTTTACGACAGAAGAAATGATTACAATTTCGACATCGTAAACTATCCCTTTCTGAATATCCTTATTCCAGGGAATCTGCATATGGCGTATACATTTCTCGCCTAGTAGCATTTGCTAGATCCCATGTTAAATGTGACGATTTTAATCAACATCACAATACATATCGAAGAAACTTATAAAATAGGGCTGTACCACCAAGCGCTTCCACTCAGAATTTCTCAAATTTGGCGATACATATCGCATGCTGATAGCAAAATGCGAGCGCAGCGCGCAACTTGTGTCTAATTCCACGTAACCATCTCATTTATTCCAAGATCCTCATGTTTTTCTGATGAACAGTCCCAATCAAAAGCGTGACTGAGATGCATGATTATCTATATAACGACTTTATCCCTATCTGGCTTTGCGGGACCTCTTCAGGATTGGGGGGGGGGCCTCTTGGCCCCCTCAAATATTTTCCTAAACCCTTCATCAAGGAAGCTGAAACTTAACAAACTATACCCTTAGGTTAAGCTCTAACAGATGGTGTAAACAATTCAAGACAGCCGGTTTGAAACCCGGCATTTTTGGTCGATTTTTCGGTCAGATTTTTGTAATTGTTTTATTTTTTCTTTGCAAAAACTGCATGACGAATTGATAAATAATAGTCTGATGTGAAATAAAATCGATTTTGCCCAATTTCCCCCATGATCCTCTACTCGAATGTTAATCAATAGGCTAAAAATGACCCCAATATGATGAACTGAATAACGACAGTTGAGTATTAAAAGACGGACCGGACGCTTAATAACAGCTTGCGACGTCCTACTGAACACAGAGACTTACTCCTTGTCGTTCTTCTTCTCCCAAATTTCGTTATTTCGATCCTTAATGTTTTAAAAATTGCCCATCAAGGCAGATATGGGTTCACACAGATTTCGCATACCACAATTCAGGTTAGTAGTACAAAGGACAAGGTCATTTTGAACATTAAATACTTATTTCAATTTTTGCGAGTGGATAGATAAGGGGAGGCGAAACATCCGAAAACAACCTTGGGGTCAAAGGTCAAAGGCGAGTGTCATAAATTTAGCCGAAAATCAGGAAATTCTCGAAATTAAAATTATATATTGAAGGGAAAGCATCAGAGACGATATGCCAGGTTCTGAAATGTTAAAGCTTACACAGATCAAAGGTCAAGGTCAAGATCACATTGTCCCCATCAAAAACGCAAACAGCGAGAAATCATCATCTGTCCTATTATTACAGTCTAGGAATGTAGGTTGTGATCAAACTTAACCCTACCTGGCCTGGGCAATTTGGGGTGTATCGCAACCTGGGGGAGGGGGGCGGATAGTGCACCCCCCCCCCCCGCCCCCAATATATTTTCTCTACCACTAAGGCTAGAGCGCTGAAACTTACCACACAGTGTATTGGGTTCAAGTTCTACCGGGAAATGTAAAACAACCCAAGATGGCCTCCATGATGACGTCACAGTGACATCTTCTCGGAAGCCATTTTTCGGCCTTTTTGGGGTCGATTTTTCGAAATTTTCATTTTTTCCGATTTCTCTCTCGAAGAAAATTAAATGAAATATAGAATAATTAGTTTTGCATAAATAAAATACTTTCAACGCCTTTTAGGCAAGGAAAATGTGAAGAAATGGAACGTAAAAATTGAAAAACACGACTTTCGCGGATACCACATGGCCGCCACTTTGAATTTACCCATGATCCTCTGCCCAGGGATATGAAAATAGGCTCAAAATGACCCCAATAAGATAAGCTTAAAAGTTACGAAGTTTCAGCCTCCTCGGTTTTGTCGTTTCGGAGCAGCAGAGAAAAGTTCATACGGGGGGGGGCACTTTCCGCAAACCCCCCCCCCCCACCTGCCCCCAGGCCAGGTAGGGTTAAGGAAGACCTCAACCTTATAGCCAGCAAGAAATCTACTGAGACATTTTTGTGAGTACGATTTAGCGGGAAGCGATAATCTGGTACCAAGATTGGGTTCAAAAAGTCAGCGGTCAAGGTCACCGACCAACGACAACTCTTTGAAACCGGACTACTAGATTTCGTTTCCATGACGTAGTCCATCGTGCCAATTAATTTCTTGTTTGTATTATGTAAACCCATATATTAGCATATTGAAGAGTTCTACCCAGATCGTCTGATCACAGAAATATTATCTTTCATCAAAGTAAATCCAGTACGAAATAGAGGAGCTACACAATAAATTCGTCTGATTGGGTGTCTAGTTGAGTGAAACAACTGAAATTTGATGTACCTTTAAAAACATTGCCTGGGGGGACAGTTTCATTTCTTATATTACGGTACATCTTTCTCACCTGAAATTAAGTTTTACTCAACTCAATACACAATAAACTACAATAGACTACAATAAACTTTTGTGATAAATTTTGAAGTAATTTACTGCAGTGTTAGTGCAGCGATGTTGCCAGTAATCTATTGTCACATGTACAGTAAATAATGCACTATTTATTGTAATGTTTACAGTAAATCTCTGTGCATTCGCAAAATTTACGGTACGTTTTACAGTGATTTCTGGCAGCTTTGTTCCAGGAGTTTCAAGATTTCTAGAAACTGTACTTATATCGGTTGTCTGGCGTCTGGTCCGTCATTCATAATTCAGCCGTCGTCCGTTAGAGAATATCCGCGTCCATAATCCAAAGACCTATTCCATATTCCATATAACAGTATTAGCACCAAATTCAAAAAGACAATCATAGTATACATAAACGTAGGCTTGTTTCCTGCAAGAGAGAAGCGGTCAACAGTTTTCAATGATGCCGACAAGACATCATGATGTTCCAGAAATATCAAATCCGTATCGCCGATCAGTATTCTTAATCCATAATATTCGTTGTAAAGTCGTCATGATGTATCTCAGTCAAGCCTTGATTGTGACTGTTCATATGAGTGCCATGAGGATGTTGAAGTATATGGGTTCATACGGCCCCTAGCCCCGGGTTAAGCGGAATTAGACGCAAGTTACGAAACGTAACGCCATAGATCTTGCACGCTGCGCTCGTATTTTGCTATCAGCATGCGATATGTATCACCAAATTCGAGAAACTTTGAGTGGAGGCGATTGGTGGTGTAGCCCTGTTTTATAAGTTTCTGCAACAATGTTTTGTGACGTTGATTAAAATCGTCACATTTAACACAGGATCTAGCAAATGCTAGTAGGCGTCATATGTATACGCCATATGCAGGTCCCACTGGAATATTACTGTCCAGAAAGGGATAGTTTACGATGTCGAAATTGTAATCATCTCTTTTGTCATACACTCGATGAGAGAGAAGGCCCGCTTCATTTTTATAGAGATATAGGTCTAAATATGATGTGTCTGTAGGGTTATCTGTAGTTTCCTTCAAATCCAGTGTTGTTGGATATATATCCTTCACTGTGTCATTTATATAGCGATTATCCACAGCGAGAAGATCGTCTATATAGCGTTTGGTGAATGAGAAATTGATGCTGGGTCGACATCGGGCATTACAGACTAGTCTTTTGTGTTAAATGCCGTCATTTACATCTGACGACGATACAGCTCACCAATCTCCAATGTACGAGTTGTCACAGCGAAACAGCTCACCAATTACCAGTATACGAGTTGTCAGAGCATTTCCATCATAGCTCTCTAGATTTGTATCTAATACCGCTTGTGCCGGTGCTAGGGGCCGTGTGGTCATGTCATCCAGGTTGCCACATGAACAGGTACAATGGGAGCGTACCTGAGATACAACACATATCACGAATCGTTGGATTCTTGGTGTGTGCTTTAGAATAGGTTAACCAGAAGACTATTCTGTGAAGTCATGTGACTCAGTCAGTATGTCGGCACCTCTTCCCACTTCCCTTATATGTGTTGTAATTTGAATGGATCGGTTTTTGAAAGCGCCTGCATATAGTCATATTCATAAGAGAACAGATATAGGTCAGCCAACAGGGGTGCACAATTAGTACCCATTGGAATACCTATATGCTGCGGATATATTGTGTTGCCAAATTTCACATAGATATTATTAATGAGAAATTCAAGCTACTCTATAAACAAAGAAACAGCCCATGAATGATATCTCTTGTATGTAGTAGAGCTAAAGAATGCTTTATGGCATCCGACATTAATATATCTACGATCAGTTTTCTTGAACACAGATACTATTAATGAACTTAGACGGTCAAAAAGGTCCTGATGAGGGATTGTAGTATAGAGAGTGGAGAAATTCCATCTGGATACATGTCTATAGGGACTCCAGTAGAACTGCCCGTAGTCGGGCGAAAATACGTTTTTTGTCCATTATTGACTTGTATAAATCTTGTATTTTCTTCAATAAAACTTGTGGAATCTTACCAAAATATTGATTTTTGTTTTTTACTGAGAATGCTGCTTTATTTTTATTATGAAAATTATTGCAGTGTAGGATACTTCTATAAGAAATCGTTAATTGAACGTATCAACTTTCGTAATATGCGCTACACGCTTCAGCGCATGGACGTCATTTTTTCATACATATCGTCAGCTTCTCGATTTTTCCGAAGGTGAGCCAATGAACATATCTGTCTGTCAATAGTACCATCTTGTAGCCAATGAAATTCTGTGTAAGAATATCTTGGCGTCATTTCCGGTTTAATTTTGTGAGTCCAACATGTGCTGGATAGAAAACTTTGGTGTTGGATTTCTACCTACTTGCGTACGTATCTCTGTTCAACTTGCATGTGAATCAGTCGGTAAAAGTATCATCCTGAATTGGTTAAACAATATTTTTCATATTATCGCCCAGCTCTCTCTCGGATTTTGTCATTGTTTACACCATATCCAATCTTTACGAGATCCCGGCAAATCCAAAATGGCGCCTTCCTTCGTGGGCTTTCGCTGAGGCGTCTCCGTGTTCAGCGAGTGAATTTTAGGACATTACGCAGCAAATAAGCCACAGAAATACGAAATCTGCTGCAGCTGTCTTCTTTAGTGAATGAAGTTTATCGGAAAGACAAAATTTCGGGTAGTTTATTCGTAAATTGTTCCCTGAATCGTTTATATTATTTTCTTGCTATAGCCATTGACCCCCGCCAGATAATGAACTCATCTATTGCTTAGCTGCCTAAGGATTGTTGACCCCACGCTGACCTGAGGCTGGCCTGTTCCAAATGCAGTATAGGGGCTTCAGGGTCCAATTTACTGCAAACCATGTAAATTGTGCGCCCATTGATGTTTGGCTACCTATAACTCCACAGACTCCTTTTAATATTTTAATTAACAATATAGAACTGGTATGCCTTCACCCACAACGTTTCCTAGAGCCTGTACACCTATCAACAGCCTCATCCTATTTTCATAGGACCTTAAAAACAGTTGAATACCCATGATGGATCAATAGGTCCCAATAGAACTGTATATTCTATATTTTCTTCTTCATCTTCTCTCTTTGTACAGGTCATCTAGAGTATATCGTCATGCACATATTTTTTTCTGCATTTCAGAAACCTCCTCACCGGGCTGCTTAGCTGATAATGACATCCATTCTCGCCTGCAAAACTCCCTCATGGTCGCAAATGCTGGACAGAGCATTTTCCCCATGCAATACTGTTGCAAACTGCAGCAGCTACCCCACATTGTCGTGCCCGAATAAAAGAGAAATATTTGACAGACAGATATTTTCCTTGGCTCATCTTTGGAAAAATCGAGAAGCTGACGATATGTGTGAAAAAATGATGTTCATGCGCTGAAGTGGGTAGCACATATTACGGATTTCTTATAGAAGTATCCTACACTGCAATAATTTTCATAATGAAAATAAAGCAACATTCTCAGTCAAAAACGAAGAAACACTATTTTCGTGATTTTGGTAAGATTTACTAGTTTTATTGAAGAAAATACAAGATTTATACAAGTCAATAATGGACAAAAAAAAGTATTTTTGCCCGACTACTGTCAGTTCTACTGGAGTCTCTACATTAATACAGGGCATACAAACGGCACTGCAGTTTTGCGTCTTCAATATGGCTATTGCTGAATATGCAAATTTATGTAAATTTGCTATTAAAGTTGATCAATCATGTACCAGTTATGCATTTTCTGCAGAAGGATCATTTTGGAAGAATGTAGGATTGTTGCTGTGATTGCAAATGGGTTAAAATGCAGTCCACATGACAACGTGTAATTCAATTCCGAGATTTTTTTTATATTAGAAACCACATCATATGCAAATCTATGCAAATTAGTTGGAGAGATGGGCCAGTCCTGTCACAACTATAGCTTCTCTCCATAGCATAGATTGTTCAAATTTAATTTTGGTCAGATATCTATAATATTAGCCCTAAAAACTGGATATATTGAAAGACACTGTGGTGTAGCGTCTCAATATGGTTATTGCTGAATATGCAAATTTATGTAAATTAGCTACAGTAATAGGCCAATCATGCATCAGTTATGCATATCCTGCATAAGTTTTACTTGTCTTTGGAAGAATGTAGGATTGTTTCTCATGTGAATGCAATGGATTGGAAAGTGGTCGACATGAAAACATGCATTTTACAATTTCGAGACATTTTTGGTACAATAAACCGCATCATATGCAAATTTATGCAAATAGGTTCAAAATATCCATACATCTGCTGAGAAAACATTTTCCGCATGTATCGGAACCAACAAATAAATGTGGCAAATTTCATCGAAATATGATTAATAGAACTGAATATGAACTTAAATTGGTGTTTGTTTTGTCATTTATTACCATATATCGGTGCCATTGCTAAACCCTGATATATATGGGCTTGATGGGTACTTCTTTTCCCGCGAAGTGGACCAAACCGGCAACTTCAGGCAGCTCTATATTCGTCAATATTCACCCGATTATGATAATTCAAACTGCATTAGTCTTGTAATGATTCCAGCTTTCAAAATCCCACAATTAAACAACTGTGAAAGTTAAATGAAATTTCTACTGGAGTCCCTAATGTCTATACGGTATGTGACCTTTAGCATCAAGTTCTTCCGCAAGACATTTTGAGTTTTTCAATATCCACATACATTCAACGCCAGTTAGTCTGAAAGTCTGATGTACGGAGGATCCTTCGTCTTCGTTTTGTAGTATTTTATTTTATTTTTTATTTTTGCACGTGTCATCATTGGGTAATGGAAGTGAAGACAAATCTCTTTGACACTTTGGCATGAGCTATGATACATAGTTATGATTTTATAATTAGGAACGAATGCTAATTCTGTTCTGTTTACTGGGCTAGTTTGAGATATCTCTTTTAAGATACAATGCTCGAAAATAGTAAGATGGTACAATACCTAGTACTGAAGGGATCCACTCCGCACAGTAAATTTGAAACATCGAAAGTGTTTGAATCCTGATTATCTCTCTTGGATCGAAAATGCAGTAGTCTACATTTGTCGAGTTGTGAGGTTGTGTCACAAGAGTGACGTCCCTTCATGTAGCCGATCCGCCGGCAGACGAAACGGTGGGGCAGTTCACTTGCAAACTGCATGGACTAAAGGAAACTTGAAGAAATACATTTTAATTCCGAATTATCTGAACTCCTTGATATGAAAGGTGAAGGTACGGATAGTCTCTATAGTCAATATATAGAATATACCCCACCATTTCATCCGACGACTCTTGTGATACAACGCCACAACTCGGGAATACCGTATTAATTTGAAGCGGAACTTGGATTTTGAAGTCGGAAAAGGTATCTTGAATAACTAGGCCCCATGTGGGACCTGTGTACCAAATTTCAGAAGATCCATGCTGTACTTCTTGCGAAATCATGGGAAAATCCAAGATGGGCGCCTGGTGGCCACATTGGATTTTCGAATCGGATCGAAAAAGGTATTTTGCACAACTAGATCCCAAGGGGAACCTATGTACCAAATTTGAGAAAGATCCCAGCAGTAATTCCTGAGAAATCACGATAACAAAGTTTCATGGAGAAATCCAAGATGGCTGCCTGGTGGCCATATTGGATTTTCGAATCGCACCAGAAAAGGTATCTTGCACAACTATAACCCAAGGGGAACACGTGTACCAAATTTGAGAAAGATCCATAAAGCAGTTCCTGCGAAATCGCGATAACAAGAATTGTTTATGGACGGATGACGGACGAAAAGCGATTTGAACAGCCCACCATCACCAACCATCTGGTGATGGTGGGCTAAAAACTAACTAAATTTGATTAAAAAAATTATTTGATTTAATTAAAAATTTAATAGCGCAAATTTGAAATAACCCCAATATGTGTACGTTGTTCATGAGTCAGCCTGGAGAAAATTGGGCTGATCAAGTGAAACTATTAATAGCCACAGTGAAGAATTGAAGTTCTCTGGTCAAATGTGAAAATCTGACATGACAGGCCTCCGACTACTAATAATTTTGTTACTCGTTATGTATTAGCATAAAAAAAATAACCAAAAATCCAGAAAACTCTCGATGCATAAATCCACTTGGCATGACAATATTCACCTTGTGAGACATTAACTTTTGAAGTCTTGACAGGAGTTGACCATAGAAATTTACCGCCATTGACAGCTGATCGGTGTTACCGAATGTCATTCAATTTGTGAACAGGGAGCCTTCTCACTCCTCGACGATCATGTCTCCATCTGCCATGCTTTCCTCAAAGCGTCACAAATCGACACCAGGAAGTACAGTTTGAAGCCTCATCTGCAAATTGAAATATCAGATGTATCAGAAATGCTGAAAAATCACAGCTCATAAAATCCACAATGATCTGCTTTCAAATTTGTAAGCAATGTAGTTCGAGGGGCTCCGACCCCGATGTGATTAACTCCGGTCGTGACCTTTGACCCCTGCGCACCATTTGTATCTGGTATTGTGCGCATGCCAGGGATCAAAGGTCACTTCCGGTACGAATCAGGGAAGATAACCAGGAATATGCCCTTCAATAGAGGTCAATTTCCGCTTTATATACTACTTACGTCGCCATGTATGAATTACGACTGATGCAAGTTCATATAGTTTCCTGATGAATATAATTTCTCAAGCTTTCAAAGATTAGGCTGTCTTCATCGTCGTGTAGTGGCAAAGGCGCTTAATTACATCTAAAAACTAGAGCCTATGGGCTTTAATGAGATCTGGTAGCTGGGTTATTGGGGGATAAGTTTGTAATGAAATAAACGCACAATTATATATTTAATTTGAAGTTAGGCACAGGTGGTACCAGGCATGAATGTATGTGGCTAAAACGCAATCACAAGTTACATCCTGTGACAAGGTATATGAAGGGCCGTTCGCGCCATAAAGGCATCCTTCAAACGTTTTAACTTCTTAAACGTTTAAAAATTGTAAAGCTTTAAAAAGTTTAAACGTTTAAACTTGAACCAACCAATCAGATGTTATGAACTGACATTTTCCTGTTAAAAAGCAAACGTTTCCAGTTGTAAATTTGCGACTCAAAAGAAAAATTCGGTCTTTTAAAGGTTTCCGGTTAAAAGGATAACGTTTCCGGTTGTGATCGTCCAATCAGAATTTTTTATTTGGGCCGCGTGTATTCCAACATCTACACCAACACGTGCAAATCTCCACTGGCAAACGTTTCCGTTATGTAGTGTATTTTAACCAATGAAAACCGTTCTTACAAATTAAGTTTTAGAGAATATCTTTGGCACCATGAAATTTGCGTAGGATATGATGCACGGTGGGCATGAGGAATACAATATACGCGAATATTTGTAAGGGTTATTTAGATTGGTTCAAACAGACGTTTTGCCAGTGATGTTGAGGTTTGAACATACGCGGCAGCAATAAAAAAAGTCTGACTGGACGATCACAACCGGTAACGATTTCCCTTAAACCGTTTTTAAAAATCTCGAATATTACTACTGGAAACTTTTGCCTTTTTTTACAACAGCAAACGTTTGCTTTTGGACAGGAAAGGTCTTCCAAATGTGAATTCATGCCAGTCCTAGGATAAAAGTAACTCCGAAAATGGAAGTCGAAATATAATATCACAATGACTTCCATATTCGGAGTTCCTTTTATCGTAGTTTATGTGAAATTGATCTGTGGGAACAACGAAAGGTAGTCCTATAATGAGGGAAGTTGCACACGTTACGCTAACCATGTGTTACCCAATTAATTTGCGTCCAATTAGACACTACAGTAGGTGCTCATCCAACCTTGACTTAACCAAAATAGCTGAATTTTTTTCTTTATCTTGATACATAATCCCTCCAATAAGTCAGTTCGGGATTCCAGATGACCACCATGTTAATTTAACCAGCATAAAGAAAGCAACATGATACCTTCTTTAACATGGTATTGCTGGTGTTACGTTGAAACTGCAAACTGACCTGTTGAGAATTCGATGGAAAAGGGGGCCAGTGGAATGAAGTCTAGGCCTAAATTAAGGTCAGTTTGTACACAACATACATGTACCTAGGGGTAAATAGGAGAGATTACATGTATACCTAAGGGTAAATAGAGATTGATTTAGTGTTATGAGTGAGAAGGGCTGGACATCAAGGTTGATGATGGTTATGTCACAAGTTAGGATAAGACAAGACATGTATTACACTTTCTGGATATCCCACAGGTTGACTGGTGAAGTACAAGATAGGAAAAGATTATAAGATATGTTACAGCTTGCTATCGTGAGAAAAGCAAACAGTGGCCTGCAAAGGTGATAATGAGACAATGGTGGCCAGGTTGGCTGCTATGGTAGAGCATCTCTCACATATACACCTAACCAGCTAAACTGTATAATTTTCTCAGCAGAGTCCAAGCTTTGGTAAAGTGACGATACCAGTCTGCCATACTTTAGAGCGTTTTAATCTCATATTTTGTGGGAAAACAATGAACAGAGTAATATTTAATGCAGATAAGGGATCAAATATATGAGAAGTGACTATTAGTGACTAAATATAGACACAAAAAAGCCTTTCAACCACTAAGGATCCCCAAAACTCATCTCTGTGGAACTACTTTCATGCAGCGTAAGGCTATCCCGTGAGTCGGTTTGCACTTTTGTCCATTTCCCTACAGCATTCTAAAGAGCCTCTGGCTAACGCCAGATCTCAAAAACGTATATGCAAAGTACAGTCGAGTGTGGTAAGAGCAGTTTACATAGTCTGCGTATATTACCAATTTGTGAATACATGTATATTCTAATCGGCTAAAGAAAACGAGTTATATAGTATTCAAGTACAGTGAACACAGATCAGGTTTGAAAATAGCCATGGGGGTTAAATTATACATTGAAACTTCGAAAAGGAACAGTTTATATTAAGTCTCTGTTTGCGTTTAGAAATATACAGAGATTCTTTAACTTTAACCTTGTATTCCGTTCTACCAGAATCCAGTATAGTGTAGGCACATTTAGCTGGATTTTGCCTATATATTTCACATGGCAAATACCATATTCAAATTGATACATAACCATATTACGGAGGTCTTCGTCTCGGGTGTGGATACGGTAGTCCAGAAAAGACTCGAGCATGACGCGAGAAAATAGAGATTAGAATTGGCTGAGTGTTCAAGTTAGCGAGACCATGCCAGGACCGTCACGCGCTTTCACGGCGAATATGTTTTTGGAGAACTCGGTCAAACAAAAAAAGAGACACGATCTTCAAATATTTGGCGCGAATGACATTTCTGTACAGGCGTCAACACTTTTCGTAGGCGCACCTGTGCTTTTTGGTCATCGCGTCGACGATTTCGGAAGTCTCGTGTACAGTTCCGCTAGCGGGAAAAGAGAATAATTCATTTACATAATTGCACTTATCATGGTACATTTGAATTCAAACATTCATCATCGACGACGGGACACAGTGGCATACACGGCTCTTCCAAAGACGTTAGAGGGATCTATCGAGAATACGGGCCGTTATTGTACAAACTCGCGCTTGAGATAATCGAGCAATCTTCTGCGGTCGCGTCAGATTTATGTATAGCGACACATTTTATTTTGCTAAAGACGCATTAATTTAATCTCTCCAAGCGTCTGATTTATTTCTGACCGCGTCAACAAAAATTCCAGGTGCTTTGGCCGATTTGGCGAACGCGTGTGTAATATTTTCAGACTGATTCAGACGCGACTCCTACGTATTTCTCTGTCGGGATTATGAATTATACAAGCAATAACACTACTGATCGCATATTTCAACAGATATAAAGCAGCAGTTGGCATTTGATTCTTCATAATTATACGCATTAGGGAATTGTAATTCGATATTACGCGCCAGTCTCCTTTCTTGTGTAGTGACGGACAAAAGGCAATGTACATGAATGCAAATCAAATCAAATCAAATACTTTATTGCACATTTGTGCCCCAGAGGGACTAATGGCATGAACAAACAAACACATTGACAATGCAAATAACTACATGATATGACACACTAAAGCAATATTGTGGGGATGTATATAAAACATCGCTGGAGCACTGTCAATTCTTATTTTTTACATACGGCTAAAACATTCGTATGTAAACTTAGCCAGGGCATTTTGGACGTTTACGTCAGTTGACGACATCAGGTCAATGAATAACTTGTCGTTAATTTGACATATTGGCACATGTAACTTAATCTCATCAAGCATAATTTTCCGTCTGTCGACATGTTTAGTACAATGAAGTAAAAAATACATTTCGTCGTCGACGAGCAGACATGTTTGACAAGGACGGTCATTACCTCGAGTATTTGTGTATCTACCTCGTTCAATCTGAGTTTATGGGCACTGATTCTAAGCTGAATAAGAGCGGACCTATTTTTTCTATTTTTGACTTTCAGAGCAGCTTCCTCTGAGAAAAAGCTCCTCTTGAACATACGGTATGAGGTCATCTTAGAAAAATCAGCAATCTTCCCAGCCCATAAAACTGAAAATTTCTCAATTAGGAAAGCCTTCATGAAATTTAAAGTGGCCGAGGTTTTTTACATGTTTGATTCTGCCAGAGATGTTGACAATTGGTTTCCCGTAATAGAGTTTTTACCTCCGTCGACCAGACGGAGGTCTAGGAGCGCAACGTGAAATCTCCCGCCAAATAATTGTCATATGGGGAACCCACGACTCGTGTGATTTCCAATAGGGATTGCAATGGTTCCCGACGAAATTTTGAAAAGTTTCTGGACACAAATGAACGCTTACGTCACAAAAGGTGTGTATCCTTTGCAGCGCTTCCACCGGGTCTCTTTATTCGAGGGTACTAAATTCGCGCGTGTACTTACAGCTTCGCGCTGGTACAGATGACCGGTATGCGAGGTAAAGACATACCTGCGTTTTCATAAAAAGTAAATTTTCACGAAAGAAAAACTCGCATTCCAGATAGTATAATTGGCAACTTCCTCGAGAATCTCTGAATCGGCAAAAAGATAAAGGACGAGTGCCATTCACCAGGATGCGAGTCGGAAGTGAGAAGTCAAATTCAAAGTCAGAGGTCAAAAACGTAAAACTCCGAAGAACTCTCTCGGCTTTTTCTTTTCTTTTTTTTTTAGTTGGGGGGGGGGTGAGGGTTGGGGAGATAGCGACTGAAACTAGAGCCGTAGGCACTGAAACGGGGCTATTTAAATGTAAAATAGGCTGTTAACTCCACTAACTCTTTGATGTTCCATCTCATGGCGAAGAGCCATACTTGTAGTCTCACACATTCCTCTCAACAAGGATCTCTAGTGCATTAGTGTAATTGTACACATATATATATATTTTTTAAAAACCACTGGGACAGACATTTATTATGAAACCAACCTGATGAAATGATAAAATAATGTCTTCACTGCATGTTACCAATATTTGTAAAAATTTCACTTTTTTCAGATAATCGAAAGCATATTCTTCAGCAGTAAATAACAATACGAAGCTGCGCATCTGAAAACCCCTCGTCTCTTGGTACATTCATAATGTATTCAATTTGAACCAAGATGTCAGGAACACCAAGCAGTCAAGTCACAAATATAAAGATTATCAAAAATTTTGCAATTCAGAATGACCCCCAAGGTTTCCGTCCAATCAGAGAAACCGGTTTTCATTACATAAGTTTCTTGATGCATCAATGATGTATACCAAATTTTACATCGAGCATTTAAACAGTATCAGAGATAGAGATCATTAATGATTTAGCATAAATTAAAGATGGCCGCTCATCCTTCCCGCCACTCGGGGGAACTGCTGTGGTTATTAATTGAAAGTCTCTTGATACATTGATGCTGTATACCAAGTTTTGTATAGAACACTGAAATGGTACATGTATCTCAGATATACATCATTAAAGATTTTGCATAAATTAAAGATGGCCACCAAGGTTTCCGCCCAATCAGAGAAACCAGAACTGTCATTTGTCGTAAGTATGCATCGATGATGTATACCAAATTTTACTTCGAGCACTTGAACGGTAACAGAGATATGTATCATTCTCGATTTTGCATAAATTAAAGATGGCCTCCAGGATTTCCAGCTAAAAGCCGGTTTGGTAATTCATTGAAAGTTGCTTAATGTATCTATGATGTATACTAACTTTCGAACAGTTGAATGGTTTCCGAGATATGGATCATTATCCATTTTACATAAAATTAAAGATGGCCGCCAAGGTTTCCACCCAATCAGGTCCCAATTCAATAGGCTTCAGGTCCTTGACTAGGTAAATAAGCATACCAAATTTGGAATTCTTCAGTGGAACCGTTTTCCGTCTATCTCGCTCACGTACGGACGTACGAACAGACGGACATTCAAGACGACAATACCCCATGGCCAAAATTGGCCGAGGGGTAAAAATGAGTATTGAGATACAATGTAAAATCTTCATGGTTAGATGGACTGAAGCTATGCTGGGATGCATCCTCTCATGGCCTCATATTGTTTCATGTACCTCCTCCCTGGTATATTACAGTTCTATTTGGTTATCTCCCCTGTCACCTTACAGCTTCAAAACTGATATGCAGAGCTGTTTCTGTAGATGAGGGGAAAATGCTTGCAACATTTCATGAATATTTCAGAAGTAGAATGAAAAGAAAACATTTCTGAATACAGGGAAATTATTACGTAAATGATTTGACCACCACTGGATTTTAGAAACTTACTATAAAAAGATAATGGAGAGGGGCTTGAGGGGTGAGCTTAAATGGTGAAAATTCCAAACTGTATCTCAACACACATATTTCATGAAAATGTAAATGAATACAGGCAAAGTGAAATATCCCATTGTTTTCTACAATGAATTACACTTATACTGGTATTATTTAATACTAAATTACTGCCCAAACACGCTTTCTAATGAGAATGAGTTAGTCCCACAAAATCACTCAACATGCGCCTCTCAAAATCTGTGGTTTAGCAGACGACATATTTTGAGCACGAAAGTAGTGCCACTGGAAAATGAACTAAAACACGCATAAAATTAGATAAATGGAAATGTAACTTAAACATATCAGACCTGCAACTATACGCGAACATTAAAAACACAGAAACCTGGACATTCTAAAGAAGGAAGTTTCAGACCTCTTTCTTGTCGTGTAAGAATTCTATCTTTTGCTGTGTTAGCAAGACACAGAGCTGCAGCTCAATTTTTCCTGACTACAGAACAGGACCATTAGTCCCTACGGGCCTACATCGCCCCGTGAAAATATATCTTCCCATGCTTCAATCGTTATCTGTGAATCCGATTAACAACCTAGCCGGATAATCTGTCAAAAATTATCCGTCGTCTGGGTAAGGTTGAAGGGTCATCGGAAGCTCGAACTGTGATACAGGCAAAAACTGTTGTTGTTGTAGTCTGGAAAAATAACTCTGTCTCACGAGGCGCTCTCTCGGCTTTTTCTTTTCCTTTTGTTTGAAGATGGGGGGGGGGGGGAGATAGCGACTGGAAATATATATCTTCCCATGATACTTCAATCGTGCGCTCATGAATTCCACGGAAAAGCGGACATTGCTAAACAGCCCTTTTTCGCATAAAATTCACTCCACATTCTGTCGTAGACCCTATATTAGCATGCTGTTTGTTCTATTCGCTTCCTATGATCCCCGGGAAGAAGCCAATAATAGAGAAGATGTGTTTTAATAGCGAAATATTTTTCCCGCAATTTTTTAACATGAAGAACTCGGGAAATTCTAAATTGTCAAAGAAGAAAAATTGCACTTTACTGAAAACTATACTATTTTGTAACATCTGCAGAAAAGATATGCATGTGGCGGGAGCTGTATACCTTAGTAAAAATAAGAGGTCAGAGTTTTAATTTTCTAAGTAGAAGAGATAAATTCACTCTAGGAATATTTTTTTGAAGAAAATGTGTAATTAATAAAGCACTTTTACCGATAAGATTTAAAAAGCGCACTCGTGATTCCATCACGATTTTTTGTCGATTCCGTCACGGACTAGATTTAACCCTTGGGATGATCCAGTCGCGTTTTTCTCACGATGAAAAAAATCTTATTATCCTTGGGTACTGTATGTTAGTAAGAGATGTCATATAAGAATAGTCAGATTGAAACAGAGCAGCAAAAAAATAGACAAGCAACACTAGTCAAGAGTCATGTCCGTTTCAGGTGATTCCGTCACGAACATTTCGAAGCATGATTTACTGAAAATGCTGGATCATCTGTAGATTTTTCATGGATCCGTAAACAGATGTCATATAGAATAGCAAACTAAACTTGAAACTACATGGGTATGGCCACGGAACTTCCGAGTGCATGACTTCGAATAAAGAAAAAGTCTTCCCAACGGTGATTCCGTCACGGTGGAATTCATGATCTGTGAATCCGATCAACAACCTAGCCGGACAATCTGTCAAAAATTATCCGTCGTCTGGGTAAGGTTGAAGGGTCATCGGAAGCTCGAACTGTGATACAGGCAAAAACTGTTGTTGTTGTTGTTGTAGTCTAGAAAAATAACTGGCGTGCACTCTATGGAGAAGGGCCTCGTGAGGCACAAAGTGCAATTCTTTGTTGTTGTTTATCTGCAAATCCGCTCAACTCGATGGGTATCTTTCACTTGTTCTCACAGTTGCCTGGCCTGTGTGATATTGGGTGGTCGAAGTCTCCGTATAGTTTTTTTCAATAAATTATGGAAATTAATATAAACATATATACAGATATCTTTTTAAATAGATTTTTTTATAAGTGTATTTCTCTTTCATCTTTGGCTCAAGTAAAGTCATTCTCTAAAATGTGAAGCCGAGTTAATACAGTTTTTAATTATCTACCAAACCCTGTCCTCTATGACATAGAATAAAAGAGAAGTTGGGAATAGAACCGCTCAACACAGTCATTTCTAAACATCAAGTTGTACATAAGTATTTTTACTTACTCTGTACAAGCTGAGGGCATTTTTGTGGCTTTTGAAAATTTTGAGATTTTTGCGAGTCCGTCCATATTTAACTAAGCGACGTCCAAGCGAGCTAATGTACGCGCATTATATTCATATCAAGTATGGTGCGGCTTGTGTTCAATGAGGCTTGGAATGTTTATACAATTAATTTTCTTCTCACTGTTACACAATAAATATTTGCTGCGTGGAATCCAGTCATTTGTTCCATAAGGGCAATATTCTCATCAGCCATCACCATTCAATGTGAATGTGATACATGTACAAGTCCATGGTCATTGATACAGTAAGGTGAAGGCGAAGGTGACCTGTAACACCAGTACACAAAATTATACCGAGCGCATTGAATCCTCATCATATGATGTTGAGACAGATCAGAACGAAGTGTCGGTAAAATCAGGTGTGTTTTGAAGAGCATTCTCTCATCAATGATGATGCTATACAGTACACATACAAAATATGAAGTGTTGCTGTATTGGGCCTATAGCACAAAATCACAAGCAAGTTGGTACAACTAGGCACACAGGGTCTCATTTCTGTCGCTAACGTGTTGATTTGGGTGAGGGGATCCTCTCATGGGGAGGTGTGGGTGGGATGGGGCCTAATGTCTCAAGCACTTTTCCAGGTTTTCCATCAATATACTCTATTCCATACCCCAATATTTCAAGCACGTCAAATCAAACAAAAATTATTTACTGAGAATGTGACTTTCACATCCCTGTCTGGACATGCTAGTGAGGAACCCTCAATCCCAGATTAATTACCATTGATGAAGCTAACGTCCAACAAATGCAAAATTGAGCTTGGCATCCGGCCGTATGTTATTCAGTGATGTATTACGCTACGGACCCTGTTGCCTCGACGGAGGTCTTTGCGCTCATCCAGCGCTTGTTATATACGAAACCCATGCAGTTCATCGTATTGTTAGATCGGCATTCTTCAACTTGTTCCATATACGATTTATATAATAGCGACGACGGATCAGACGACTGGATATGAAGTAAATATTTAACACTTTTTAACAGAGCATGAAAACCTATCGCCCCGTGTTTGCAAGGCAAACACTGTATTCACAACTATTTAGTTTGAAAGTGAGTAGTTTGGATTTCAATCCCACCAGACAATCTAGGACAATAGAAATTGCAAATTCCTTCTACCATGAGTACATTTTATCAGAGTAAATAGATTCGACTTTTACACTTTCTAAATGACAAGATACCTTCTTATTTAATGATATCTATAGGGAAGAAGAGCCCGTACACCGAAGTTCAAATACGTCTGTTTGCTGCTCGTAGAAGCATTCAAATTACTGTAAAGATATGGTCGGTGGAATATGTCTTCGATGAGAGCTTCTCGTGAAATAATCTCGCGCAGTAATCCATCTCTGCACACACTCTGCTCAGCTTTTCTCGTATTCTTACGGGCAGTACAAATATTTGGGGGGAAAAACGATGAGTTTTTATGCATACTCCTATAATGTAATACATAATAGGATTTACCTGTGTCGGACATGCTCATTAATTTCACCCATGCTGTACCGCGTTCGACAGTGCGAAGGTCCCTTCTCTCTTCCACCGTTCCAGCTATGATAAAGTCTGACATAAAACAAGCGTTGGTTCTTGAGATTTTCTGGACTTCCGCTGTAACGAGACGACTCGAACCAGCTATGTTCTCCTGCCTTCCCCGACGCAGCCTTACAAGGATGGCTGACACGGAGGAAGAAACACCAGTCAAAATGTTCTCCGTGCAAAGTAGAGCAGTGCATGTGAGATTTGACCTCCAAAAAAAGGATTTAGGTGCCCACCGGGACGAACACTTAAACGCCACCGCAATGATACCTCGGTCTCGGAAGAAAAGAACAGCTACGACCCCGCCGGAATGAAGGCTCTTCCATATTGTCATCCACTTTAGAAGAGGAAAAACAGAAGAGGATAGTTTCTGTGCTTACACTACAGGTAATACAGAACTGAATATATCCGGGGTATGTCGGTATGTGACAAGAGTTATGGAAACTGAAAGAGTATCCACTAAAGCTTGTAAACAAAACCGTACATGTTTCTGGAACTATTCCACGTGGAAGCGACGCAGCCTCATACACCACTCTGGATACTCCGGAAGTGGAATGATAAACCGTCAGATCCGTCAAACCCTCCTCGTGTAGGAAGAACGGAAATGATGGGGCCAGGAGTAGCGCAGCCTCGATGGGAATGTAACCTCAAGAAGAATACCTAAAACGTATTTTCTTCTGATTACGTAACATCGGGGATGCATGATGTCCCCAAACCGCGGAGTTAGACTACGTCACCGTCACGGAGAAGTCTGCCATCAATTCCACATTCTCCACCGGAAGTACGGAAGATGAGGGCATGCGATTTTAACAGAAAGGCTTCCAAACCAATTCGTGTCAAACTGAGTCAGACGACATGTTCTGATGTAACTGACCGGAATAATCACAATCCCATGACGAGCTGTGTACGCGAGAAGGCGAGTCGGAACAGGTCTTCTTAAGAGGATTTCTTTAGTGAAGACGTTCACAACCCCTAAAGACACAGTCGAAGTGGAATACCAAAAGGATCGACCAGAATCCCCGAGGAAAGAAACTGCAGAAGATCACCTTATTCTTAGGAAACTACTATATCTACTCGTTTAATTAAGATTACAAGCGTCTAATCCGTCATCCATAATTCAGCCGTCGTCCATTAGAGAATATCCGCGTCCATAATCCAAAGACCTATTCCCTATTCCATATAACAGTATTAGCACCAAATTCATAAAGACAATCATAGTATACATACACATAGGCTTGTTTCCTGCAAGAGAGAAGCGGTCAACAGTTTTCAATGATGCCGGCAAGACATCATGATGTTCCAAAATTATCAAATCCGTATCGCTGATCAGTATTCTTAATCCATAATATTCGTTGTAAAGTCGTCATCTAAAGAATGATGTATCTCAGTCATGCTATGATTGTGACTGTTCATATGAGTACCATGAGGATCTTGAAGTACATGGGTTCATATGACTAAACTCGACATCGTTGCCAGATTTTTTGGGGGTATAGATGTGACGTTGAAACAGTTGAACGAAGCAAACCCAAAACGTATGGGTCAAACGAATTTGATCCAAATTCTGACAATAAAGTCATATCCGGAGATGGTGCTCCGTTCATGACGTAACAGCAACACTCAATCTTCAGTCTACATAAATCAAAGATCAACGAGTTGACTAGAGGACCTAGCTGTGACACTACAGAATGAGTTACAATCCGAAGTGAAAACCGGAATTGACGTCATACTGCCCAGCTGCAAAGTCATACTACCAGGTACTAAACGTTGCTAGATGATAGAAGTAGTAGACAAGAAGGAATGCGCTATGTAAGATAGGTAGAACTTCAGGCAGCTAGATATAGGAATAAATCACCTGTTGTTTCGGAGCGGCAGAGCGAGACACGGCAGTGAAAATTCACCAAACCGGAAACCGTTTATGCAATGGAGTGGCCAAATATCCGAATCCATAAAACAACAAAGGTCCCGTTGTGACCAAAGCAGGTGTTTGCACGGTCAAAATCAACACATAGAACGCCGTAGAATCACGACCTTGACACTACGAGTTGTAATGGGAAGAAGAAAATGATGTTCTCGGACAGATTGGATTCTGGGTACTCGCGCATGGGCGTTGGGGAGCACAGGAACTATTTTTGGTTCCGTGGTAATGTAATTACAATAGGGCAATCGCGTAAGAACACGATAGCAATAAGGTATGTGAAGATAAGTTTACAGCGCAAGAAATTGCAGTTATTTTCAACAGTAGACTTGTTGAGTATGTGAAAATAGCTTGGCTTGGCATAAATTTCAGTACCGGTTGAGAAACACCGTTTTTAGGCATGCACCATGAATTTTTTCATGAAAGACCAAACCAAATTAACCTCTGCAAAGCAACAAAGTCGCCTCTACTGTCTGTCCCAAAATATATATCTGAGATGTCTTGTCTCATTTATAACGATATCAAGATGGTTTTACCCTTAGGGATTTGTGGGGTAGCCGTGTTAATCTATTAAACTATTAGATAGACGGGAACGTAACACCATTTGAGACTAACTATATTTATTCTACACGAGCTTTCGCAGATAAATCTGCTTCCTCAGGTGTGGAAGCAAATTGACACACCTGAGGAAGCAGATTTATCTGCGAAAGATCGTGTAGAATAAATATAGTTAGTCTCAAATGGTGTTACGTTCCCGTCTATCTACTCTTAAATGTAGGTGAGATCAAATGCGCATTGACTAATTTTTCTGCCAAAAATTATCGCACAAGATCAAGTAGAACTTGTCATAATTTATGATTCCTAGGTGGGCAACATATAGCAATGGAAAGTGAACTAACAATTGGCTGTTTACCATATTTCCAGAAAACTGAAGAATTGGATATCATCACGAAATACTGATACTGACAAATGAACAATAACTAGACGAGTATCATCGTTTACACTTTACTAAATGTGTAACCCTCCCCTCCCCCCATCTGCAGATGGGCTTGTTACTGACAACAGCTGAGACCCCCCCCCCCCCAGCCCGGGCCATCTGTGGCGATTATGAAAGCGACTATGCAGCGAGATTATCGAAGCTAAATTTATTGCCTCTGTCCTAAAGAAGGGAGATGACTGACCTCGTGTATTTTTATAAGGCGTTGAATGATGATCGGATGTTTTTACCGAGCTTTTATCTTTTAACCGGAATAAACGAACTCAACGCTTAAGGTCTAATTTTAGAAATCTTATACCACCTGTTCGCTGTCAGACGGAAACTTTTAAGGCATCTCTTTTTATGAGACTCATTCCTATCTGGAACAATTTACCTTTGGAAATCAGAAACATCACATTAAGTGCGAAATGTTTTAAAAACAAAATTGTCCGTTTTTTACCACCAAAAATCCAAAGATATATTTAGTGTTGAAAACTTATGTTCATGGACGTCCTACTGCCATTGTACAGCGTGCTGTCGCATGTAATCTTTTTTGTGCTATTATTTAGGTCTTTCCATTTCCGATGGAAAGACCTATTTGTTATTCTACGGATTTTTATTATTATGCTATCCAAATTTGTGTCCAACGAAACGTCCTCAAGGCCTCACTGTAGAGCTTAGATATAGGGTACACGGTTACATATACGTCTGAAGTTATGCATATTATTTGGACAACTGACCGTGACCTTGACCTAATGAGATATAGGCCGGCAAATTTAAATTTTATTTTGCGAATATGGAGCAAACGGATTGGAAGACGAAGTTGACATTTGGAAAGCATGTGTTTGAAGTTTTTCTCAACAAAATGAGCGAATAAAATAAGTAGGTCAGACAGGCAGTTTTCGAGTTCTCTCCCCTGGTGCTCTTTTTCGTGTATTAGGTGTACAGTCAAAACTAAAGAATATATCTGAAAGAAAGTTGCTGGTTGGTAAGTCTTACATATGGCCATGCTGTAGTTATATTTTTGAATTGTTACGTAACAAGAAAAAGTAGTTATCTTCCCTTTAATACTTTTCAAAAACCGTTATTTTATAGGGAAATAGGCTACGGCATTGATACTCCTAATATTACTGAACACTTTAATGACCGAAAAGGATGTGACCTTAAATTTGACCTT
This sequence comes from Hanleya hanleyi, assembly GCA_036873755.1. Lineage (NCBI taxonomy): Eukaryota > Metazoa > Mollusca > Polyplacophora > Lepidopleurida > Hanleyidae > Hanleya > Hanleya hanleyi. The sequence goes on along the minus strand of JAVTVY010009795.1, from coordinate 321,350 downwards.
TGACCTCCAGGAGCGTCGCTGTATGAGCGCAAAGTTTGGTGGTCAAATTATGAACGGCTAATGCGATCAGCCTGAAAATAAGGTCACGTGACCTACGTAACGTCACAAGGTCAGCACTTGTATCAGAATTCGGCCTTGACCTTGACAATTGAAGTGATAAGCATCCAAATATCGAAAATACGGCTTCCAGTTACTGAGAAAGTAACACGCTGACAGGCAAGAAACAATGACAATAGTAAGCACAATATTGTATTTCTTTCGGTGCTACTTATAAAACGATCGGATGTGACCTTGACCTTGAATATCGCACAATGTAAAAAACATTTTTCGCGTTTTTCTCAAAAACTGCAACATGCAGGAATCTGTAATTTGGTACATTTCTAGGCCATGATGCAAGTATGACGTCACTGCATTTTCAACCTGACCTTGGCCTTGGCTCTTGAGATATGGTCAACGACACTTTTGCGATTACAGGGTTATAACTCGAAAACTGTTGGGAATTTCAAGTTGAAATTTGCACATGAAAGTAGGTCATTATATGACGTAACAGAAAAACATTAGAAGCCATCAAGATATACCAGAAAGAATAGAACATAATTAGCAATTTGTGAAATTTACGCTGTATTCAAATTTTACGAAAAGTGTTTACTCAATCATCACTATATTTAGCTATTATTCAGAGAGCATATATATGTATTTGCCTGTGAAATTTCAGGAATGTAGCTTTGATATGTTTAGAGATATTAAAAAACAATTTTCCTTAACTATTAATCCGCTAAATGGTTCTATCGCCCTGTTTGTGGTCATTTGTTGATTTCATCTCTTCAGTGGTCGCTGTCAATTTCGCTGTAGCGATTCGGCTGTAGCACTCGAGGCATCCCGTGTTGGCAATAAAATTAATGTCGTGTTACATGACGGGGCTGGCTCATTTTTGAAAACATTATAACTCTTGAACCGCAATAGATACAGACTTCTAATTTGTTGCCTGGTACTTCCAAGGATGAGTTTTTCCGTTGACAATGATCCCGTATTTCTTGGTACAAATTCAATTATGGAAGAAATTTTGCTTCATGTCACATGACCATCGATATTTAGGGTCTTTTTGTCGGGAAAAAAAACAGTCTGTCAGAAGCATAGTCTCCAGGCGACCAAAACTCAAGCCTAACTTTCTCCATTCAAGTCATTGTTTGGACTCCAGGGACAATTTTCTAAACACATTTCAACGTACTAACATTTTCGGATCGATGAAGGAGCCATCTAGGGCCCAAATACAGCTCGGAAATATGTTCAGCAGCTGCCGCTTACCAATATAGGCAAGTTTGTTAGAAGAAAAACGCAATAAAAAACTATAAGGTGGTAACAAGCAATTTGAAAAAAGGGTGTCTGTGCGACCAAAACAAAAAATGATCGCGACCAACGCGGCCGGAGACCATGTATTTACTCATTTGCAGTAAGAAGGGAAAGACCGCGTCATTGTACCAACAATGTCTAGTTATTATTATAATCTATTTTTATTTATTTTTATTTTTTTAATTTTAATATATATTGTTAATTAGTTTCGGGAACCCGACTAGCATAGGTGTTCGCCATCTGTTTGGGTCCCCTTGTGTGTATTCATTCATGCAGAACTTCAATAAGTAAATAAATAAATTACCCTCTTGCAAACAGGCAGAACATCTTCTCACTGACACTTGTTTTGCCTTTGGGAATATATAATTACAGAAACAAAGCTTCTAAGCCCTGTCAGCAAAGGTCAATGAAAAAAATGTTTTCGGGATTGGGGGCAAGGGGGAGTTAAAGCCAAGATGTCATGATGGCCATCACATCAGCATAAGCTATATCTATCTCCCTCAGACTGAGACTTGGTGGGTCATAAAAATAACTCACTTCTAAAAGACAAAGACTATGTAGAGCTTGTTAAAGGTTCAATAATGGACTCTTCGCATAAAAAAAGGGAACAAAAGAAAGAAGAATTGAAGTTGCAGGAGGATCTTGTGAGATTGGAAAGTAAAGTAGATGAATTAACAGAATACGATGAGAAACGCCGTGTCATACATGATATAGAGGAAACCAATAAAAAATTAGAATCAATTTATAAAAGTAGGGTCGAGGGAATGATAAGGGCGAAAGCCAGATGGTCAGAAAAAGGCGAAAAACTATCAAAATATTTTCTAAACTTAGAACATCGAAATTACCTAAATAAGGCAATAACGAGGATAGAAAACTCAAAAAATGAAATAATTACAGAAACAGACCAAATACTGGTAGAAACTAAATCTTTTTATAAGAAATAAGAAAGACGTTTGCTCGGTAGACATAGACGGTTTGTTAGGTGACACTGTTCTGAAACTTAGTAAAATTCAGACAGAATCTATGGAGGGAGAGCTAAGCAAGGAAGAAATTTTGTCGGCTCTTAAAAATATGAAGAATGATAAAAGTCCTGGACCAGGTGGATACACGGCAGAGTTTTTTTAATTTTTCTGGATCGATTTAGGTAGATATTTAATTAAGTCATTGAATTTTGCATACGATAATGGTGGTCTGTCTGTAACCCAACAACGAGGAATTATAACATGTCTCCCTAAAGAGGGTAAAGCAAAACATCTGCTTAAAAACTGGCGGCCTATATCATTATTAAATATTACCTACAAAATTGCATCTGCGGCTATTGCACAAAGAATAAAATCTAGTTTGCCACATATAATTCACGAGGATCAAAAAGGATTTATGGCTGGGAGATTTATTGGTGAAAACACAAGGCTGGTATATGATATAATGCAATATTCAGAGGATCACCAAATACCAGGTTTGTTAATGTTGATAGACTTCGAGAAAGCGTTTGACTGTAGATTGGTCGTTTATACAAAAGGCATTGGAATATTTCAAATTTGGCCCTTCTATACAAAAATGGATAAATATATTCTACAAAAACGCTCAGACATGTGTGTTAGTTAACGGCTTTGCTTCTCAGTTCTTCGACATATCACGCGGCTGTCGCCAAGGGGATCCATTATCACCGTACATTTTTCTCATTTGTGCCGAAATATTAGCAGCAATGCTTAGAGGCAATGCAAATATTAAGGGTATCAAGATTGGAGATGAGGAATTCCTTCTGTCCCAATATGCTGACGATACTACAATTTTTATAGACGGATCCCTCAAGAGTTAAAATTCATGTCTGGAAACATTGGAACATTTTGCTAATTTTTCAGGTTTAAAAATGAATGTAGACAAAACAAAAATTGTTCGAATAGGTTCACTTAAAACGTCCAACATAATGTTGAAAACAAAATGGCATTTGGATTGGTCACAAGGCGATTTTAAATTATTAGGACTGGTTTTCACCCACAACCTAGCTGAAATGGTGGAGAGAAACTATAAAGACAAATTAAAGGATATTTCTTCTGCCATGAGAATATGGTCAAGACGTGGACTGACTCCAATAGGTAGAGTTGTTATTCTGAAAAACTTACTTTTTTCAAAACTAAATCACATTTTTGCAGCTCTCCCAGATCCTTCTGAACTAATGATAGAAGAATTTCAAAAAAGCTGTTTCGCGTTTGTATGGAACTCTAAACCAGACAAAATTTCCAGGAAAATGGCAACCAAAACTGTAGGAGATGGAGGCTTGGCTATCCCGGTAATAAAATTCGTCATCCAGGCACAAAAAATATCGTGGATTAGAAGATTCTATCTGAATAATCCTAAATGGGGAAAACTAGTCCTACTGTATATGCCACAAAACCAAAACATGGTGACAGTCGGTTCTGCTTTCTTAAGAAAAACCGTCATCCCATATATTGACAATCTTTTCTGGAAGGCCGTTCTTGTAGCATGGGCCGATTTTTAAACAAAACTAGATTACAAAGCGAGCCATATATTTTCCAATGAGATAAAATGGTATAATGAGAATGTTACCATAGATAACAAAGCGTTTTATTTATCCGATTGGGATAGAAAAGGTGTCCGTTTCGTTAATGATCTTTTGGAAGCCGACGGACCATTCCTAAAATCTGATACATTCAGGAAAACCTTTCTATGCAGATCAAACTTTTTGGAGTATATATCTGTATGCCAGGCAATAAAAAAAAGGCGGCAAATAAAAAAGGAATTTTATCTTTACAGAAACAAACAATAACTCCGCTGATTCCACCCCATGTTTCGTCTTTATTGAGCGTCCGAAAAGGTTGTAAAACTTACTATAGAACCCTTACTAGACACAAAGTTTTCTAAATCGACTGCTCATTTAAAATGAGGAAAAATTCTTGGAGAATCTTTTACTGAAAGGGAATGGCGAACTTTTAATATCCATGTATCTAAGTACCGAGACGTAAAGCTCAAATGGTTTCAATATAGAATACTGAATAGAATTCTGACAACCAATATCTTTGCCCAAAATATTGATCCTACTGTTAGTAGTAGGTGTACTTTTTGTAATAAAAACCCCGAGACAACCCTCCACTTATTATGGGAATGTGAACATATAAAACCTATTTGGCAACACATAGAGCAGTGGTTCGCCTTTGTGGGTATTCCCGTTTCATTCACGCCGAAGAAAATAATTTTTGGACTTTTAGAAACGCGAAATAAACCACTTAACTATGCTATGTCAGTGATAAAATTTTAAATTTACAGGATGAAAGCAGCTAAGAAATTGCCAACTTTCGAAAGTATTCAAAAAGATCTTAAATCAGCATATGAATTAGACAGATATATCAGATATAAAAATTGTGAAAAAGGCATATTTTTGATCAATATTGGTCGACGCTACATTTATTATTGAAATCCTAGGTATTTTGTAAGAATATGCATTCAGATATATATCAATATGGCTGCTTTAATCAATGTTAAATCTAGGAATTGATGACAAATCTGGAAAAAAAATAGTATATTGTACTATTAATAGATGCTATTGTAAAAATGCGTTCCTCAATTTTGTGATGTTTTCAATGTTTTTGCAGAACAAACCTAAGCTGTGTATGTGTGTTGTCTGTATGCTGTATACATGCTGTATATGTCCTGTCCATTATATGAAAAGCCAAATAAAATATCAATTATAAAAAAAAAAAAAAATAAATAAAAAGCACAAATCCATATGGGTCACACGATCAAGGTGCCACCTATGGCAAGTACAAATATACAATTGTTAGTCACTATATATATATACAGATGGGAGTAGAGCTTCACATAAGGACTGTAATCTTTTTCTTTGTAAGACTTGACAGCACTCCGTGCAAAAATTGATTATGAATAAGGCAAAGCCAGATGCAAACGATCAATATAATTATTCTACGTTTACGGGGGGGGGGGGGCTTTTATTATTGATATGGATTAGGCATAAGGTTAGAAACAAAGCAGAATTAATCTGCGCTCGTTTCTAGGCTTTGCCTAATTCATATTATTTTGAACCTGAACAAATTGGAACCTGAACATACAGTTATTTCAACTGAACGTGGGATAATGGCCGCATCCATGACCGTTTGCATTACCTGTACTGCACGTGACTGGATGGTATTATTTCTTCTACTGGATTTGACTGTACTTGAGTTTTTCACTACTGGATATGACTGGACCTTATTAGACGTGGCTGGACGTGACTGGACGGTAAATAGTAGGACCGGTTACATTTGATAATGAAAATCTCAGACCTATCTGTATGAAGTATTTTCGACAGGTTTACAACTCTGTCCTTTTATAAAACAAGATAAGGATACGTCTAACAACTAATGAACACTGCAATACCTGTTTATAAGACCTCAGCTCGGTTATCTAGACGTATGAACTTTTCTTTGAAACAATTGTGTATCGGACATTCACCTACGCGCGTCCAACACCAAAATAGTGCCAAAACATGTATTAGGTTAGGTCGAAACACGGACTTCGAACACAAACTAACACTGATCGCAACACTATATAGGTTATATTGAAATAAACAAATCTTAGCAATCTGAAACTTCAGACATCTTTAATTCAGACTGTTGTTAAAACCCTTTCTTACTATTGTAAATTTTTGGAACATAAAATCTCGCCTTATAGAAAAAAATATTCAAATGAGACAGAAATTAAATAAGATCTCATAAAACTCCCTGCTGCCGAAGGTGCAGAATGTTGGAGCTATGTGTGTGGCGATAGCGCATAAAAAAATATATATCTATCGTCTTTTATAACCTGAACAAATATACAGAGGCAGTCAAAGCGAAGGTTCGGAATAATAAGATAAAAATTTGAATATTTCGCTCGTTGAAGATAACGCCTTCTCTGGACACCAATGATGAGGAGAGTTCACAAGAAGTGGTCAGCACGCAAAGGCTAAAGGAAAAGGGTTTCAATTAACAGATAATGTTTTCATAGGCGTGCTAAATAGTTATTTTACGCCCGGTTAGTGCGGGGAAGTTTATATTTTAGGGCAAGGGCGAATATTCTATTGCACTACTCAAACTGATTATCAACATAGATTACAATGAAAGATTGAAAACATATTTTAAACTTTGACAACCTTTCTTCCTTTTTTTTTAATAAAAAGCTCGTCCTCTGATGTTGGGACGATGCTCCCGTCTTGATAGACCAGCCACCCAATCCAAAGATGGCTAGAAAACTTGTTGATGGCATCGCATGTTAAAAGCTGTCATCCAGGCTTAATCAACTCTACATGGTGTGCAGATTAAGATGTGACCGGATGACATTCTCACTTTTGAGTGTTAAGGTCATTTTTTAAGTCATAAATGGCATTAGAGGTCAAATAAGGATAAAGCATCTATTTTTTGCAATATCTTCGTAAAGGAAGAGCGATTGTGACTGATTTTTTTTAAATTTGCTTCATTTTTCTTCTGGTCTTACTTACTGGTGATTTGCATATTCACAGATGCAATGGATTATGGGAAATTTTAACACTACCAGACCTTGGGGGGAGGGGGGCATTGTGGTCCCCTTACAAAACTTGCTGCCCTATCTTCGAATCGGTAAAAAAATTGAGAGCTGACACTCCATGACGTTGTAGTTTATCATACTGGGGTCATATTGAGCCTATTTGCATAGCTACGAACAGAAAATCATGAGTGAATTCAAAATGACGGCCATGTGGCGTATCAGAAAAAATGTTATTTTCGTCATTTTTGGCTCAAATTCCTACTTTTCTGCGTGGAAAAGGGGATAAAAACTATTTCATTTTACATCAGATGATTATTTACTAAATTATCATGCAGTTTTTGTGAAGAAAACACATAAATAAAAAAAATAGAAAATCACGTGGCCGTCTTGGATTTTTAAAACATTTTCTTGTAGAGCTTGATCTAATGGTATAGTGTGGTAAGATTAAGCTCTCTAGCTGGGGAAAAACATTTAGGGGAAGCAATGATCCCAAATTAGTGAACCAAACCAAGAAGAGGCGGCATCGTTTGTTTAAAGCCGTCATTCATATGTGAAAATTCAATGTAACATCCACCTCTGAATCCCTTGCTATGTGTAGGCCTAAGTATAGTGCCCCACTGATCTGGTTCTAATCCCCCATCCGCATGATCGAAACTTCACACTTATCAGTTTTATAGTTCAACTGACAAAATTATCCGTCAACAAAGGAAATATCTGATGGCACTCATGATTGTCGGACAGGACCGGGTTGTCACAAGCCGGAAGCTACACACAGAAACATTTGTTAATATATACGGTATTGCTCTTGTACAAGTAGCTTGTCTACCAGTCTGATAAAAGAGAAAGTGGTTTTAGATATTCTTTTTGGAACATATGAGCAACATACCATAAAAACAGAGGGAAACGGGTACCCGTGTTCGTAGTCAGATTGTCAGGATACCTACCTTTTACCAGGTGTCCCTAGCTGATGACCAGGAATATTACCCTCGGCCAGGTGTCCCTGTTGGCAGTCAGATGGTCGGAATACCTATTATAAAGGAACTGGCTTGTCACCTAACCATACCAAGGAGGTCTTAGCTTAATATAGAAGAGTTAAACATAATTTGATAACCAGACAAGTACATATGGTAGTTCCTGGATGATTTTCAACCAGGGTCATAGAATTCAACATTATACAGCGAAGTTTGCCATGAAGAGATGCATATAATCACTCTTTTGACCACCAAATGCTTGGCGACTCTTACAGGCTCTCGTTGCATCAGTAGAAATTACTATAACGGAGAATAACTCATTTGTTTAATTGTTCATGAGGTGACCACACCAACATTAAAATTTCAAAACGCAATTGTCCTGGTGTGCAATCATGAGTCATGCTTCATTTTTGGATGGATGTCCAGAATGGCGCGACCACATATCTCCTATTACCGACTCAAGCGCTATTCGATTAATGGATCGAAGAGGAGGGCTGATAACTTAGCTCTGTTAACTTGAAATCGTGCATGTGAGATGTAAGCGACGCTAGACCTATTAGACCTGATGCCACCACACTTTGACTAATATTGTAGAAGATTGCAAAAGCGCTTCAAGGTTTGCACAAATCGCAGTCTGAAATTAGGTGTCGTGAGTGATAGATGAAAGGAGGGGTAAAATTTTGAATTTTTGGGGCATGAGGCCTTATATGTTTCAACAAATGTGCATAAAGGCCGTTGACGGTATGCGAATCAGTACATGTTTACGATCAAAGAAATTGCATGTTATTTGAGATGTGAAAAATGTTCCATATAGGACTAAATCAAGGATAACCAAATTTCTGAAGACAGCTCATGACCACCAATTCAAATCCATGTGTGAACCGTTACAGCTAGGATTATGTGAAGTTCACTGCAATGCAAATAAGGGATAAGTTCCTAATGGGGGAAGAGTCACAACAGAAGCTGTCCCCACTCCCACCTGTCCTGGTAGGTTTAATGTCAGCAGCTGGAGGCTGTACTAGCTTATTATTTTAGGTTTTATGTGTGGTCCAATGAACTATATATGCTGTCACCTGTACTATTAATGTTGCAGTATGAATCACCCTCATATTTTCTGGTGGATCAGTAAATACAATATTTAGTGGATGTATATGACAGCCATATTGGAAAATGAACGAAAATGCATGACCAGTAGATTTCTTGATGCGTTAATTCTCAGAAAATGTCTCCCAACATTCTATCCCAACAATATCACGAATTAAGGAGATGTCTGGTGAAATGCAAAATGTAAATGTACAAATACAGCTTGACATACGCCATTTTCAGAATCACCAGGTCCAAATTTTGTAAATAAAATTAAAAAAAAATAAGAAAAAACATTATACCACATTCTACCCACAAATGCCTTAATATCTACTTTCCAGAGCTCTTTACCGGTTTTGGGACTAGTAAAAGAACAGATTTCCACCCTGTTAGCACAGGTACATGCTCAGATGAAGCCGGAGTTCACTTTGGGAATGCCACTACAATGGTCATAAAGATGTCGTATAATGCCTTGCTGTCAGATATGCATACACGTAGTAAATGATTAATTTCGAAACTACATGGCTACCACTTTCAATTTCTCGCGATTCCAATCTGATGGATAGGCCTAAGGATCCACAATGACCCAAGTGTGTTCAGATATAAAGGGAGCTCGCCTTGTTTAAGAGTTAGAAATCACCTTGTTAAACATTTACAATTAGTAGTTGTATGTATGGGCAAATTTGACTGCTTCAGAGTGAGTTTTGGATTAAAGGTCAACCCAAACGCTCTCAGGTCAAAAATATAAAAAAAATAGTCCTTTCGATTCTGAAAATAATGATATTTTTTTCATAATTTTGTGCAGTCTGGTTGGCGAGATATTGCCGTTTGAAAGATGAAAATCGCTCTCCTGTCAATTCCAGCTGTGACGTCACGGAGGGAAGCCGTCTTGTATTCTCTATGTTAAAGCCGTATACCACAGTCGTAAGTAGCTGCTGATTTCTGGAGATTTTCGGAGTATCGGGGCATCATTTGTTAAATATGCCGCGACGTTGTGTAGTGGGAGGTTTCAGTTTTACTACAGATGACGGTGTTAGTATTCATTTGTGGCCTAAAGACGAGAAAATCGCTGCAAATTGGACGAAATTTGTACGCAACACGAGAGTGTGGAAAGAGGGCCCGAGCCAGTACTCGTATAATTTGCTCGGCACATTTTGACAGAAATTCGAGGACATCTACAGCGTAGCAGTTGAATTCGGGTACAAACCAAAACTAAAGAGAACAGCTATTCCAACTATCAAACCTAAGAACAATCAGAATGTGACGGCAAAGAAATCGGACAAGGAGAATCTATCACGGACATCGGCTGAACGAACCCAGCCTGCAAGCGAGGCCTCGGGCAGGGAAACGGCTGTACATGTCCTGCTCGCTCTCGCGTAGCATTTGTTGCTTGAGCATCTACAGGTTAGACTGAGTGAGTCTCTATTTCATATATACTATTTAATAATAATAAAATGATCTTTCATAAATATATATACGTTTGATAAGTAAATAAATAAAAAACACCAATTGGAGTGAATGGCTGTAGATACAGAAGTGATAATAATACTTTCATAATCCCTTGACATTTGAGATTGTGGGAATATCATTCGATTTCAATTTAATTGAGGTAATTTGTCGAAAATTAAGCAAATGTGAATGCCGATCCACTCACCACGGCTTACTTTTCGCCATGAATGTCCAAAGTTTTTTATCAAACTATATAATTCTGAAATTGGTATTTCATGGGGATTATGGGAAAACAAACAAAATTCAAATCGGACGTATATCAGTAGAGTTATCAACAGTTTACTGTCCATACTGCCGAATCCCGGAGTTTATCCCTTCGAAAAGGCTGCCTCGGTCAGTAACAGCAATAACAACACAGATGTGCTCGTAACTTTACATCACACAATCGTTCTACATTCAATACAGTTTGAAATATATGGACATTTTGTCTTATAGATGACGATAATAAGGTTTCCAGTCAAGATGCTTACCAATCTGTATTCAACAAACGACCTCTCCGAATCCTGTCGTCGTCGAGTTCCACGTTGTCAGAGTGGTTGTCACTGTCAGAATCGGAGCCGTACGGCTCAAATTGATAGGGCTGAATTCCGCCGTTGGTCTGCAAATAACTGTTAATTTGCCCATCATCATCCTCCTCTATGTCTATTTCATCTTCTTGGCGAAAAATATTTCCATCTAAGCAGCTGATATCGCTCGAATCGACATCTGAACCGGAGCTCTGACTGCACTCGCTTTCCATGTTATCCGCTGTTTTTTCTCAGGCCACTGCCCTGCGTGACGTCATCAACCCAGCTGTGAAAGTGTGAAAAATCCCACTTTGCTCCCATATTACGTGTGTTTCTGATCAGATTAGAATTCTTTCAATATTTTTTTCATACAAACTGAAGTATGAACTATGATTTTTAAGGATTTTTAGACCAAAAAAATTCAGTTTGTGTTGACCTTTAAATTTACGGCGCGCCATATTGAATTTTCCCATGATCATTTGTACCAGTGATTATGCAAATATTTTCAAAATGAGCCCACTTGAATAAACTATCAAGTGTTAAAGATTGAGCCAGCTTCAGTCTTCAATTACTAAGCTTTCGCGAAAAGTTTGGTAAAATTACCTGATTTGAACCCACGTGACCTATTTGGCCTAAAATGACCTTTAAGATCAAAAGCGAGAATGTCACCCGGTCACATCTCAATCCCCACAATATGTAGAGTTTATTAAGCGTGAATGATTGCTTTTAACACGCGATGCCATCAAAAGTGTTTTTTCATCTCTTCGTTGGACTACTATCTCGGTTGGCATCGTACCAATGTAAGTGGACGAGTTTATGTGGTCTCTCAAATGGGGAGTGATTTTGTCAGCTGAGTCAGCTGTTGGGAAATTATGTGGATATATGCCTATTTGTGTCGCTTTGTTAATCAATTTCCCAATGGAAACAACAGCTGAACTTGAGAAGGAAATTTCATCCTGTAATTTATTTGTTTGTTTCATTCGATTGTTACTTGTATGAAAGCAGACGTCCCTTTCCTCATCCGACTTGTGGAATGGAATCTTCTAATGAACACCTGCACTTGACACATGTACATTTCACAGAACCGTGGTAAATCGTGTAATAATTGCACGGTTAGCTCGATGTTATAGACACAAATGTTATAGAATTCGTAATGACGATTGTTTCAATTTTTGTTTTTACTCTTACTCGGGTGATTAGTAATCAGTTGACACTGAAAAACTTTCGATAAGAAGGACAAACTTCCAAATATAATACAAGAAAATTAGCGTGTAAATCATACGAGGGAGAAAGCTGTTTTGGTTATTACATCGGTTGAAGCGCAGGAAGTCTCCAAAGCTGTAGCATTACCGCATGTTCCTACGAAGTAGGCTACCATTTGCAAATTGTCCGGTAATGAGTGAGTCAGTGAGTGAGTGAGTCAGTCATCCGAATCCTTTCGTCTGCAAAATAAGGAGAACCGTTGACATTAGAACCTTGATTTTTGGCATGAACGTACATTAGGGCATTGCTACCAGCAAGTTCTGAGCTGACCGATTTTTAACTATTTTTGTTATTATTTATTGATGGCTCAGCGAGTGCACTGTCATGCTCATCGGGAACTCTTGGCTGTATGTTTCACTGTGATTTTTGAAGGTTCCCTGATACGGCATATCATGTTGGAGACACCGGTTCTCGTAAAATCAGTGAAGTTAAGCGACTCTGAGTCCGGTCAAGACTTGAATGGGTGACCTCGTGCTGTACTGTTGGGCTGATACGTTGATACTACGCTAATGACTCACCAGCGGTGACATCTGGAAAAGTTAATAGTACCCACTGTCAATTAGAGACTGCTATATAAATTCTCTCAAGCTAGCACATAGGTTGTCCCAAGTCATCGGTCGAGTACACACTCAAATCATATCAAACCCTACTTCGTAGGTCCTGTGACGTTAGTCACACTGCCATGTCAGAGCATTTGGGAAGCAATTCCGGAAAGATGTGAAAGATGAACTAAAGGTTTGTAAAAAAAAACAGCTATCCTGGAAGAAGTGAACAAAAATGTGATGAGTCCAAGATAGCCTGTGACACTTTGACGCAGTGAACGCATCACTGTTCACGCAAAAGTGTATTTTGAAAAAGGATGTCCACGAAATCTGCACAGCATGTGATGTTAATGTGAAGAGAAGCTTTACAAAACATGTCTTAAATGAAATGCTGGTTAAGGCATTGGACAGTTTCAAACGTTTGCTCCAAAAGCAATCCGCATGGTAAGCAAAAGGTAATGAGGGCCAAGGGAAGGGAAAGAGCAAGAAAAAGAATACATCAGATCAGTCACGCAAATATTACGCCGTAGTTTATAATAACTAGGTAGTGGCGTGCCCTTTCTATACTACTCATCGCGCACTACTCATCGTGCATGCGCAGTCGACTTATTCTACTGTAGGGTGCCAGCCTGGCCCATGGAATCTCAGACAGTGAAAACCCCAGGTCTCTCGCCCCACCCTATCCCGCACCATACCTATGCGACCCGCTGTGCAGTGAGTAAAGCGGCGTAGGAGGAGGAGTCGGAGTCGGACACTCCACGGTTTATACTAGGTAGATAGATGAATACGAAGATGGGTTTGATGCCTGGATAAAGTGAATGACTGGGAATAATCTTCAGTGCCAGATGCAATATGTGTATGCCCTGCGAATACAATTCTTACACAACATAAATAAATACATTATGTGAAGTATTGAATACGTAGCAGGAGGTTCTAATTCAATTAGTGAAAAATTCGTGCACGGGACGGGTGGAAAAACTTCAAATGGAAGCGTGGATTGGTTTCTGCTGGTAATTTATTCGATATCAGATTCGCCATAGACAGGTGGGGAACTTGTTAAGACAATCAAGACGCATAAAGCAGTAGCCTAATCAAACATTACACGTTGTATATGTACGGGAAGAACATTTAAACGTTGCAGAAAAATACTCCAATAATCGTATTTACCAGTTTACGTATTATAGAGTTGATCCGAGGCGGTCAAATGCCCTAATAATCGTTTACCAGTTTGCGATAAAGCGTTATATATAACATTAGCAAAGACATAATATAGTGAGAATTTATAATCCACACACCTGTAAAGACAACCAAGACGTCGTAAAGACGTAGCGTGCAAGATCTGTGGCGTTACGTTTCGTAACTTGTGTCTAATTCAGATTCGCCATAGACAAGACTCCATTCTGAGAAATACGACCGCAGTGCGGTGGCCTAGTGGTTAGAGTGTCCGCCTCACAATCAGAGTGATTTTTGGATCGATCCAGCCCGATTCATACCACAGGCTTGTTGCGTTCTCGCTTGGCGCTCAGCAATAAGAGGATAGATCAAGGACTGGTTGACCCGGTGTCAGGATAATGTGACTGGGCGGAGTAAAATATGTGCCTACGGCATGGTGCTTCGGTGAGGTAACACCATGAAATGTTAGCATAGAGACTGCTCTGTAATAAGTACACCATCGTGATATATCACTGATACCGACACTAACTTACACATACACCCCATATATACCGACACTAACTTACACATATACCCATACATACCGACACTAACTTACACATACACCCATATATACCGGCACTAACTTACATATACACCCATATATACCGACAATAACCTACACATACACCCATATATACCGACACTAACTCATATATACACCCCATATATACCAACACTAAGTTACACATACACCCATATATACCGACACTGACCTACACATACACTCCACATATACCGACAGTAACTTACACATACACCCATATATACCGACACTAACTTACACATACACCCATATATACCGACAGGAACTCACATATACACGCATATATACCGATATTAACCTAGACATACACCCATATATACCGACACTAACTTATATATACACCCCACATATACCGACAAAGTGACACATACACTCATATATACCGACACTGACCTACACATACACTCCACATATACCGACACTAACTTACACATACACCTCATATATACCGACACTAACTTATGCTTACACCCCACATATAACGACACTAACTTACACATACACCCATATATACCGACACTAACATACACATACATCCATATATACCGACTCTAACTTACACATACACTCCACCCCAGCTAACAGAACGATGTCGGATCAACGTCGGCAATGGTCGGCACTGTCGCCGTCGGAATGCCGACTATTTGTCAACGTTGGTATTGCGTCGGGGATATCGCCGTTTTTTTGCCAACGTTGTACCGACATTGATAAATTGACGAGTATGTATAGTCAGCTTTACAACGTCGGCATAACGTTGTGAAATCGACGGTGTCTTTCCGACTCCTATCCGACGTCGTTAAACAGACATTTGCCCAACATTCACTAGCACCACGTACTACCGACGCATGGCTGCGTCGGGGATATCGCCGTTTGTTTGCCAACGTTGTACCGACATTGGTAAATTGACGAGTATGTATAGTCAGTTTTACAACGTCGGCATAACGTTGTGAAATCGACGGTGTCTTTCCGACTCCTATCCGACGTCGTTAAACAGACATTTGCCCAACATTCACCAGCACCACGTACTACCGACGCAAATGATGTATTATGTATGCGTGACTTAATAATATAGTATAACCCTGATATAATAATATAGTATAACCCTGATATCAATTGGTAATATACAAAAACATTTTGATATGCCGATGAATCTCAAGTGAAAATAATTTATATCGAAGATTTGCCTCGTCTTTCTCTTTTGGATTGGTGTATTGCCCACACTGTCCAGAGTACAAGGGTTTACTTGAAGTTAAGTGCCCTTACCGACTGAGGAACTGTACCCCATCTGAAGCTGCTAGAGACTCAAATTTTTTCTGCACTCTTTCTCCTGAGGGACGAGTTCAATTAAAACGGAACCATCTCTATTACTTTCAGGTACAGGGACAGATGGCATTGAGTAAGCGAAACTGGTGTGACTGTGTTGTGTAGACCCGTTGTGGAATGAACATAGACCGAATTAAATTTGACAAGAACCTCTGGGAAACGATTATGTTGCCCAAACTTAATAAATTTCTCAAGCAAGCCGTAATTCCTGAACTTTTTTCTTCTCGGGTGTTACGGAAACTCCGATTGCGTTAACTTTGATACCAAGATACCGTGGGCCATTCCTATAAAATAGTTTGTTTAGCATAACCCAATCCTGCCATTGATATTTTCTTTTTTGACTTATTACAGGCCACTCAAACTCATAGCAAATAGCTATGATTTTAGCATGAAATTTGAATAAAAATAGATTTTCTGGCAGACAGGGCAATAAAAAGTGTTAAGTAGGGGATTTTGGGGGTAGGTGACAACAGTGTGTAAACAGCAAGCCAGTAGGCTGGTTTCGTAACTCCTAGTACGAGCGCCGCAAATTTAAATTTTTTTGAAAATTCAAATGCCATATGGCGCGTTCCGACGCATTTTGACAGCATATTTCCGACATCCTACAACTGTATTTTTGCCAGTGATGACTTCAATATTTGAGTATGATCGTGGTGTTAATGATAACCTTGACCCCCCCACTTAGGACGGCGGACCCCCTCCCCCTATTGAGGGATAACGAAAGCGGTATCGATAACTTTTGTTTGCTGGGGTGCTAGAAATAGCAAAAGGAACACATTTGTATGCAGAACGATTCTAAATTGGTTGGACTCTCATAGCCTATCTGTACCGAAGTTGAGCCGTGTTCATTCCAATTCCAAATTAACGTTTCGGAAGAGTTAAAAATATAGCAAAGAATTGCTGGGAACTAATATACCTCGGAAATGCCCTAAAGTGGTTTTGAAAAAAATTGTAGACGAGTCGTCAATCGTGGGTTGCCTTACACATTTACGATCGCCTCAGATCGTGGGTAAATTCTGCCGACATCTGGACGATTCCTGGATTTTTTTTCTTCCCGACATAAACTCGGTCTGCTCTGCGAAGGGGGATGGGGGGGAGGGGAGAATTGACACATCCGTTGCGAACTTGACAGAATTATCAAGTTAAAACCTCATTAGAGCACGGCGAACCATATATTGTTCAGCCCCCACCCCCAATAAGTTTATGGTGAACAGTATATGGTTCGCTCGGTGCTCAAATGAAGTTTTAACTTAATAATTCTATCAAGTTTGCAACGGATGTGTCATTTCTTAGAAAATTGTCCAGTTTAAGAATTTAGCCGACTCCTGTTTCACCCCTTGTCATTACCATATATATCAAGCGGTATAAAATATTTACATAGGGGTATACTTGTCCCTGTGGTTGGGTTAGGTGCAGCCAACATTTGAATGATGACCCTGGCCAAGTCAGTCCATATGGGATGTGAGGAGTAGGACACACAAGAACAACACATATCTTTGATCCAGAGTGCGTTGTGCAGCCCTTTTGTTTATTGTTCATATATCAAGGGTTGACAGATGATTTATCTATGAAGGTGATTAAATTTCTTAAATGAATTTGCATCAGGAATACGAATTTATTTTATTATTGTGCACCCTTGTTAACTTTCCCGATACCTTCTCTCAGACTCGCACTGTGACTCTCCCTCTACATTTCTACAGTATTAGACCTCACCTCAACTGCAGTATATGGTACATGAAGTGAAATGCGAAATAAAATGAACTTCTGGCTAAACCATGGTTTTTAACCAATAATTTATTTCAATGCAAATATGTTTTGGATGACACTTTCTTGGTAAGCACACAAATTAGTGCTGGATGGGTCAGTCCTTTGGGGATTCGAACCCACGCCCTCAGAGTTGGCCACCGAATCGCCAGCAGTTAATGCAAGTGCCATGAACCACTCGGCTATCTCAGCATCCAGAAGGAGGAAGTTCAGAGTCTAAAGTACATTCACTATCCCTCTAATAGACTGAATCCTTGCCAGCTCCAGAAGCTGATATATATTAATGTCATTTCATACAGTGGATAACCTAGCAGTCCATTTTTTCAGGATGACACCTTGTTAAAGACCCATCCAGCACTAGTTGATGTGGTATATCAAGACAGTGTCCTAAAAAACATTGAATTGGTATGTTATCCACTTCTTATGGCTTACATAATATCAGCTATAGGGGCTGAGCCATTATTCAGTCTATCAGAGGGGTACTAGTGAATGTAGGCAATCCAGATTTGATCTCCGAAATTCCTCTTTGTTGGCCGAGTGGCTTAGGACGCAGCCGTGATATTGTGCCAGATTCTGCGGGTTCGAATCCCCACAGGACAAACCCATCCAGCAGTAGTTTGTGCTTCACCAAGGAAGAGTCAGCCTAAGAACAATTGGACTGATATGTCACCCACTTTCTAAAATGACATTAATATATACATAATTTATTTACGAGCACTAAGTACGGTACTGCTTTTGAGAGACACTTGCAGTACCGAAAAGTTTCCAGCTTGATGGAAACTGGTCAGAAAATGATAAATTTACTGATTGGTAATTATTTACATTCGGTTATCGTTCCAATAAATGAGCAGTAGCACAAGGGGGCCAGTGAACAAAAAATGATTAGTAACCAATCACTGATGTCTTAATAAGGTTACCGTACCACTAGGTAACCAAGTATGAAAATTAATTGGTAACATCAGTAGCTGCTTGGTAACTTTGGTACATGTACCTGGATGGTAACCGATACAAAAAATCGAGATGGGATACACCGATACCTGCTTGGTTACTGGTTGGTTATTGATCTGTTCAAAACTGAACAGTACTGACCTTTCCAACCAGTACCATTCAGTTTCTCCACCAATTGGTACTTGTTAGTAGCAGTTCAGCTATGTACAAAAGTAATGAATTGTGACACAAACAATTTACACTGTATGTTTATGTCCATCCTTTCTATGAACACCGGGTACCATGATTACTGTTGGCAAAAGTCTTTGATCAAGGGTCCTTGAAGATTTGACAAAGAGCAAATAATTTTGACAATTTTGCTGCATTGTTTACAAAGGGTAATTGGCATTACACCTTGAATCATACGTCACCACTGCAGAGAGGATCACGTGAGATGAGCGAGCACGTGCGCCCAGGCAGAGCGTCTTGCACATCCAGGCGGACAAGACGTGTTTTTCTTGTGTGTGCAGCAGCAATAATTTGCGAGCTGTGCAAACGCTAGTTGCGTGACTGTGGTGACATAATTGTCACTTTGATAACTTTTGGCATAATTGCCAATAATTTCTCAGTGATAATTCACTGAAGATTTGGACAACAGAACAATTTATTTTCGAATGGCTGATCAGAGTACGACAGAGGGAATAATTGCCAAAAGCAGCGGTTCAAAAGGCAAAGGACCTGGTGCGAAAAACAGTAAAAACAAGGAGAAGCTGAAAGAATCTAATACGGATGATTCACTGATTTCAGTTCCATCTGGAAGTGGTACGATCAGCCCAAAACCTGGTTCAAAACGACGTACATCGTCAACAAGCTCCGAGCAGGAGCACGCCTCGCCAACCTCGAAATTAGAAACTATCTTGACACAATTGATCCAGAAAATGGATAATGGCTTTGAAAAGATAGCGAGTCAAAATGATCATGATAGAGGATATGGCTATGAGTATGATGAATATTATCAGAGTGGGTCTGATGATTTTTCGGATGAGCTGGAGGATGAAATCCCAGCCAAGAAACAGAAAATGACGGCTGAAAATATGAATAAACTGTTTCACCGGGCAAAGTTGACCCAGCAAAGTGCAGCAGACGACGCCGTGCAGGTGCAAGCTAAAAATACCACGGACTCGAGCTGTCGCCAAGGGGATGTGACCGACTTACCGGTGCCTGTCGGACAGGCAAGCTCAACGGTGAAAAACCCGACGGCTGATGCCGATTCCCGTACTGCACTGCAAAATGCAAAAAAAGGGGCTGAAGGGCGAAACTGCCACGTGTGACTCTGTAGATCAAGAGCTGGCAGAGATAATTAATTCTATGGCCAAGGACGGTATTGATGCTGACAATTTGAAAACGATATTGTCTAAATATTGCCGCACTGAAAATACCAACCTACATACCAAGGTGTGGTTAAATTCGCTTGTTTGGGATAATCTCAATCCCAATACACGTTCACAGGATATAAAACTTCAGAAAGTGCAGGGACCACTTGTAAAAGGCACAATTGTATTAGCACAAATGATCAACACTCTAGTGTCACCATCTGGTACTAAGGATGCCGGTGAACTGGTTGCCAAAGGCATGGATGGACTTTTTCTACTGATGCACGCCAATACTGAACTGAACATGGCTCGTCGGGAACTCATAAAGCCCGATCTCAAGCCGGAGTATAACCACTTATGCTCACCATCACTGCCTGCAACAGATCAACTTTTCGGCGAAGATGTGTCCAAGCAAGTTCATGAAATGTCGGAAGTAAATAAAGTGGGCAAAAGACTTGGACGTGCATACGCTCGTCGTGGATTACGACGTGGATACAGGGGGAGACCCTATTATCATGGATCCAACTGGGGCCATTACAGAGGCCGGGGTTACAATCCCTACAGAGGCAGGCCTTTTTTTAGGAAATCACTACAGGGGACAAAACCAGTATCCTCCGAAAAGAGGAGGGGGGAAACGCAAGAGCCAATAGCTGGCACTGAAGTGGTAAGTCCTATCTTGTCTTGTGATGCCAATAGTATGCATGATGACAGTTTACTAGTAGCAGGTAGACTAAAACATTTTGTGGCTGAATGGGAAAAATTAACTTCAGACAGAGTCATACTTGACTACATTCAACATTGTCATATTGAGTTTGACGAGAACTGTCCAATGCCATATTCTGCAGATGATACCCCCAAAACTAGTATTTCTGGGCAGGAACTATGTTTTGTTAATTCTGAAATTCAAACACTTCTTGAAAAAGGTGTGCTAATTCAGGTTGACCCATGCGAGGGACAATTTTTATCCCCTATTTTCTTGAGGAAAAAGAAAGATGGGGGTGTCAGGCTCATTTTGAATTTGAAAGAATTTAACAAATCTGTGGCCTATCAGCATTTTAAAATGAGCAGTGTTCAGTCTGCCATTAAGCTTATGCGGCCAGACTGTTACATGGCATCCGTTGACCTCAAAGATGCTTACTATAGTATCCCAATTGCTGAGGAACATCAGAAATTCCTCAGATTTATTTGGAAGGGTCAAATTTTTTCAATTTACTTGCTTACCAAATGGATTATCTATGGGGCCGAGAGCTTTCCCAAAGTTTTTAAAGCCAGTCTTCTCTACCCTGCGAAAGAAGGGGCATATCAGTGTTGATTATATTGATGTTACTTACAAGGCCAAACCTTTCAGGAGTGCCAAGACAATGTGTCCGACACCGTAGATTTACTTGAGAGACTAGGTTTTATTGTCCATGAAGTGAAGTCCATGCTCACACCTACACAAAGATTAGTATTTTTGGGCTTCTGTCTAGATTCTGTAGAGATGTCAGTACAGCTTACACCAGAAAAAGCAGAAAAAATTGGGCAAGAATGCATAGAACTCTATGAATCCCATATAGTAAGCATTAGGCATACAGCTCACGTTATTGGCCTATTAGTATCAGCTTTCCCAGCAGTGGAGCATGGGCCTTTATTCTACCGAAATCTTGAAATTGACAAATCTGTCGCTCTACAAGAAAATAGAGGTAATTTTGATAAGCAAATGAAATTGTCTCTTGCAGCCAAACAAGATCTCAGATGGTGGATAGAAAATATCAAACAAAGCAAAAACCCTGTACATCATGGCAATCCAGACATTGTTTTATCTACAGATGCCAGTATGTCTGGGTGGGGGGGCTGTACTAAATGGCATTAAAACGGGGGGTAGATGGACTGTTGACGAGGCCAGCAATCACATAAACTACCTGGAGTTATTGGCAGTATTTCTGGCTCTGAAAAGTTTTGAAAATGATGTCAGCTCTGCTAAACATGTACAAGTACAAGCTGATAATACCACTGCAGTGGCTTATATCAACAACTTAGGTGGTTGCAAATCTGCAACATGTAATGAAATAACTCAGCAGATATGGCTGTGGTGCATTGACAGGCAAATTTGGTTGAGTTCATGTCACATTGCCGGTGTCCATAATGTAGAGGCAGATAAGGAAAGCAGAAGTTTTGATGATAGTAAAGAATGGATGTTGGATAAAGCTGTTTTCCAAACAATAACAGAGTTTTTAGGACGCCCCGATATTGATCTGTTTGCGAGTAGACTGAACACGCAGTTGCCAAAATATGTATCTTGGAGACCAGATCCATCTGCAATACATGCATTTTCAATGAACTGGCTGGGATTAAATTTTTATTGTTTTCCTCCTTTCAGCCTTGTGACAAAGTGTTTACAGAAAATCCGACTGGAAGGAGTGGTGCCTCACTGGCCAACCCAATGTTGGTACCCGATGCTGATGCAGATAGACCACTGGTAGACAGACCACTGGTATTACCAAGGATGAACAGACTTCTACAACTGCCACAACAGGAGACTCTACACCCTCTGAGGCAGAAGCTGACACTTCTGGCATGTCGTGTTTCAGGAGATCACTGGAAGGACGAGGACTTTCTGATGAGACAGTCGACCTCATATGTGACTCTTGGAGACCAGCAACAAAGAAACAGTACTCGTGTTACATCAAACAGTGGTTTATATTCTGTCGTGAGAAACAGAGTGATCCGTTTCAACCAGATCTAACTGTGGTTTTGGAGTTTTTTACATTTCTCTTCAGTAAGGGACATGGATATAGTGCCTTAAATACGGCCCGGATTGCACTCTCAGCCATATGTAAGAACATTGATAACTGTTCTGTGGGTCGCCACCCTTTAGTGATTCGCCTTCTCAAAGGAGTATACGAGAATCGACCTGTGGTGTCGCGTTATATGGTTACATGGGATGTTTCAGTTGTGTTGCGTTATCTAAAATCCCTGTGGCCACATGAAAAACTCTCCTTGAAAAGTCTAACACTTAAACTTGTAACACTTGTGTCACTTGTCACAGCACAAAGACAACAAACTCTTCATCTATTGAATCTTGGTGACATGTTTCAGGACGAAACCTCAGTTGTGTTCGTAATTTCTAATACCGTTAAAGGAATAGACAACATTTGGCAAACGTAAACTGCGACTGAAAGAACAATCCAAACTGTGCCCAAAAATATTTTTTTCCTATTTTTAAGATTCTTTCTAACGAAGAAAAATACTCCCAAACATTGGGAAAATAACCAGATGTGTTGAATGAAGGGAGCCGCCATCTTTATGGTTTAACCAATGAGCGGCCGAGTGATGTTCACATGACAACTAGCTCATGACGTCAATGGGCCAGAGAGCAAACATGGCAGCAAGTGATTTTCAACTTTTTCCAAGTATCCGACGCCTTGCATTTCCTGGAGTTTTAACCTGACTGATGACAATGGCTGGCTGGGCGAAACCATGCTTTCATCTACGCTGCTTGGGGGCAGTGTCGAGGGATACAAGAAGTGTCAGGCGTGTTCGAGCCCATTGAAGACGATCTACCGCAGAAATCGGTCGATGATGTACAATGTATATACCGTAGAAGCCGGCCGGGTCGCGGATTTCGTTTAGTCGGCTCTGTTGTGAGATGTCCTGTTAGGAAACGATCAGACGAGCACATGTGCAAGTGCTGACATTAGCTGACAAGGATTTATTCCATAAACTTTCTCAGGTAAATTTTCTCGCACGCTAGATATTTGGGTGGGTGTTTAACGGCCGTGTCATGCTGAACAGTTTCTTTCGGTAACAGTTCAACGGTGAGAAAAATCTCCGGACAATCTTTTCCCGGAGAAAGGAGCCTCCAGCTAAGGCAGATTTAGTTTCGTTTTCTGGCTGAGTGCCGGTCTTTGTTGAGGCTCGATTCTTTGAATTGGTAACACAGAAATCAGAATTATTCCCAATTTCGGTTACATTAAACAATCTCAGTGAGTTACTGCCGAATTATGTTGACGCATGTTGGCGTATAGTGATCAGCTGAAAAGTATTAGCCTATAACGAAAGCATATTTTATCAGACAACTCGATGCTGTGTTTTTTTTGACACTTAGACAGTCTAGACGACAGATCAACCCCGATTTCTCAACAAGGATAAGATCATTGTTATTGTACAAACATTAGCCAGTATTTACAGGGTACAGAATACAAGAATGTATCCACACCTGCTGGCCTATTGGGCTGCGATTATTCCAGTGCATGGCAACCTGTGTTTCCTCCCAGTTCACTGCAGTGTTCTGCGGCCCAGTGACGTCACTAAACTTGCCGTAATGGCGGCGCCCTTACAAGCCACAGAATTTATCATTG
Organism: Hanleya hanleyi; assembly: GCA_036873755.1. Classification (NCBI taxonomy): domain Eukaryota; kingdom Metazoa; phylum Mollusca; class Polyplacophora; order Lepidopleurida; family Hanleyidae; genus Hanleya; species Hanleya hanleyi. Next base: position 297,123 of record JAVTVY010009795.1, on the reverse strand, counting down.
ACGGCTTCTTATTCGGTTGGAAAAAATTGCAAAATTGAAATAAAAATCGTTTTGGACACTCCTGGAATTGTTCTTTCATTTGCAATATACGCTTATCAAAGGTTGTCTATTCCTTTAAACAGTCCAAACCAGGACGTAAATCTGTTCAAGTTAAACTGTGTAAATATGTTCATGATGTTAACTTGTGCGTTGTTACACTGTTACAGGACTACATTCAGAGAACTGTTCAGTTAAGAGAAGGTGAGAATGCTCTCTTTATTAGTTACCAAAAGCCTCATAAAGCAGTATCTAGGGATACTATCGCTAGATGGATTCGGCTTGCTTCATCTTTGTCAGGAGTTGACAGCCAGTTCAGAGCTCATTCAACTCGATCAGCTAGCAGTAGTGCAGCTAAGCGGAATGCTGTACCTATTGAAACAATTATGGCCACTGCTGGTTGGAAATCTTGCCAAACATTTGCACAGTTTTATGATAAGAAAGTTGGGGACTCCTCTGGCTCCACTACCTTTGCAGATGGAGTCCTTCAGTCAGTTTAGACTAGAACATTAGCATATGGATGGATACCTTGTCAAATTAAGAACCACATATGGTTGGTAAGTTTGCATGGAAAGAATTCATGTAATAGTATTACTGTTCGGGAAAAAATAAAAAAGTTATATGCAAGAATATCTAGCCTTGGTTATATTTACATTTACATGTATATAATATATTTACATGTAGCTACTGTATAAATTTGTGCCAGACGGCATTGTATAATACTTGTTGTATATACATGGTCTGGACAACTGTGATAGCACATTTCACTTTAAAATCTCACGTGATCCTCTCTGCAGTGATGACGTATGATTAGAAGATTGAACGAGACTTACCTGTAAGTTGATGTTTGATCTGGATCATACGTCATCACTCAGCAGAGAGAGATCATGTGCCCTTCCCTCCCACCCGTATTTGGGTATGATCAAGGTGCGATCACAGGTACTTTAACGTCTGCCTGGGCGCACGTGCTCGCTCATCTCACATGATCTCTCCCTGCTGAGTGATGACGTATGATCCAGATCAAACATCAACTTACAGGTAAGTCTCGTTTAATCTTCTATTTATTCTGAAGTTTTTAATTCGCTCCATGGCTCTCCATGTATTCGGAGATTTGCAATTCTGCTGGTCACTTCCACTTGTCGTCTACTTAAAGATAAACCACTTCGTCGTAGTGAGGGAATTATAAGATGTATTCCTCTGGGCGTCAGTAGGTCTGCAATTAAAAATCCTTTGTCCGCCATAACGGCATCACCTGGCTCGAGTAAGTCCAGTAAACCACTTTTCTTTGTTATCATTTTGTCTGAGATACTCCCTGTCCAAAGATCCGATACAAATGTTATGACACCCGAGGGGCTTATTCCTAGTAATAATTTCCATGTCATGTGACTTTTGTAATCGGAGTACATCAGTGATTTGTTGGCCAGTGACTGTGGAGTCTGTGTAAATAGTTCTGTACAGTCTATGATGATTCGACAATTTGGATATTTCCGAATGAACATTAAAGGCATGCGTTTTCGTATCACGGCACGGCTTGGCCAATAGAGCAGAGGGGAAAGGAAGATATTGAGGAAATCTATCCACTGGTTGATTATGTTGGAACATCCAGATTTGGAAATACAGAAGCGATGAGCCAAATCGCCTATCAGCAGACCCAGCCTAATTCTCATCATGACCATGACAAATTCATCGATGAGTCGCAATTTCCGTGGCCGTCCTTCTTTCTTTTTTGTTGTCTGCATTGCAGTCTGTATGCTGTCAAATAACACTGAAAAAACACGAGTATTTGGAATGCCAGTATAAAAGTTAATTTGGTCATCATCTGCCATGTCCTCCGCGGTTAAAGTCGGTAGGGTAACCTGGGTTACAGAATCTGTCAGATCTATTGAGGGGGTCTGTGTACTGGTGGATGTGAAGTTTACAACCTGTCCAATTGTGTCCACCTGAACACCAATGTCTGCAGTTTGTGGTTTTGTTTGACACTCTGCGTTTCTGGCCTTGGACAAACAAGAACTGTCAAACTGAAAATATAAATATCACATTATCAGCCTATGCTTGAAATACATAAGAAAAAATGTAAAAATCATTCTTGATACATTCAAGTGATAATCAACAGGAATTGTGGGAATGAAGTAAAAATGGATGACTAAGGCTTGTCCTGGTGTGTACTTTAATAGAGATCACTTAAGACACATCTCACCTGTAATCAGCAGTGTAACATGTACAGTAAAGCTCACTTAGCTACAGGTAGCTGCAAAAATTACCGCTTTATTACATATTGTCGAGGACCAAAAATGTTGAGACTGCAATCACACCCTGACTCCGTTCATTGAACCTCAGAATGCGAACAGCTTTCTGTATATGAAGATTTTCACACTAAAATATTATTTATTTAGTGCTTACCTCCCCAAGATAGTTGTGAAAATGTACAGAAGTGTCCAGCTGAGACAAGCCAGCAGCACTGAAGTTATCTTGCTCTACATAATCCTTTGTACCGGTATCTTCATCCTCATGGAATGTTTGAACATAGCCTGAAGGATTTATGTTTCCTTTTCCACAGTAGGAATATTGGCACTGGTGATCTGAAATACAAGAAATGAATCCTAAAAATCTAATAGAATAGACAATGACTGAGTACATCTAATAATATGGTTGTGGTTCATGGTAGCTTTGCAAAATATAATTTGTGGTTTCCATGTAATGACAAACAATTCTTTCTAATCATGAGGATTATCACGAGAGAGAGCTTTAGAAAAAATCAACAGACTTTGACAATGACATTGCAATAAGTAGTTGATTAACTGAAAGTAATGTAATATACTTGAGATGACCTGCTCACGTATGTTTCCATTATTTTAAATTGTAGGTAAACTTAATGTGAATAAACACATTTAATGAAGGGTACCATGGATGGTAGGTTATTGGTAAACGTCGCAGGTAACAGATTGCCTCGGACAACAACAACAACAACAACAACGACGTCGTCTATGCATTCAACAAACAAACTTCAAAAAAAAACAAAACATTTACCTGGCTCAGAGTAAATACTTTATGTGGGAAAATTGTTGGCAGTGGTGCTTCTTTCGTTGGGCCCGACCTCCCTTCAAAGTGTTGACAGCAAATTTTAGTTCCAGCTGTAGGTTGCCAATTTTTGCGACTCACGCGTATCTGCCATACTTTACTCAGTTTTTTGTCTGCTGGGAAGCGGTGAAGGCTGATCGGACGGCCGTTAATGATTGTTCCACTGTGATTATGACAGTCCACCACACAGCAATATATTTTCCCCATAATGAGGCATAAGTATCCGGGAAGATGCCTTGTTTGAACTCCGTGTATCTGTCAACTTCAACTGTCAACTGTCAAACAGCAGTACTGAAAAAAACGTACCTCAATTTGTAGAGAGTACAATACAAGCAGGGGGAGATAAATCACTTTGTGGAAAAGGCTATAAGAGCCACCACCCTTGAATATATCAACCAAAACTGGAAAAATTACTTAAAAATCTATACAGACGGATCGAAAAACACAAGTAATAACACAGGATCAGCTTTTGTTATACCTGAGCTCAACATACAAAATGGTTTCAAACTTCCAGACAATATGTCTGTATACACTAGTGAACTGGTTGCTATAATTAAGGCTCTCGAGTGGATCATCGAGCACAAACCAATCCGCGCGGTGATACTCAGTGACTCCCTTAGTGGACTCGCATCATTCAAAAATTCTATATCTGACAGTAGACCTGATCTCATACACAAAATAGAATGTATATGTACACAAATACACAACGAGGGTATAGACGCCATTTTAGCATGGGTCCCCGCGCATGTCAACATCAGAGGTAACGAAGCAGCCGACAAAACTGCCAAAGACAGTCTTACTAAAACTACACACGATGTGCCAATAGGATTAGGATGTAAAGAACTCAACACTATCATTAGACGCAAATTAGATAGCAAGTGACAAATGGAATGGAACGAAGAAGAACGTGGACAATGGTTACATAAGATTCTTGATGGAGAGAAAAGACAAGACCAGGGATTCCAGTTAGACGATAAACGTGATGACCGCATAATCACCAGACTAAGACTAGGCAAAACCGGACTTAAATCACATCTCTCCATGCTTCTGCAAAACACCTCCCCACTCTGTACCGCATGCAACAATGTAGAAGAAACAATAGAACACGTCCTACTTGAATGCCCACAACACTACCCACAACGCGAGGCACTTAGAAACGAATTAAAAAAACTCTACACTCCCTTAACATTACAAGCGATATTAAATCCTAAGCCCCCTATTAGAAAACAGGTATTCAAGTCCTTAATAAATTTTATCAAAACTGCTGGCTATTATTCCAGTATCTAACACTACCCCCGTGCATGCGCATCACTAACTATGTCAGCATTGGCCAAAATTTCTCTTTTGGAATAAAATATAGGCAATGTCGGCACCGGAGATACCATGTTCCGTGTGGGCCGGTTGCCACATTAGTCTCAAAAATCGGAGGCCAAGACCAATCAACATCCCTGCGACAATACTGGCCAAAAATTCTCTTTTGAAATAAAATATAGGCAATGTGGGCACCGGAGATACCATGTTCCGTGTGGGCCGGTTGCCACATTAGTCTCAAAAATCGGAGGCCAAGACCAATTAACATCCTTGTGACAATATTGGCAAAAATTTCTCTTTTGGAATAAAATATAAGCAATGTGGGCACCGGAGATACCATGTTCCGTGTGGGCCGGTAACCACATTCGTCTCTAAAACTCAAAGGCCGCTACCAATTCAACAATCAAGGACATAAATCAGTAGCACACATCCAAGAAACAACCACGCACACGAATAATGTCACTCACAAAAATGAATACTAAATACTACACACTTTTTCATTATATACTTCCAGAAATGGAGATGAACATGATGAAGATCATCAGCATCGGCCCATAAGAACGTCCAGAACCAGAATACTCAACCCTATACCCCGCCAGACACGCTACCCCATAGATGTCACCAAACTGAACAACCAGAACACCAAATCCTAAACCACACCTACACGCTACCCATAGATGACACCGAACTAACGCCTTAACACAGAATATGATCCTTTGACTTTCACGCAATATAGGACGTAGACCTGCCGTTTTGTGCCCCTATACACACTCCAAGCAATTGTTACAGGCACAGATTTCTGGAAGAACCCACCCTGTTTCCAAGGGCGTCGTTAGGGAAGTCGAATCGAAAAACCCTGAATACGCCCATTGTTCTCCCAGTTTTTTCTGGACGGCTTTGTGCGTACAAAGGGGTACCAAGACAAAGGAATCATCCACGCGATTACAGTGAACTCATATCTATCAGTATAACTTAACCAAAAACCAGAAAGAGACATACGAACTTGTACATAGCAATTCCTATTTACTTCTATTTATATCTTTGTTATTTATTATTTATTTATTTATTCATTTATTTATGTATATATTTAACGATGGAAAAGATATTAAAAAAACAAAGAAATGTACCGCGAAATTCAAATAAAACATTAGTTGATGGGCCGCGAAATCCGAATGGGAAGCGGCCCTTAAACTACAATTTCAATCAATCAAAGAACCTAAAGGCACATGAAAGGACACATACTGGTGAAAAGCCATATAAATGCTCACTCTGTTCATATAGCTGTTCATATGAAGGGAACCTAAAGAAACCTGAAAGGACACATACTGGGAAATAGCAATACAATTATTCACGCTGTCCATACAGCTGTACACACAAATGGAGCCTAAAGGCACATGAAAGGACACATACTGGTGAAAGTCCTACAAGTGCTCCCTCTGTCCATATAGCTTTCCACAAAAGGAAAACCCAAACGCACATGAAAGGACACTTTCGGGTGAAAAACCATACTCCCGTGCTCCCGCTGTCCATATAGCTGTTCAAAGATCAGCATCTTACTCGAACACGAAACAGCACATAATATTTAAAGTAGCACCTTTAACGACTAATAAATGTTTTCAAATATGCCGTGAAATATCATTATTTTTCAAAGTGTCCAAGCTCCTATAAGAAATGCATACTGAAATATGTACGTTAAGGTCAAAAAAAGATGGGAAGCCCAATTGCCAATGTCCGACGACTGTTTCTCGTCATTTTAGTACCATGTCTTGTTTAACTGTGGCCGAGAGCCATGTGCGTGCTGCATTTTAACTTGAGTGTAATCAGAGTATATCTGACAATGGGATGTCTACAATCTAATGCCATGAGAATGACTTGAAGGTAATTATACTAAAATTGTTCGTCTATTATGCTTAAAGATCTCATTACGATCAGTTGTTATACAGTTCATTCAGTACTTAACCGTACAAGTATCACGGATTACGGAAGTTACGTGCTTATTATCTCATAAGCCGATTGATATGCATATATGTTTTTGAAAACAATTTTCCTCTGGGAAGACGGTCTCATGGTTTAGGGTGATCTCGATGCTTTTGGGATATGAATCATAATACCACATACCCCTATATCAAAAGAATCAACACAACAACTAAATTTGTGTATAAATGATGAATGGAATCACGAACTAAATAGGGACATGACCTGTGTAAAAATACAAATGGGCGGGTCAATGGTCGAAAACTAAAAGGCACGCAACATATATACCCGAGAGAAATATTTACTTATATACTATAGGCATTTAATGAAATAGAATATGGCTCAACTTCAGCAAAGCAACCATAACCTGTCGGTTTACTCAGCAATACAAACGACCTATATCGTGTAGCTCCTACATGTAAGGCCAGAATGAAATATTCAGTCCCGTAGGCTGGGGAGGTTACGCACCCACCCCCCGGAGAGCAGACCTAGTTCCGCTGCCGGGGGAAGAAAAATTCAGAGTGGACGGAAGGACCCGCACCCAAGGCCCTTGGACGCGGTCGCCAGCTCGCAACAAATTATAGATGTTCATCTTCCATAAATTATGGCTCAATTAAATTAAGCCATAATTTATAATTTATGGAAGATGATCACTCTCATTAACGGGTTAATACTTTTACACCTTTCTGGTGGTCCCTTGAGCCGACCATTGTACGTCCACTGCAAGTACAGTGCAAGTCCTTCGTTCGATTCAAATAATACATGTTCCAAAATATACTGTTCAACATAAAATTGGATCTTAATTGTGCCCTCTTTTCTGACCCCTTAAATCTGGGCATTTATAGAAAATTCGTCCTGGAAAGAATAAGATTCCTTTCGTAGAAGCCCTGAATGTGAGACAGTAAAGTTTGACATGCACATTGATGACAACAAGACAACTATACGTGATCAACTCTTAGCTGGTTGACATATTCTCTTTATGATAGCGGCGAAATATACAGTAACAATCATGGGCCAGTTTCTTGATAATAGGATGGCTCAATCGGAGGAATTATTGGCGTGATTTCCATCTCTTTACCAGATCGTAACAAGTGTGAACTGAAGCGGCACAAATATATCGGCAGGCCGGTGTGGAGGCTAAGAATTTCCCATGGTTAAGAGTGTCCGGCTCCTATCTTCTAACACAGCTAGGACACTCACTACACAAAAAGGCGGATTTCACGAACTGGGGAAATGTATTGCTTATTAATGGGAGAGGCCACTGTTTGCACTTCTTTACATAGATGCCCTCTAGTGCGGATGTTTGTATTTCATAGCGTATGACCCGTACATTACAGCTTGCAGATGACAAACCCATTTACAGGATACATATTATAGATATGACATCCTGTATTTCATATACCCAAAACAGTATGGCCACAGGTATGGAATAGTTAGTATCAAATTGTATTCCATTCAGCAGGAAATGTGAAATAACCAATTATGGCAAGACTGCCTTAAATTTAATCGAATAAAACTCTTTGACTACATTCGAGAGGTATGACAGAGTATTTGTATATATGAATATTTATTCAAATTTAACCTATCACTGAAATGCAATGTCGAAGTTCCATCAACCGGCTTTTCCCAAGAGGTACGTCTCATACTCGTTCATTATGCTTTTAAACGTCATAAGACTAATTCTTTTATATGGCAAATATTAAGATTTGACATCATGAAATGGTAATTCTGATACACGGCAAATATTAAGATTTCATCTAATTTGATCAAGACTGTAAAGAAAACCAAATGAAGCATTATTCGTTATTTCACCGTATGGTAAATATATGCATATATCGATGGGAGCAAATATTCAGTTTATCCCTTTCATTGATGGTTATATGGGTATGCCGTGGCGTTTTATATGATCAGCAAATATATGGCAGAACTGAACTTTTGCAACCAGTCTGGTAAATACTGCAAATATATGCAAATGTTAAGGAATGACTGCGCTGTAAATATACTGGAAATATTTTCATTTTCCAACAGTTTAATATCCTTTAAATGTCAATGGTAATATTTCATTTTGTAAATTAATGCAAATATGAAAATGTGATATGGTTTTATTGTGTGTAGGGTATATTATTTTTATTTTGATCATTCAACACGCTCTCGTGGATAATATGAGTGTGTTATACGTGGCATAACACGACAAGTGCAAGGAAAACTGTGTGGGGGTTCTTTGCTTATTTCATACAACGCCAACTACAATGGATTGGTTAGAATGTTCTACTTCTTGGCGATTTCCACTTCGTCGTTTCAGGAATCAGGAGTCACCCTGTAGCATAAGATGGAAACGAGGAATCCATGTGATATATAGGACATCGTAACTCTTCCCAGTACAACGTATAAAATAAGCTACGTGATTCACCGGAAATACACGTAGAAATATTACACAATTAAATGTAATATAATTTACCGAAAAATGAAACAGAAGTAAAACTTCATACTGTCCTGTTTCAAATTTGTCACAAATTCGGCCATAATTTACCATCCATATCCGAGTACCCTACACTCTGGGTAGCGAAGAAATTGAATACACATGTTTAACTTCTCCTTGTTGAAATTTACACAAGATACATATAGGTGCACGATTATTCCAGAAAAAAATCCAACAGCATGCCGTTTCCTCACTCCAACATGTAGAAACGCGAGTATTTTTTCTTGCGTGTACTTCTCCCACAAGCAAATTTAGTGAACTGATTCTAGCTTTACACTGTATGCATGGTTATAACGCATGTAGGACAGATATCTGTATCTGTATCAGCGATGACGAAGTGGAACAATGGAATGCAGTAGCTCCTACAAGAGACTGTCTAGACAGTGATATTCCTGAAATATCCCGATAAGAGAATTTTGGGTGCATTAAATTTTAAACCAGATCAGAGTCTCTGGTACCAGGTATAAATTTAAGAAAATATGCAAGATTTATCGTTCAAAAAATTGAGCCTAAATCATATTTTGTCAACTTTTGAAAGTATGTCGTATATCGTTAGTACATTCCACGTTGGAGAATGGGAAGAAAAGTTATTCAGGTGAAGCCGACAAAGGACCTGCACGCCCACTGCGTCAGTAGTATACAAAGCGTAAATCTCTGGGGATGTGTGAAGGACGGAATGTGGAAAAGAAATGTGGGTTGTAAATAAGGATGGTTTGACGTCACACCAGGAGCTTCAATATGACCCTCCGCCCTTATGGGGTAGTGTAAGCGCATGAATATCAATGTCTAGACTGCGCATGTGCACTCCACACCCCAAACTCCTCCTTTAGATGATACCCTTTTAGTATGAATAAATCTCCATATATTAGATCGAGTCTATTTTTCTAATATCTGATTTATTAGTTTATTGGTAAATTTGTAATATAGAAAACCGCTTTTTCTAACCCCAACAGGGTTGACTGTGACGATTGCATGCAAATGTGCATGATGTATATCCACACGGCTCTAACTAGCCTGTCGGCCCGCCTCGGGTGAACTGGACATCTGGCTATGTTCTATCAGTCAGTGATAGTCGTACAGTGCAATGACAAGTATTAACAAAAAATTACTTGTATATCTCGGTAAATGGTTCTCAGTGGCAGCCTGTTTTGAGTATAGACCAGAACGTTGTATTTCACTGAAAATTGTGTTTATCGTCAAATTTCAATCGCCGTTTTGGGACACTGATTTTGTGTAAAATTGGTGTCTAATCAAACGTTTTCTGTGAACCCATGAAATTATCTTAGCTCAATTAGGAATACACAAAATATCGAAATGGACCTGGCGCGGTTCAGTGAGATTTTAGCCGCCATGGAGATCTCACTGTAGTACATATTCTTATTGACTGTATAGATTTTAAGATTTTAGAGATTCTTTTATCGAGCAGTTATTTCAGATGATCTTTTTAGTCGAGTGGGAGAAGACTGTATCTAAGATTATTTGAGAGAAATCAGTTTGTGGCATGAGTTTTGATGCTTGTGTATGTCTTTTGGTGTGTTGTGTTGATTACTTTTTGTTTGCTGGGTTGTTGACTTGCTTTTTTTTGAATTCATAGAATTTTGTTTATATATAGCTATACAGCTGAAATATTGCCGAACGCGACATTAAACTTAGTTTGTTCTCTCTTTCTCTCTCCTTGGTACCATGAGGTGCGCTTTGAAGTGCCAAAATGAAATATCACAGGTCTACGAAAGAAAGTTTCAGTTAGCCGGAGGATGGCAAAATAAGGATTCGAAATATCGAGTCAAAATGAGCCGAACGCTTTTCAGAGATATTGAAGTATATCATGTCTTATGGTCTGAGTAAGTTCCCTCTCTGGGTCTTAGGGTGTTTGAATAACAGCATCTTGAAGTAGTGGATTTGTGCAAAATCGCCTATTTCGAACTGAAAACAGCACGTTTTCTCTCCGTGAACACACCAGGCCAGTCTAGAACCAATAACTTTACCCCGAAACATTGGTCGTGTCAGTAGTCAGTTGTTGCCCAAAATATTGCGTATTACACATGTCTTGCCGGCATCATTGAAAACTGTTGACCGCTTCTCTCTTGCAGGAAACAAACCTATGTTTATGTATACTTTTGTCTTTTTGAATTTGGTGCTAATACTGTTATATGGAAATGGAATAGGTCTTTGGATTATGGACGCGGATATTCTCTAATGGACGACGGCTGGATTATGAATGACGGACTAGACGCTTGTAACATTATATTATCCCTCCATCATCTCACACCCAACCTTGGCAAGCCGCGTTGGGTGTTACAATTCTTGTTTGCTGTTGTCGGCTGTGTTCGCTCTTGTTCGTATTCAGATGTCATCGAACGGTTCTGGTAATCTATGAGACCATTTGCTGTCCAAGCCACTCAAATCGTAGTCCACTCTACGATCGCTTCAATACGGCATCCGACAAGATCCACTCAGAGCAAAGACGTTCCCTAGAGATCGATCTAAAAGTTCCTGTTTTCTATTACTCCTCGACTGCGCATGAACACAATGGCGTCACTTCCAGTCCAAACCATCTCAACCGTAGTCTACTCGCCGAGAGCTTCAAAATCAGCAAACGATTTCAAACTCTACCGGGAAATCCCTTGCCAGTCAAGTTACCAGAATTGACCTATCCAAGTTGCTATATCCACCACTTTATCCCTCCTCACCGCGTCCCGACAGGTTTAGACTACACGGCCCACAATCCACACCGAAAATGCGCTCTCTCTCTTACTCTCCAAGTGCGCATTCGCGTATCACTGACCCTACAGTGGTCAGGACCCTGTAGAAAATGATAGTTCAGTCACCCCCACGTCTTGTTCCGAGTGGGCATCCAGGTTTTTCCTATACCATTCAGGGTTCTGTCCATACGCGCAAAGATGGAACCACCGCTTGGTTGAACGTGTGCACACTTACTCCCCTACCACACTATCTTATGGCGCATGCCTGGGTCCCAGGAATCTCGTTGCATGGGTGAAATCTTCATGTCTCTCACCCCTCTCGTTATCCGTAAATCGTCCTACTTTCTCTTGGCATGCTCAATCCATGTGCAGGGTCAAAGATCAACACCGCTCACGATATCCAAAGGTCAGTGGACGCCCAGATCTTCTTCCTCTACTACTTAGAATTATATTTTTCAAGGACATAAACACCAATTACAACGTATTTACTAGTTTAACTGTTACGCTGCTGACTTCTTCTTTATGGTGCACTGCAAAAGTTCCCATTTTTACGATGTATTACACGATTACACCCGGGTTTTATGAGCGAAAATATCATTCATAGATGTGTGCCAAGATTTGCCTCACGTAGCAGCTGGTCCATAATGGTTCGGTCAACGTTTATTTGATTTCATTTTATGCCGAAATATATAAAATTGTCAGCGTAAATAAAATTTATTGGAAGAGACTGCAGTATTTTTGGTATAATTGCGGTCGGAAATGGCGAATTATGAGGAATTACAGCGGAAAATCTTGGTTTTTCAGCTGCCTTTCTCCCGGGTCTTTTCCAACTTTTCGTCCGCCATTTGTAGCGTGTGACGTCTCATTGGAAAGGGAATTCCTTATAGTTTCTGATTAGAGCCTTGAATTCGTCCGATGGCCAATCAAACAGACGATAACATCGAAAATAGGCAAGAGGTCTTTCCCCGTTTCTCTTGGTAACGCTACCAGACGATCGAGATATCGGTTCCTTGATTGGATAAGCGTGGTCGTGTGACCTAACATCGAAGCGATCATTGGCCAGAGACTCAAGCTGATCTAGAGAAGACGCCATTTTTCTGTAATCGCCAAGAATTACGTGACGTTCAGGTCGACAGAAATGTAAAAATAAACTTCGTTGCGATGATTTCATGGTAATCCACACTATGGAAATATAAAATGAGCTTCTGTACTTCAACTATACCAAAGAATCATATATTTTGTAAGGGTTTTCTGTAAGTATTTTATATTTTCTGAGCGGTTTCTTGACAATGTTTTATGGAAAATCGCGGTATTTTTAATTATTTTTTATTTTTATTTCTTCCTCCCGACTTCGTTATTCCGAGACAGAATATGAAGTTTACATCCAGGAAATCAAGACAGACTTAGCTAACAATATATGTATGGTTTGTATTAGGTTTCATGCTTGGTAAATTTGAAAATAGCGATTTTAGACAATGGTACGCGAAGACCGACAAGTTCAGGGCCACGCTCCCGGGCCCGCCGCAGTCTACACTGCGGCCACAATGCCGGGCCCGCCGCAGCGTAACAGTTAACCAGGAAATAGATGTAAACTTGTGTATACATATGGCTGTGTAAAGACTTTCCAGCCACGCCACCTTAGCTCACAGAACAAAGAGTTGTGTTGTGAGATAGAGGATTAGATATGGTGACACGATATATGCAGTGTGGACTAAAGCAGGTGTTAACTCAGCTCATAATAATGATAAAGTATACATGGTAGAAAGATTACTGTATTAACACCATCTGGCCTGGGCGATTCGGGGTGTACCACAAAATGGAGAGGGGCAGAAAGTACACTCCCTATATATTTCTGTTATACCTAATGATCCTTTTTATTTCAAAAACGAGGATGCCTCCCTCTCAAGAAAAGCCAATGGTGCGTATAGAGCAAAGCCCGCTGAGTGAGGATTTTGAAAAGTTTAATCATTGGTCAGATTTAATATAAGATAAGACATCGAGTTATTTACGACTTACGGCTAAATTAATTTGTACCACTGTATATTTTATTTACGTCAATCCTGTTAATACGAATTGTGGCAGGCTTGGCGGTTTTATACCTTGGTATATATTATTTACAAGCATCCTATAAATACGAAAAGTGGCAGGCTTTGCGATTTTATACCATGGAACAAAATAATTATAGGCATCCTGTAAATACGAATTATGGCAGGCTTGGCATTTTATACCATGGTAAAAAAATATTTACAGGCATTTTAAAGTTATTTTATACCATGGTATAAAATGACGACTTTGGCAGGGATGGCCAACCATAGAAATGATTCAGATGGACTGACTGACTCATTACCGGACGATCTGCAAATGAGAGCCTACTTCGTAGGAATTTACACTGGCCATCGCTGGATAAAAATCTACATAATGCTGTAAATATAGCCTGGAGAGGGAGATTACAAACCAAAGAGTGTCATGTGTCAATGCACCATGTGGACGATTGCGTGACTAGTCCGCGTTTCGTGAGACTCGTCGGTGATTATTTTGTACTACCCTTGAATTGAGCCTATTGTTGTGGCGCGCACATTTCGGAAAATGTTGATTGAACGTCGTCTATATTTTTGGTCTCAATTTTGATGTAAATTGTTGAACGCCAAGAAATGACCAGACATAGGAAGATTTAACAAACAGTAAAGACATCAGTAGCAGCCAAAATTTTGTAAGTATATGTCTATCAGAGCATATGTCACAGTCATAAACAAAACCTCTGATGGCATGGATGTAAGCACAGGCGGCTGGGACAATCTATATGCCGGCGCCATATTGAACGTACGTAAAAAACGGCTGGGACAATCTATATGCCGGCGCCATATTGAACGTACGTAAAAAAAATGAAAAGGCTGGAAACGGTGTTCAAGGCTTCTCGCCAAACGGGCGTAAATAAAGCTTTATCTTCTCCAAAAACTATACCACCTTTCCCCTAGGACCCCCAGCGATGCTCATGCACACTCGGGTCGTCAACACCAGGTGCTTTATCCGAGTTTTAGCCGTCAATGCAAAATCAACCCATTGGACTGTTTACCTGAGACAATGACCCAGTTTACATACGAATCGCCATTCCTCGGTCCTTTCCGCCTCCGCTCCGACCAACTCGAGTTGGAAATCCCCTACGCGTCAGCCGGAGCACGTGACCTACCAGCGGATCAACGGAGGCGGAAAGGACCGAGGACTGGCGATTTGGATGTAAACTGGGTCATTGTCTCAGGTAAACAGTCCAATGGGTTGATTTTGAATTGACGGCTAAAACTTGGATAAAACACCTGGTGTTGACGACCCAAGTGTGCATGATCATCGGTGGGGATCCTAGGGGAAATGTGGTATAGTTTTTGGGGAAGATAAAGCTTTATTTACGCCCGTTTGGCGAGAAGCCTTGAACACCGTTTCCAGCCTTTCTCTTTTTTTTTACGTACGTTCAATATGGCGCCGGCATATAGATTGTCCCAGCCACTTGTGATGTAAGGGACGGCGTATTCGACTGAAATTTTTTTAATTCGACTGAAAAAACGTAAACTCGGTAGGTTATTTTTTGATAGCTCGCTTAATACTTGCTCGATTCTGACAATGTAAAGTTTCCGGAATAGCTGAAGAGATTCTCTTTTCAAAAATATATAGTTTGATGACAATTTATTTTTTGTTTTTGAGATAGATATCAACTGAAAAAATCGTGTCGACTTCGCTGAATTTTTTTCTGGACCGACCGACATGCGGTTTTTCTTGTCCGGAAAATTATTGCGTGAACTGACTGTAATACTTTTAGGTTTCCGGAATGCTCTACTTTTATACGAATAAAATGATATAAAATATATGCATGTACCTTCCACCGTTTTCCGTAAAAGTGTACGCTGAGAAAAACCGATTGAAAATCACAACATTTTCAGTCGAATCTGCCGTAGAACGGATTAGTGAACCGAGTTAAAAACTCGGATTTGGAGACGGACTTCAGAAGATTCCGAAAATCCGGAATAAGGATCGCGGGTAAGTTTATTGGAAGATTGGTTATGTCGGTAGGTCACAAGTGTCGAATTAAATTTTAAAAGCATAGTTTGCACAAAAATGAATGTTTGTCATATAATAACTTAATGTAAATGGAAATAGTGAAAAATTAATTTTAAATACATATATTTTTATAAATCGAAATGAAAACTGACCAGGAATATACATATTTTGTTCTCTGTAATTTTTCATTTTTGTGCAAACTATGCTTTTAAAATTTAATTCGACACTTGTGAGCTACTCCGGAAACTTTACATTGTCAGAATCGAACAAGTATTAAGCGAGCTATCAACAAATAACCTACCGAGTTTCCGTTTTTTCAGTCGAATTCAAAAAATTTCAGTCGATTATCTGATCCCGGATGTAAGCATGAAAACTTCAGCATGAAAATTTCTTTTTCTAAAATTTCATCCATGACTCCTAAGTAGGTCAACTCCATTGAGGGCTTACTATGGCTCGGATTCTTTACTATTCTCACAATCTTAGTTGATGATAGGAATTTATTCTACATCTGAGCTAATATTGTCATAAATGTGTTTATTATTTTTTTGTTTCATGTAGTTTTAACCTTCCACTCGCCTCAGGGAGCATTCGCGACTGCTCGGCTTATTCCGTGAAGTCATAATGCCTCGCGTATTAATGGTGGAAGGATTTTACAGCTCTCAGCTGTAAACCGTGATCTGCCGGCCGCACGTGAGGCACATCACATGCTGTAGGATGTCTTTTCCCTCACATAGTCCTCGTTTGTATTTCTCTCTTATCGGGAGATAAAATATATATCCAAATGAAATGGACATTCCCTTGATCCTACCCGGGAAGAATCTCTTCTAATTTGAGGTATTTCTCTCGGTTTTTCTTCTTGAGCTAATCTCGATCAGTGTCCATGATAACGGAAGTCATACAGCTGGCATGCGTCGTTCGGAGTTTCCGCGTGATATTATTCTTTCAATATGGATGCCAATATGGATTCCTACCAGTGCGGATCGAGGTTCTAATGTCATACATTGTTCGAGATTGTGTCGAGTGCTCAGGGAGGTGCTCTAAAATCCTGTGACGTCATCGCTGATTGTAAACAGACTGCGCGCCTCTACTTGAGGCAAAACGTTGAAAGTTTCAAGGGAGACAACTCGATTAACATGCAGATTTATAGGCAGTCGCCCCGAACGGTTATCATTTATAGTCGTGGTTTAGCGTCGTATCTTGAAACGAAATTTATGGATATGATTCATTCGTCACAAAATTTAAATTCGTTTTTGTATATAAAATATTTTCATGACAAATACTAAGCAAATGAACATTTTAGCAGTGAATAAACTGAGGCCTTCAGTACGTTACATTGCCGTTAAATTGAGCTACCGGGTGATTTAATTTTCATATTTCATGTCTCACGGAAGTTTGAATTCGAACTTCATTATTATAAGATGCCTTATCTTCTTAATGGGACTAAGGTAATACGACTATATATTTAGAAATAAAATTTGTACTAATGGTACGGTACCATTGTTTTTACAAAACACAATACTTTCGTATCCGTTCTGACCAAATTGTCATTTTCTGTTCATTTGCCACTTTGATCGAAAGCAGTCTAGTGTTGCAATGGCGCTTTTTATAAGCTGTGACTTACATCAAATATCGTTTTGAATCAAGGTCTTAGGTGTCATTTTACCCTCCGGATATCTATTGGTCCCAACCTGAGCTTTTTTTTGGAAGCCTGTCTTGGCGAATTTGGTTTAAAATCTCGGCAAATCGTGTTATGCGTGTACAAGTAAACATCGCAAGAAATAGCTAAAGATAATGATATTATTTATGAAAATAATTCATGGCATTCATATTTTCATGATCCCGTAATACTGAGATGAAAATATGTATTTAGGTTTTCATTCTATATATGGATGCGTTTGCAAAGGAAAGTTATCAAAACTATATACTGTCTGGAATATCGCGAAAAAATCGCGTCACATCGGCACCATCTTTTCCCATTAATATTACAAGGAAACTGCTAAAGAAACAGAAATGATATTTTATTTCATGATCCTATAATACTAGACAAGAAATTTATGCATTTAGATTTATATTTTACGGGAGCCTTTTCAAGTAAAGTTATCTACCAAGTGTCGGTATCGCGGAAAATTCCTGGCGAATCTTTTCCGATAAATATTACAAGAAAACAGATACAGCAATAATATTTATATTTTCATGATCCTATAATACTCGAGATGAAAAATAAACAGATTTTTATTTTATGGATGCGTTTTCATAGTAAGTTACCGGTATTGAAACCTGGTGTCGGTATATCGCGGAAAATACGCGGCGAATACAATCTAACTATTCTTGTAAACATTACATGAAGAACGAAGAATATACAAAAACGTTTATATTTTCATGATCCTATGATACTCGAAATGAAAACTATTATTTAGATTTGTATTTTATGGATTATGAAAATACAATTTCAATGAAAGTTATTAAAACATTTTGTGTCGGTGTGTCGCGAAAAAATTCCCGTCGAATCGACCATGCATTTTTTACGTTAAACTTCTCGTCGTGAGGTGAAAGTAATGTGTAGTAAAAGATATATTTCTGAAACGGGTATCTGTACAGGTTCAATAATAAGTAAACAGTATCAAATATCGAAGAGATACAGGCAGTGTTATTAACTGTTGGTTACCATCTCCGGCGTATCCCCCCGTCATTTTTTCGCGGAATAGGCGGTTCCCACTACCCTGTAGGCCTAGGTTTAAAGATTGCTAGAATATCAATTCACTGATCATATGTCATAAGAATGTTTTTTAATGCAATGCATGAATATAAGTTCTGTGTCTAATGTATCGCATCCATAAATTTCCTCCGATATATAACGCTAAATCACGACTATAAATGTGAGCCATCTTAGGCCATTGCCTATTAATTTGCATGTTAATCGAGTTGTCTCCCTTCACACCAAGCGCTTTCTGCCTGCAAGTTTCGCGCGCAACACCGGAAGTGGAACCCGATTGTAAACATTGGCAACCCGTGTTCATGTAAGAGTAGCTCCGGTGTAGCCTTGTTCTATACTACGTGAGAACGTTGTTCTCACGTAGTATAAAACAAGGCTAAACCAGAGCTAATGTAAGAGGAGATCCCGTTTTTGAACTAGACTTCACGGTTAAGGATAGTTCCCATACACCACAATCAAGTAGCCTTGGTCATGAAATCAGTCGTGACTTTATCAGTCGTGATCTGATCAATGAATAAATATTAACCGTCATGACCGTGAGTTTTAGAAATACCGTGTTTGGCTGGTGTACTTTTGCCTGCAAAACATCCGTTGACTCGCTGACGTCGGAAGCAGGGGCTGGAGGGGGAGGGGGTCCCCCTCTTTCGATTTAGGGTAGCCCGAATATCTTTACCTCTTTAGCTTTCACGGGCGCTTTCCCGAACTTTTCAGTGTTTCGAAGAAATTTTCATTCCACCATCACCAGATGGTGGGCTGTTCAAATTGCTTTTCGTCCGTCCGTGAGTCGTCCGTCCGTAAACAATTCCTTTTACCGCGATTTCACAGGGACTACATCATGGATCTTTTTCAAATTTGGTACACAGGTTCCCCTTGGGGTCTAGTTGTGCAAGATACCCTTTCTGGTCTAATTTAAAAATCCAATATGGCCACCAGGTGGCCATCTTGGATTTCCCCGTGGAACTTTGTTATCGCGATTTCTCAGGAACTACTGCACCGATGTTTCTCAAATTTGGTACACAGGTTCCCCGTGGGGTCTAGTTGTGCAAGAAAACGTTTTCAGTCCGATTCGAAAATCCGATATGGCCGCATTTTGAATTTACCCATGAAACTTTATTGTGAAATGTTAGGAAATTATTGCATGGATCTTTCTCAAATTTGGTGCACAGGTTCCCCTTGTGGTCTAGTTGTACAAGATACCATTCTTGGTCCGATTTGAATATTTTGGATTTTTGCACAAAACTTTGTTATCGCGATTTCTCAGGAACTACTGCATGAATATTCATCAACTTTGGTACACGACTTTCCATTGGGATCTTGCTGTGCAAGAAACCTTTTCTGGACCGATTCCAAAATCCGATATGGCCACCAGGCGGCCATCTTGGATTTCATCATGAAACTTTATTGTGATTCCTCAGGAAGTACTGCGTGGATCTTTGTCAAATTTGGTACACAGGTTTCTCTTGTGGTTTAGTTGTGTAAGATACCTTTTTTTGATCAGATTCCTGAATCCAATATGGCCGACAGGTGGCCATCTTGAATTTCCCCTTGAAACATTGTTATCGTGAATTCCCAGGAACTACTTCATGGATCTTTCTGAAATTTGTTACACAGGTCCAACGTGGGGCCTAGTTGTGCAAGATGCCTTTTTTGGTTCGATTCCAAAATCCTAGTTACGCTACAAATTAATAGAACGGTATTCCCGAGTTGTGACGTTACATCACAAGAGTCGGCATATTCTATATATTGAGTATAGAGAACATCCATACCTTCACCTTATATATCAAGGAGTTCAAATGATTCCGAATTGAAATGTATTTCTTCAATCTTAAATCAGTTTACTAGATCTAGTCCATGCCGTGAAGCAAGTGAACTGCCCCACCATTTCGTCTGCCGACGGGATGCAACATCACAACTCGAAAACTGTAGCTGCGTGTTGCGATTCAGACACTTTCAAATGTTCAACATTACTGCACGGACCGGATCCCTTCAGTATTAAGTTGTCTACCATCTAATATTTTCGATTATGGTACCCTGAATGAGATATCTCAAAATAGCCCAGTAAACAGAACAGAAATAGCATTCGTTCCTAATTATAAAATCTTAGGTATGTTTCATAACTCATGCCAAAGTGCCAAAGAGATTTGTCTTCGCCTCCAGTACCCAATGATGACACGCGCAAGAAAAAAAAACAAAATGAAGACGAAGGACCCCCAGACATTCACGTTCAGACTAACTTTGCTCAGTTCACTTGTACTATAACAACCGACATCAAGTACAGTTCCTAGAAATCTTTAAACCCCTTAAACTTATAAAGATAGTATCTTGGGGTTTTCCAGTGTCTCTTTTTCGATCTTTTTCGCTGAAATTCGAAATTCTGCAATCAAAATTACAAATCAATCGTTTGTTCTTAGTAACAATGTACAAAAAGATCCTCTTGTTATTAGCTTAAAATTATCGGACGATGGTGGGCGCCAAGATCTTCCAGGATCTCTCGTTATACTTCTGTTCACAGTCTGAGCTTTTTCTTCTATCTTCAGTCTGACAATGTCAATTATGAAATATTTTTCTCGTCAATCTCTCCAACCCTCTGTCGGCGAATAAGTTGACCATACGCCCTCTGTTAACGCTGAGACTGGGACGGATTCAGAACAGGGGGAGGCCACTATCGGTACCACCGAAATACCATCACAAGCAAGCTCCGCTGTGTTTGTTGAAAGAAAATGTGGCCCTAGACTTTGTAAATGTTTTATTTGTGTTTGTTGAAAGACAAATTGGCCCTAGAGTAAATTTATTTGAACCCACATTTTCAACATTTTATCGAGCATTAACATGGTCTTTTATTTGCCGGAAATAGCTCAGAATGTATCTCCTGCAATCTACAACCCCGGAGCTTCCGGTTCCCAGGCGGATCCTGCACCCTCGCCTAATTGTGATGTGGCCGTTGGTCGGGGCAAATCAGAAATTGTTTTCGTCGCCCCTGCTGGGTCACTGACCTTTGAAAGTTTTGCCTCCGCCCCCATTCATTTACGTTCCGACGCCTCTGGTTGTTGTGCCGGAGCGATGCTTTTTTCAAGAATGAAAAAGGAAGGGGGCGGGGTGTTGTAGAAAAGTATCATCTCGGATGTACCATCTCCAATCCACCAATTGTGAAAAATATATTATCCAAATTTTCGTCTTCAATCCACCGTTGCTGACAAGTATTTTGTCCAAGAATTTGTTTCACCATGCCCCTTTTACGGTTCTGTAGTTTTCGACAACATTGTTCACAGGTACATTAACTATTACTATAAGATTAGACGTTTACACTTATGACCGATTACCTCACATTTCTCGTTCAAGCAATGAACAATGGTGGTCACATTGTGTAAGCATGATTCTTGTGTGGTTTTATTTCAGTGGAAATAAATTGTCTATCATAACTGAGAGGACAATGGAAGACTTATCCGTAAAACTTGAGTCTCTTGATCAAGAGACAGTATCATTGGTGCAAGATGATAGGATAATCTACCGGCATTCTGCAAATGTATTTATGGAAGATGGAGATGTAACAGTGAAAACAGAACCAACAGCCCAGTATGAGGATGGAGAACAACAAGGCGGTGTTGAGTGTGATCCATGTGAACAAGTACCGGTAAGCCAAGAAAAATATTTGTCAATCGGATTAAAAAGCAGATCTACAAAAATCGCTCATTGCTCATGTTGATCTGGCATCAACAGCACCATTTCCAAGTTGTGAGTGTGGACCAATCACAGATTTCCCCACGATTTAGGGATGTATGTTTGGAATGTCAAGGTCAGGAGGTCACAACTGTGTGGGGCAGACAAGATGATCTCGTGATATTAAGAACACAGAAATATATCTTTGAATTGATGGATATATCTAAATTGTAGTAATGTATAATCAAATATCACTATTTCCAGAGAATATAATATCGATCTGTTGAAGCAAGTTAAATTATATGACAAGATGAGATTTACATATACTGTACACTTGTTGCCATCTCGCTGCAAAGTGAGACGGATCAGATATGTGGCCTTGATCTGCCGACAGTTAGGTCCTCCAACAAAGAAACCTGGTTCTTGGCCCAAATCTTCCATCAGCAACATGCAAGATAATGTAGAGGTATTTTTAGATATGGTTTTAATATGATCTAACAGCTTTTGTATATAGTTTGGCTCATGGTGTATGCTACAAGTTTATATTAAATTCACAAACTGTAATTAATTATGCGGGTAGATTGTTGAATATGTATTCATTAACTGTCCGTATTGAAGTTGAAATGTGTTGTTATAAAAATAAGTTGTTTTTTTTAATCCAGGTCTTTGTCAAGAAATGTTCTGGTGACGAGCAGACACGTGTGGATGATTTGTTCTCTGGCATTCCATTCCCTGTGACCATGTACATGAACTTCAAGACGAGAGAAAATACAAATCTGCCCGACGAATCCGTAACAGTTTGCAATCCAGAAACGGACATCAAAGGAAGAATGGCACCTGGAAGAGTTATTAATGCTGGTGAAAAGCCATACAAAGGCTTGTCCTGTCCATATAGCTGTTCGCAGAAAAGAAACCTAGACAGACATGAAATGAGACAGACGGACACTAAACCATATGTTTGTACATTCTGTCCATGTAGACGTAGAAACAAAGAGATCCTTGACAGACATGAAAATACACATGCTGGAGAAAAACCGTTTAAATGCCCACTCTGTTCATATAGATGTTCAAAGAAAGGGAAGCTGAAGGATCATGAAAGGCCACATACTGGTGAGAAGCCATATAAATGTTCCCACTGTCCATACAGCTGTTCGCAGAAAGTGTACCTGAAGAAACATGAAAGGACACATACTGGTGAAAAGCCATATAAATGCTCACTCTGTTCATACAGCTGTTCACAGAAAGGGTACCTGAAGGAACATGAAAGGACACATACTGGTGAAAAGCCATATAAATGTTCACTCTGTCCATACAGCTGTTCGCATAAAGGGAGACTTAAGGAGCATGAACGGACACATACTGGGGAAAAACCATATAAATGTTCACTCTGTCCATTTAGCTGCTCACAGAGACGAAACCTAAAGGAACATGAAAGGACACACACTGGTGAAAAGCCATACAACTGTTCACGCTGTCCATGTAGCTTTTCACAGAAAGGGAACCTAAAGGCACATGAACGGACACATACTGGGGAAAAGCCATACAAATGCTCCCACTGTCCATATAGCTTTTCACATAAAGGAAACCTAAAGAAACATGAACGGACACATACTGGGGAAAAACCATATAAATGTTTACTCTGTCCATTTAGCTGTTCACAGAAAGGGAGCCTTCAGGAACATGAACGGATTCATACTGGCGAAAAGCCATACAAGTGCTCCCTCTGTCCATACAGCTGTTCATACAGAGTGAGCCTAAAGGCACATAAAAGGATACATACTGGAGAAAAGCCATACAAGTGCTCCCTCTGTCCATATAGCTGTTCACAAAAAGGGAGCCTAAAGGCACATGAAAGAAAGCACACTGGTGAAAAGCCATACAAGTGATCCCTCTGTCATATAGCTGTGTTCAAAGACAGGGAACCTAAATTCACATGAACAGACGCACTCTGGTGAAAAGCCATACAAGCCCTAGCAGCCTACAGGAACACAAAATACCACATAATAGTTAATAGCCATAGAAATAGTTACTCTGTCCATATACTTTGGCATAATCATATACTTTGGCATAGGTTTTAGTGAAAATGGGGGGAGGGGTCGACTATCAAAGCACTTTAGGTGAGGGTCCAGGGGCCGCCTAGTCCCCGGAAGCTCCGGGGTCCTAGATCTCCGGAGATGCATTCTAAGGGTTTCCCCGGAATTAAGTCTGAACATAATGTATGCAGATTTAGGGTCATATTATACAGCTGAGATTTGGCCTGAGATTCATTCTGAGCAATTTCTAACAATTAAACACATCATTTGTCAAATACCAGTATTATATTTTATTCTCTTGTCATCTTGAAAACACATTAATAATGCTTTGGCCCGGTACACCTAGGCTAACCTTCAATGACGTTGGAACGTAACTGAAAATGCGGGCCCACTATCACAGCCCTACAGATTGGGTCCAGGGGCCGCCCAGGCCGCGGAAGCCACGGAATCCTAGATTGCCGGAGATGCGTTCTGAACATTTTTTCAGGAAATAAAACTGATCATACTGCGTGCACATTTATGATTCTATTTTCACGATTTTTTTTTTTCGCAATTATAAGCATGCATTGATATTGAAAACGTCACACTTCATGCCTGCATCCATTCGACGTTCTAGTTATATTTGGTTGTGGTTCTTGGGAATGAAACCAATATGAGTAGTAGTGTCTACGGATTTAAAGCCTTATTGCCCTCTTTGCACTTAAACTTGAGGGGTAACTCGTGATTTCCCTAAGAATCCGACAGGGGGCGCCACCAGTTCAAGGCATGTCCGGACATGTTATGGATTGCATTAGCCTTGGCTGTGTGCCAAGTGTTGACCAATATAGTTCGGTTAACCTTTGACCGTTGTATTCCTCCGCAGTGATGCGGTCATGTCTGGCGGTGATGCGGTCGCCTCCGTGGAGAAAAAGTAGTCCCTAGATAAAATGGTCCGATTGGGTCGAGTGAGGTATCATTGTCGAGCTTATGTGAGGGGGCATCTGATGGGCTGGGTGCGGGGTTGAAATAGCGTCATTCTGCACATGCGCGGTGGACCAAGGGCATGGAAATAGACGTTTTGGAGCTAGGGGAGCCACTAATGGTCCGAATGGGTCGAGTGAGGTATCAGAGTGAAGCATTCGAAAAGGGATATCTGGTGGGCTGGGTGTGGGGTTGAACTAGCGTCATTCTGCGCATACGCGGTGGCCCAAGGGTATGGAAATAGCCGTTTTGGAGCTAGGGGAGCCCCTAGTGGGCCGATGGGGTCGAGTGAGGTATCCATGTGAAGCACACATGAAGGGGCATCTGACTGGACTAGTGGTTCCGGCGTTGTCACCAGTCTGCGCATGCGCAAACAGGGAATTGTGGGAAAAGGCTATGGAAATAGACGTTTTGGGATCCAGGGGAGCCCCTGATGGGCCGATTGAGTCGAGTAAGGTATTACAGTGAAGCATAGATGAGGGGGCGTCGGACTGGACTAGTGTATCGGCTGTTGTCACCAGTCTGCGCATGCGCAAACAGGGAATTGTGGGAAAAGGCTATGGAAATAGACGTTTTGGGATCTAGGGGAGCCCCTAGTGGGCCGATTGGGTCGAGAGAGGTATCCATGTGAAGCACACATGAGGGGGCATCTGACTGGACTAGCAGCTCGTGCGTTGTCACCAGTCTGCGCATGCGCATACAGGGAATTATGGGAAAATGATATGGAGATAGACGTTTCGGGATCTAGGTAAGACCGTAGTGGGCCGATTGGGTCGAGTGAGGTATCCATGTGAAGCACACACGATGGGGCATCTGACTGGACTAGCAGCTTGTGCGTTGTCACCAGTCTGCGCATGCGCAGACAGGGAATTATGGGAAAAGGGTATGGAGATGGACGTTTTGGGATCTAGGTAAGCCCGTAGTGGGCCGATTGGGTCGAGTGAGGTATTAATGTGAAGCATTCGTAAAGGGGCATCCGCCTGGACTAGTGCCTCGGCTGTTGTCACCAGTCTGCGCATGCGCAAACAGGGAATTATGGGAAAAGGGTATAGAAATAGACGTTTTGGGATCTGGGTAAGCCCGTAGTGGGCCGATTGGGTCGAGTGAGGTATCCATGTGAAGCACACATGAGGGGGCATCTGACTGGACTAGCAGCTTGTGTGTTGTCACCATTCTGCGCATGCACAGACAGGGAATTGTGGGAAAAGGGTATGGACATAGACGTTTTGGGGCCGACATGGGCCACTATGGGTCCTATGGAGTCGTATGAGGTATCTATGTGAAGCATTCATGAAGGCGCATTCGACGGGGTGGGTGTCACGTGGGACCGACGTCACTCTGCGCATGCACAGTAGACCGAGAGTATGAAAATAGACGTTTGGGGATCTAGGGGAGCCCTTAATGGGCCGATGGGGTCGAGTGAGGTATCCATGTGAAGCACACATGAGGGGGCATCTGCCTGAATTAGTATGACGTGGAACTGACGTCATTCTGCGCATGCGCAGTAGACCAAGTGTATGGAAATAGACGTTTTGGGGTCTAGGGGAGCCCCTAATGGACCGATGGTTTTAAGTGACGTATCAATGTGAAAGATACGTGAAGGAGCATCTGCCTGTATCGTCCGCGTTCAACATTTCCCGCATGCGCAAACAGGGAATTATGGGAAAAAGGAATGCAAATAGACGTTTTGGGGTTTAGGTGGACTACTAATGGTCTGTTAGAGTCGAGTGAGGTATCACTGTGATGCATAGGTGAGGGTGCATCCGACTGTGTGGATGTGGGGTAGGAATATCATCCTTCTGCGCATGCGCAGGCAGGCCGTAGTATGGAAATATACATTTTGGGGCTGATGTGAACCACTAGTGGTCCAAATGGGTTGTGGAAGGTATCAAAGTAAAGCTTTTGTCAGGTAGAATCAGAATGGTGTGTTTTTTATTGCAAGTCGAGTCAATCTGCGCATGCACAGTTGTGTGTAGTAAGTAAAGTGGCCATTTTGGGGAAGTGAAGGAAAGTATTTGGTGTAGAGATGAACCACTATTGCTCCGAATGCATGGTGTGGGGTGGCATTTTGTAGCTCTCGGGATATAGACCCCGATTTGTGGGCTGTCCACGTCATCTGTGATGTCATGGGTGACGTCATCAGGACGAGTAGTAGCGCAAGTGATCATTTTGGGACAGTGAAGGAAGGTATTTGGAGTGGAGAGGGGCCATCCTTGTTCCGAATGCGTCGTGGAAAGTGTCATCTTGCAGTTCTCGGGGTGTAGACTCCATTTAGGGGATGTCCACATCAGTACGAGTAGTAGCGAAAGAACATGTTTTATAATTGGCTCAGTGCCAATTTTTTTTCCACGATTTGCGGGATGTCCACAGCATCTGTGACGTCATTGGTGACGTCATCAGTACGAGTAGTAGCGAAAGTGAGCATTTTGGGTCAGTGAAAGAAGGTGTTTGGTCTAGAGATGGACCATCCATATCTGTTATGCATTATACCATATCTTTGCTGTATTATACCAAATCTGTCTCGCATCATACCAAATCTGTCCTGTATTATACAATATATGTTCTGTATTATACCAATTCTATGCTGTATTATACAGTATCTGTCCTGTATTATATCAAATCTGTGCTGTATTATACCATCTCTGTCCTGTGTTGTATCATATATGGCCTGTATTATAAAATATATACTCTGTATTATACAATCGCATAACAGTTGTCATGAATAACAACAAGTTCAGCAATGTTCATACAATTTATTATCCCCAATGTTACATCATACCTAGGCTGGGGAGCCGCCCTAGGTATGTTTAGTATGTTCATAGCAAAACAAATTGAAATATCAAACACCATGTTTTATTATTCAACGCGCTGTCACATTAGGTACAAGTGTTTACTGAGCTGAAGTCAACGACCAGCATGTAGACACATAGAGTCTGTATGGCATGTTATAGTATTCGTCAGTGCACGGGTGATGCGTTCAACCGATGGGTTGAGCGGTCAGCTTGGTCACGAAAAACGTAACATTGGTGACCCTCTCCACTATCCACTTGGTGTTGGGGCGTTGTTGTTGGGCCCATTCCAAGGGATCCACGGTGTCCAGTTTCTCCAGCATCGTCTCTAGCACCGCCCTATCCGTGATGGTAAACGGTTGGTCGAATACCCGGATGTTACTGTTCCGGTAAAAGTATCGGTCTTGGTCTGTCTCCTTGTGCTTCAGCACATAACCAAACGTCAGATTTAATTTGAACGACGTAGCTTGGTCTTCGAAGACGGCTTCCATGTAGCTGCGTAGACGAGCGAGGTCGGTCAGGCTTAAATTGTAGATATCTTGAATAGGGCGATGACGGTGGAAACAGTGCCGTATCATTGTCCAATGGCGCCGATAGATGTCACTCACTGGATGGGCGTCCTGTAACAGGTCGCTAGGAGCATCCACTACATCTTCCAAAAAATGTTCGATGTTGTCAGGCGTATGACTCGAAACCGCAACGCTGGGGTCCGGCTGGCTATCCATCCCCTCCTGGGCTGTTTGTCATCGCATCACCACTGGCGTTCGACTCCCCCGTTTCATCTTCACTGGGTTTGAACTTCCGTGGCTCCTCTTTAGTGAAAAGTTGTCGCCCAAACCGTAGAGACGGGGCATGAATCAAACGTTGGTGCTGTCTTAACCGACTGGGTCGTTTGAAGAGTCGACCACAATCGTTATATTGTACCGTCGCACCCTCGTGGCGCAGTAAATTATCCTCCCGATTGAATGACCGTGCGCAAATTATACAAGTATACCCTCCATCGTGGTGGGTAGAGGCCTCGTGACGTCGTAAATATTCTATACGAGTAAACTGCTTCTGGCAAGTTGTGCAAGTGAACATCGTGGTGATTGACAGAGTGTCTGATGAAACGGCCAGGCCGCTTCTCTTTTATAGTACGCTAGCTGGTGATCTATTTTTGGCACACTCTGTTCAACTACCCCAAGCCCAGGACCAGACATATACATGTAGAGTATGTACTGCATGTTATGGTATTCATCAGTGTATGGGTGACACATTCAGCCGAGGGCGGGGGTCGGTCAGCTTGGTCACGAAAAACGTGACATTGGTCACCCTCTCTACGATCCATTGTGTGTTGGGGCGTTGTTGTTGGGCCCATTCCAAGGGATCCACGGTGTCCAGTTTCTCCAGCATTGCCTCTAGCGACGCCCGGTTAATGATGATAAACGGTTGGTCAAATACCCGGATGTTACTACTCGGGTGAAGATATCGGGCTTGGTCTGTGTCCTTATGCTGCAGCACATAACCAAACGCCAGATTCAACTGGTCGTTGAAGATGGCTTCCTCGTAGCTGCGTAGGCGGGCGAGGTTGGTCAGTCGGAAATTGTAGATATCTTGAATGTGGCGATGACGGTAGAAACAGTGCCGAATCATGGGCCAATGGCGGCGATAGATGTCACTTACTGGATGGTGTTCGTGTAACAGATCGTTAGATACATCTATGGGTTCGTCCACGAAGTATACTCTGTTCTCCTCGTCGTACAAAACCTGGCCCAATGTTTTGTCGTCATAATCTGACTGATGAATTAGAGCGCCATCATCATCAACCCTCGTGCGATGGGTGGGAGTTCCCCTTATCTCGATACTGGTGCCTACGGACTCTTCTACCTGCAAACGTGGCTGCAGAACAGGGTGTCGTGTGCGTTGGTGTCGCAGCGACTGACTGGTCGATTTGAAAATCCGACCGCATTCCTCGCATGGACGCTTGGGTACTTCATGGCGTGCACGTTTGTGGCGCTGTAAATGATCCGGGCGCTGAAACGACATACCGTACATATGTACATATCGTACAGCTATGCCGGGCGGTTCCTTCATGCTTGGTAGCCTTATGGCGGCGCAAGTCGTGCAGACGAGTGAATGATTTCGAGCACGTAGTACAAGTGAACATCTTGGTGGATGACAGAGTGTCTTATGAAACGGCCAGGCCGCTTCCCTTTTATGTATTCTCAGCTGCTCTTGTCCAATCAGAAGTCGGCATTTCAGGAAGTTCTATCTTCGACCATGTTCGCTCTGAACCGTTTGTTCTAATCATTATCGGGCAGGCCAGGATTCAGTTGCGGCAACATATCCACAGATACTTGTTTGCGCATTCTGAGTATCTATCAGTGCATGGGTGATGTGGGTTTGTGTGTTTGTGTATGCTTGCGTGTATGTGTGCGTGTGTGTATGTGTGTGCAGCGTGTATTGGTGTGTATGCGCCTGTGTGTATGCGTGTGTGACTGGGTGTATGTGTGTGTGCGTGTCTGCGTATGCATGTGTGCATACGTCTGTGCGCGCGTGTGTGAGGGTACGCGTGTGTATATGCATGCGTGTGTATGCGTGCGTGCGTGTATGCAAGTGTGTGTATGCGTCTGTGTATGCGAGCGTGTGTGTGTATGCAAATGTGTGTTTGCGTCTGTGTGTGTGCGTGTGTGTGTGTGTGTGCGTGTGTGTGTGTGTATGCCTCTGTGTGTTTTTGTGTGTGCTTGCGAGTGTGTTTCTTGGATCGGAGCTCTTGGAGCTCCAAGCCTGTGGAGCTCAGAGCTCGGAAGTGATATTTGCATATGACCTCTGTGAGTTCACTTCCGCTTCCGTTCACATGACCGGAGCTGCCCTTTGACCCCCGGCGCGCAAAGGTTTCCACCACGGTGGAAACACGGCCTGGCCGTTTCATCAGGCACTCTGTCAATCACCACGATGTTCACTTGCACAACTTGCCAGAAGCAGTTTACTCGTATAGAACATTTACGACGTCACGAGGCCTCCAACCACCACGATGGACGGTATACTTGTATAATCTGCGCACGGTCATTCAATCGGGAGGATAATTTACTGCGCCATTAGAGGGCACACCACGGGGGTGCGAAGGTACAATGTAACGATTGTGGTCGACTCTTCAAACGACCCAGTCGGTTAAAACAGCACCAACGTTTGATTCATGCCCCGTCTCTACGGTTTGGGCGACAACTTTCCACTAAAGAGGAGCCACGGAAGTTCAAACCCAGTGAAGATGAAAGTCGAACGCAAATGGTGATGCGATGACGAAGAACCCTCCGATACCCACAGTCCAGGAGGGGATGGATAGCCAGCCGGGCCCCAGGGTTACGGTTTCGAGTCATACGCCTGACAACATCGACCATTTTTTGGAAGATGCAGTGGATGCTCCTAGCGACCTGTTACAGGACGCCCATTCAGTGAGTGACATCTTTCGGCGCCATTGGACAATGATACGGCACTGTTTCCACCGTCATCGCCCTATTCAAGATATCTACAATTTCCGACTGACCGACCTCGCCCGTCTACGCAGCTACATGGAAGCCGTCTTCAAAGACCAAGCTACGTCGTTCAAATTAAATCTGGCGTTTGGTTATGTGCTGAAGCATAAGGAGACAGACCAAGTCCGATACTTTTACCCGAGCAGTAACATCCGGGTATTCGACCAACCGTTTACCATCACGGATAGGGCGGCGCTAGAGACGATGCTGGAGAAACTGGACACCGTGGATCCCTTGGAATGGGCCCAACACCAAGTGGATAGTGGAGAGGGTCACCAATGTTACGTTCTTCGTGACCAATCTGACCGCCTAACCCATCGGTTAAACGCATCACCCGTGCACTGACGAATACTATAACATGCCATACAGTCTCTGTGTATACATGCTGGTCGTTGACTTGAGCTCAGTAAACACTTGTACCTAATGTGACGGCGCGTTAAATAATAAAACATGGTGTTTGATATTTCAATTTGTTTTGCTATGAACATACTAAACATACCTAGGGCGGCTCCCCCAGCCTAGGTATGATGTAACATTGGGGATAATAAATTGTATGAACATTGCTAAACTTGTTGTTATTCATGACAACTGTTATGCGATTGTATAATACAGAATATATATTGTATAATACAGGCCATATATGATACAACACAGGACAGAGATGATATAATACAGGACAGATTTGATATAATACAGGACAGATACTGTATAATACTGCACAGAATTGGTATAATACAGAACATATATTGTATAATACAGGACAGATTTGGTATGATGCCCGTTGTTTTTAGAGAGGAAAATTTGAAGCCCCATTTATCCGCCCAGCCGCTAATTCTATCTAGTGTGTTTTGCATTATACCTGTCAATTTTTTTTATGGAACGTGCGGTTTTCCAGAGGGCAGAATCGTCGGCAAATAGAGACTGTTCTACTTCCAGATGTTTCGTGTCAATTTCATTGGCTAGGCCATTGATGAAGATGTTAAAAAGGGTGGGCTTATGACGCTTCCCTGAGGGGTACCGTTATCTAATCCATGGTTGGTGGATAGGGTGTTTCCTATGCGAACTTTGAAATTTCTGTTGTTTAGGAAGTTTTTTATTCAGTGTTGCATTCTTCCCTTAATCCCAAGTTTGCTTAATTGAATAATTATGCCGTCCTGCCATACAAGGTCAAATGCTTTTTCTATGTCTAGGAATATACCTAATGTGTACTGATGTTTGGCATTCCCCGTTTTTATTGAGTGTTGTAATCTGGCTATATGGTCTAATGTACTTCTGTTCTTACGAAAGCCGCTTTGGGTTTTGTTTAATAAGTTGTTGTTTTCCATGTGGAATTCCAGTCTATTCTTCACCATGGTTTCCATTATTTTGCATATATTTGAAGTGAGAGAAATTGGGCGGTAAGAGTTGCTGTCTGATGGATCTTTACCTGGTGTTGGGAATGGGATAACGAATGGATGTTTTCCATTTACTTGGAAGTTGTTTGGTCTGCCAGCTAACATTAATTAGTTTCAAAATTAGTTTCTGTGTTTCAATTGGTAGGTGTTTAAGGATAGTGTATCCTAGTTTGTCTTCACCAGGTGAGCTCTCTTTTTTACAGTGTATAGCTTTGCGGTATTCATTAATATTGAAGTCTGCATTGAGATAGTTTTCTAAGTGATCGTCCAGATCGTTTTCTATCGTTGTTTCTTCCTTAATTTTTCTGAATTCTGGATTCAGGTTGCTATCGCTACTGTTTGAAGCGAAAGATTCGGCGAGGTGTTCTGCCTTTTCTTTGTTCGTTTTTTTAGTTTTGTTCAGTACAGGGACTGTGTTTGTTAACTTTCCCTGTATATTTTTTATTTTGTTCCATACTTTTTTTTAATTGGTTTTGGTATCTATAGTGTTGCAAAAGTCTTCCCAGCATTTGGATTAAGCTTCTTTGACACTTTTTCAGCTATGATTATGAGTTCCTTGTAGTTCGCGTGATCAGTTTGGTGCCTACTTTTTTGGCCGCATTATTCTTTGCGCACTCCGGGTTCCACCAGGGTACCGGGTTTTTGTTGCGGCGCTGTTGTGATATCGGAATATATTTCTGTGCTATGTTTAGATTGTCGCCTTCATCGCATACGGTGGTGGATGGCTAAAAATAAGCGCATCCTTGATTGGTGCGTATTTTTAGCAACACAAGAGCCGTGCTCCGATTACTGAATATTTTTAGAAGGTGGAAATACCCAGAATGTAATTGGTAGTTATTTTTAGACAATACAAGAGCCGTGCTCTGTTTGGTGGATATTTTTAAGTGGGAATACCCAAATTGAATTGGTAGATATTTTTAGACAATACAAGAGCTGCTCTCTGATTGATGAATATTTTTAGCAACACGAGAGCCATGCTGTGATTGGTGGATATTTTTAGCGTTCCACCAACCAATACTAGTTAGGATATGATCTAACCAATCAACATTGTTAATCAATCAACCAGGTGATGATTCATTCATTTCAATTGGTCTTTGACTCACACAATCACTGACTCATTCAGTCAATAACTCAAACTCATTTAATTAATGATTCGTTCAATCAGTCGCTCATTCACTCAAGGAATCGCTCATTCACCCATTCAGTCATTGACTCACATCCAGAATCACTGACTCATTTGTCATACGAACACGCATTCGTTGACTCACGCCCACAACCACTCGCTCAATCGCTTACTGACTCCTTGTTCCATCGAACATTCATTTCATTGACTCATTCACCCAATCAATGATTCATTCAATCAATCACTCAATCACTCACTGATTAATACAATCACGCAAGCAATCAATCACTCACTGACTCATACAATCACCACCGCAATAATTCACTGACTCAATAATTCACTGACCATTCATTCAATCACTGAATCATTGTCCATGCAAACGTTCATTTCATTAACTCATTCACACAATCACTGAATCATTGATCATACAAAACATTCAACGAATCACTCAATCAACCACTGACTCATACAATCACCCACTTAATCACTGACTCGCTCAGTCATTCACTGACTCATTCATTCAATCACTGACTCATTGTTCACACAAACATTCATTTCACTGACCTGTTCACACAATAACTGAATCATTGTTCATATAAGCATTCAATCAATCGCTCAAACCCACACAATCAAATATCCATCCGTCTGCGGAAAGATAGAAGTTGTTTTTTAGTTAAAATGGCGACGCTGGAAAAGGGCCTTTGGATGTTAGTGTTAGATGTAAATATTTGCACTCTCGTGACATTTCTCAGTGACAATATATTTACAATGAGCCGCCTTTTCAACGTGTGTTTATATGCCCTGATAAAGTAGATATTCAGCAGTTTTTGCTATGATTGTGGTTTGAACATGTCGGGTATATGGAAAATTAACTACACATTATACACACTGGTCTGCATATATCTTCATACTGATAATGTTAATCACATCTTTCAGTGAAAAACGTTTCACCTGAAACATAAATAAAGACATTGACATAGTAAATTTTATGTACAAAATATTATAAAAGATGGTGTATTACCATGGATTATCTTAAATGTTGTAAAGACGGACATGCTATTTTAGGAATATGAAAAGTGTTAAAGTCTGTATTTCCCCGCTAAAGGCGTGGGCGTCTATTAGCGATACTGGTTTACAATGATGTGGAGGTGCGTTCGACTTGTCGAGAACACACTGGCGGAGGCTGCCTGGCCCGGACTCTTGTTTTTAATGGTCTAAGCCCATGAATTGATACATACAATTGAAAGGCCTTACATAATGCTCACTCTGTTCATGCAGCTGTTTGAGGAAAGAACACTTGAGGTAGCATGAAAGACAGCATGCCGGCGAAAAACCATATTCATGCCAATTCTGTCAAAAAAGCTGTTCACGTAGTTATAGGATAAGGGAACATAAGAGAACACGTACTGGTGAAGAGCATATAAATGCACACTCTAACCATATATTTGTGCACATGAGGGAACACCAGACAGACATGAACTGACACATACCAGTGAAAACCATGCGAATGACCACACGAACATTGGCGGTGTAACACCTTACCACAGGCCTGCAAAACAAGATTTTTGAAATGTGTGGACGGTGATAGTACGGTGACGTGTCGAAATATGGGGTCTCTAATATAACCCCATGCTGTATATAAAACTATAATAATGGGTTAAACGCACTTTGGGTGAATCGAGAAATAAACGGTTTACCTCCATAATACATCAGCATATTCTACAAGTATCACTTGATAAAATTAATAAATTTGTGCAATTTTTTTTTTATTATGGCGGGCTTCGTTCTCAATTCTGATTGGTCATTCGCGACAGCTGATCTCTTGCCGGAGGCGTGTCGCGACTGACCAATCAGAATTGAGAATGAAGCACGCCATAATCTCGCTGTTCCGGGATGGATGGACAGTTACGCTGGATTATGATTTTGATACTTGTAGAATAAGAGGTGTATTTTGTTTGGCGGTAAACCGTTTATTTCTCGATTCACCCAAAGTGCGTTTCACACCTTGTTGTAGTTTTATATAAAGCATGAGATTATATTAGAGACCCCGTATTACGACACTTCAATGTAATACCACCGTTCACACCATTCAAAACTCTTGTTTTGTGGGCCTGTGCACCTGACAATTCAGCTTTCTATCTTGCAGAGTTGAAATATAGTAACATCTACATCGCTCCCATATTCGAGATTTTCATCTCGCATTTTTGGAAGTAGAAAGATGTAAAGCTCGACACCTCTCCCGTATTGCAGCTTTTCAAATAAATCTCAATAAACATCACTTTAGAGGCAGAATGTATGTCTAGTCAAGTATCGAAGCAGGGTTAAGGTATGTCCAGTCGAGTGTCAAACGGGCTAGAGAGGAATGTATGTCTAGTCCAGTCACAAAGCGGAGTTAAGGATGAATTTATGTCTGGTCCAGAGTTAAGGTGGTGTGAGGAATGAATGTATGTGTAGTGTCGAAAAATGGGACTAAAGAGGAAGGTATGTCTAGTCGAATGTCAAAACAGGGTTATCGGGAATATATATCTAGTGTTAACAAGGGGTTAGGGAGGAATGTATGTCTATTCGAGTGTCAAAGCATAGAACCGTTGACAATAGAACCTTGCTTTTTGGCATGAACGTGCTTTAGGGGGCTGTTACCAGCAAGTTCTGAGCTGACCTACTTTTGATGAAAATTTGATGTACTTAGGTGACCTTTAACATTATGCTTGGGCCCCCAAGGAATCTTAGGTGACCAAAACCATTACGCTTGGACCCACAAGTCATCTTCCTCACCATACTTCGTAGGTCCTGTGACGTAGTCACATTACTCGTGTATGACAATCATTTCTTAATTCTTAATTCCTTAATTCTTGCAGTTTACTGATCAAAACGCCTTTTCCACATTAATAGTTAGACAAAACAGTTGCCCGGTGCACCAACAGGTGTATTGACGCGGAATCCTCGACTTCAAATTGTGGTTAGTATTTCCAACATTTTTATTCAGTGATAAATAGGCTATTTTTGACTTGAAGTTGTCAAACTTATCATTTAATGTAAGAGTAATAATATTCCTGTTTTGGAATAGTAGGATAATTTGTTGAATATTTATTATCCATACATGAGCTGTGTGACTAACGTCACAGAACCTACGAAGTAGGGTTTGATATAATTTAAGTGTGTACCTTGATCTAAGACTGACCATTTCCATGATCGTCAGAGGTTTAAAATCATTCTAATGGACTTACGGTACTTTTATTATTTACCGAAGAAATAATTGATTATTTCCTGTGTACAGCTGGTGAAGAGAAAATTTCACTCCCGCATCGTGCTTCTTGACGAAATCCATGCGGGTCGCCATCTTAGCATGGCTTAAACCCACTGCGCATTGGTTTGGGGAAGAATGTTTTCTTGTGGTTTCGCGGGTTTCCGGTTTCGCGGTAGTCCCCCAAAAATGCATGGATTAGTCCTTAAATTTCATCAAAAGTAGACCAGCTCTTAATGCACGATCATGCCAAAATTCAAGGTTCTAACGTCAACGGTTCTCCTTATTTTGCAAACGAAAGATATGGCTGGTCATCCCTGCCACAATTCCTCATTTTATACAATGATATAAAATATTTATAAGATGCCTGTAAATATTTTGTACCATGGTATCAAATGACAAGCTTACCATAATTCGTAGTTACAGGATGCCTATAATTGTTTTGTACAATGGCACAAAATCGCCATCCCTGACACAATTCGTATTTACGGGATGCTTGTAAATAATATATACAATGCTATAAAATCGCCAAGCCTGCCACAATTCGTATTTACAGGATGCCTACGGTATAATTATTTTATACCATGGTATAAAATCGCCAAGCCTGCCACAATTTGTAATTACAGGATGTCTGTAAATAATACATACCATAGTACAAATTAATTTACCCGTGAAACGTAAAATCCGGCTTCCTGATTCTTTCCATCAATGATATGAGATTTTGCAAAATTGGTGCCGAGCTTTAGGCTCCTTCCCCTCTTTCGATTTAGCGGGCAATGCACACGGAAGATGGCAGATCCCTCGAGGCTTGGGTCGCCAAATCCACCGTCCAATTGCTTGAAGCTGTTGAGAGTACAGAGTCGACATCGCGAATTAAACACCAATTACAAGGTATTTACTAGTTTAACCAGGAAATATATGTAAACTTAGTATACACATGGCTGTGTAAACACTTTCCAGCCATGCCACCTCAGCTCACAGTTCAAAGAGTTGTGTTATGAGATAGAATTAGAGGATTAGATATGGTGACAGATATACAGTGTGTACTAAAGGCGATTTGGAGCGTACCGCAGAATGGAGAGTGTCAGAGAGTGCCCCCCCTCCCCCCCCCCTCCCCTCCATATATT
Source organism: Hanleya hanleyi (assembly GCA_036873755.1). Classification (NCBI taxonomy): domain Eukaryota; kingdom Metazoa; phylum Mollusca; class Polyplacophora; order Lepidopleurida; family Hanleyidae; genus Hanleya; species Hanleya hanleyi. The sequence continues at coordinate 258,944 of JAVTVY010009795.1, read as the reverse complement.
TTCGTTACACCAAAGGTTCATTTTGATTTCTAAAAATTACGAGTATGAAAAGAAAAAATCCAATGGCGCGTATAGAGCAAAGCAGCCTGAGAGGATTTCGAAAACCAGTCCACTTCCCATTTGCTCACGTGACCATATGTCTACACTTGTTGAAGTTTAATCATTGGTTAAATTTGATATTCTTGATAAAACATCGAGTTTTTTACGACTTTCGGCTAAATTAGTTTATACCATGATGGTATATATTATTTACAGGCATCTGTAATTACAAATTGTGGCAGGCTTGACGATTTTATACCATGGTATAAAATAATTATAAGCATCCTGTAAATACGAATTATGGCAGGCTTGGCGATTTTATACCATCGTATATATTTACAAGCATCCTGTAAATACCAATTGTGGCAGGCTTGGCGATATTATACCATGGTATGTATTATTTACAGGCATTCTGTAAATACGAATTATGGCAGGCTTGGATTTTATACCATGGTACAAAATATTTACAGGCATTCTATAATTATTCCATGCCGTGGTATAAAATGACGTCTTGTGGCAGGGGTTGTAGAAAGGACTGTCTGACTCATTACCGGGCAGTTTGTAAATGAGAGCCTACTTCGTAAGAATTTGCACTGGCTATCGATGGATAAGAATCTACATAATCCTGTAACTATAGACTGGAGCGGGACATTACAAACCACATTATTACACCGAGTGCTATGTGTCAATGCACCCTTTGGACGATGGCTTGTATAGTCCGCGTTTCGTGAGACTCGTCGGTGATTTTTTTGTACTACCCTGGGATTGAGCCGGTTGTTGTGGCGCGCACATTTCGGAAGGACCACTCCGGAAAATGTTGGTTGAACGTCGTCTGTTTTTGGTCTTAATTTTGATGTAAACGGTTGAACGCCAAGAAATCACCAGACATAGGAAGATTTTACAAACAGCAAAGACATCAGCAGCAGCCAAAATTTTGTAAGTATAGGTCTATCAGAGCAAACACGGCCACAAACAAAACCTCTGATGGTATGCATGGAAACTTAACCATGAAAAACTATAATCATGATATTATGTTTGACAAAGCCTGGCTTTCCTGTATAACTTCTAGTATAGCATATCTTTCGTTCTCAAACTCTCATGAATCTTACACGAACACTGTATTTGAGGAGAACAATCTTAGTTGATGATAGGATTTTATTCTACATCTGAGCTAAATATTTTTATAAATGCGTTTATTTATTTGGTTCCATGTAGTTTAAACCTTCCACTCGCCTGCAGTGAGGTAATCTTTGGGCTCTGTAGATTCATTGATCAATAAATAAACCTTAGCGGGAGTGTGTTATAAAAGATGCTGTATTTGGCTGGTGTACTTTTGCTCACAACACATCCGTTGACTCAGTGGCGTCGGAAGCGGGGAGTGGGGGGGGGGTCTGGGCCCCCCACTTTTGATTTTGAGGGGACCAGAATATGTTTGAGCCCCCACTTTTCGGCACTCCTAACTGACCATGGCCCCACATAAAAATTACAGATAGAGTGCCAGGATCACATAAACTGTTTGTACCGGTATTTTAAGTGTACAGCTCATCAACTTTTACCACAGTGCGATGTTCTGTCCTATGGCCATTGTCCTGGGGTTAATTAAGTCGTGTATGTAATTACCGTCAGCATTATTATTAAAATGTGCAGATGGCGCTGCTGATCTGTAATATTTAACCATCAGCAGCGCCATCTGTACATTTTAACTGTACAGTCGAATAAATCTATAGGCCTAATCATCATTTAGTCTTGGAATCTCGTCAATAAAACTTGGGCGTTATCTAATCTCCAGCTTTCTTGGGTGCTTTCCCGGACGTTTCAGTGTTTCGTAGAAATTTTTATACTTCTGTTCACAGTCTGATCTTTTTCTTCTGTCTTAGTTTGGCAAATCAATTCTGAAATATTTTTCTCGTCAACCCTCTGGTGGCGAAGAGGTTGACGCTGCGCCCTCCGTTAACGCTGAGGGATGGAGGGAGTGAATTTGGCTTAATGTCACACTCAAGTTTGTTTCACTCATATGATGACAGTCACTTTGGTTGCTGGAGCAAGCCGGAGTACACGGAGAGAACCACCGCCCTTCGGCAAGTAACTGACAGACTTTCACACATGGACCAGCTGGGCTTGAACCTGTGCCAGTTCAGCGGTGTGAGGCTAGCGGTCACCAGCGAAGCGTCTTAGACCACTCGGCTACCGAGGGCCCACTGTGAAAGCTGAAACTGAGGCAAATTCAGAATAGGGTGAGGCCACTATCGGTACCACCGAAAGCTCCACTGACTTCGTTCGTTGGAGGAGAATGTGACCCTAGCCTTTGTGAACACACATTTTCAGAATTGTATCGAGCATTAATATGGTATTGTATATGCCGGAAATAGCTCAGAATGCATTTCCTGCAATCTAGGACCCTGGAGCTTCCGGGGCCTAGGCGGACCCTGGACCATGGCGTAATTGTGCTGTGATCGTTAGTTTGGGCAATCAGAAATTCGTCGCCCCCGCTGGGTCTCTCACTTTCGAAAGTTTTGCCCCGTTACAATTACGTTCCGACGCCACTGTTTGTTGTGCCGGAGCGATTCTTTTGTCCAAGAATAAAAATGGAGAAGGGGAGGGGGCAAGGGATTTGTAGGGAAGTATGATCTCCGCAGTACCGTCTCCAATCCATCAATTGTGAGAAATATATTATCCAAAGTGTCGCCTTCAATCCACTGTTGCCGCCAAGTATAGTGTCCAAGAATTTGTTTTACCATGCCCCTTTTACGGTCCTGTAGTTGTTCACAGGTACATTAACTAGTACTATAAGATTAGACGTTTACACTAATAACCGATTACCTCACATTTCTCGTTCAAGCAATGAACAAAAGTGGTCACGTTGTGTAAGCATGATTCTTGTGTGGTTTTATTTCAGTGTCACTAAATTGTCTCTCATAACTGAGAGGACAATGGAAGACTTATCTGTAAAACTTGAGTCTCTTGATCAAGAGACAGGATCATTGATGCAAGATGATGGGATAACCTACCAGCATTCTGCAAATGTATCTATGGAAGATGGAGATGTAAAAGTGAAAACAGAACCAACAGCCCAGTACGAGGATGGAGAACAACAAGGCGGTGTTGAGTATGATCCATGTGAACAAGTACCGGTAAGCCATGAAAAATATTTGTCAATCAGATTAAAAAGCAGATCTACAAAAACCGCTCTCCATCCCAACTATTGCTCATGTAGATCTGGCATCAACATCCCCATTTCCAAGTTGTGAGTGTGGACCAATCACAGATCTTCCCACGATTTAGGGATGTATGTTTGAAATGTCAAGGTCAGGAGGTCACAACTGTGTGGGGCAGACAGGTTGATCTCGTGATATTATGAACACAGAAACATATCTTTGAATTGATTATATCTAAATTGTAGTAATGTATAATCGAATATCACGATTTCCAGAGAATATAATATCGATCTGTTGAAACAAGTTAAAGTATATGACAAGATGAGTTTTACATATACTGTACACTTGTTGCCATCTCGCTGCAAAGTGAGACGGGCCAGATATGTGACCTTGATCTGCCGACAGCTAGGTCCTCCAACAAAGAAGCCTGGTTCTTGGCCCAAATCTTAAATCAGCGACATGCACGATAATGGAGCGTTATTTTTAGATCTGGTTTTAATATGATCCAACAGCTATAGTATATATAGTTCGGCTCATGGTGGCGTATGCTACAAGTTTATATTAAATTCACAAACTGTAATTGATTATGCGGGCAGATTGTTGAATATGTATTTAATAACAGTGTATTGAATTTGAAATGTGTTGTTATACAAATAAGGCTGATGTTTTTTTTCAATGCAGGCTTTTGTCAAGAAGTGTTCTGGTGACGAGCAGATACGTGAGGATGATTTGTTCTCTGGCATTCCATTTCCTGTTACCATGTACATGGTAAACTTGAAGACGAGAGAAAATACAAACCTGCCCAACGAATCTGTAACAGTTTGCAATCTAGAAACGGACATTAAAGAAAGAATGGCACCTGGAAGAGTTATTAATGCTGGTGAAAAGCCATACAAATGCTTGTCCTGTCCATATAGCTGTTCACAGAAAAGAAACCTAGACAGACATGAAATGAGACATACGGACACTAAACCATATTTATGTACATTCTGTCCTTGTAGATGTAGAAACAAAGAGAGCCTTGACAGACATGAAAGAACACATACTGGCGAAAAACCGTTTAAACGCCCACTATGTTTATATAGCTGTTCAAAGAATGGGAACCTGAAGGATCATGAAAGGACACATACTGGCGAAAAACCATACAAATGCTCCCTCTGTCCATACAGCTGTTCAAAGAAAGGGAACCTAACGGAACATGAAAGGGTGCATACTGGTGAAAAGCCATATAAATGTTCACTCTGTCCATACAGCTGTTCACTGAAACGGAACCTGAAAGATCATGAACGGACACATACTGGGGAAAAGCCATGCAAATGCTCCCACTGTCCATATAGCTGTTCACAGAAAGGGAACCTAAAGGAACATGAACGGATACATACTGGTGAAAAGCCATATAAATGTTTACTCTGTCCATTTAGCTCTTCACAGAAAAGAAAACTGAAGGAACACGAAAGGACACACACTGGTGAAAAGCCATACATCTGTTCACGCTGTCCATATAGCTGTTCACAGAAGGGAAAACTAAAGGAGCATGAAAGGACACATACTGGCGAAAAGCCATACAAATGCTCCCTCTGTCCATATAGCTGTTCAAGGAAAGGGAACCTAAAGGAACATGAAAGGACACATACTGGTGAAAAGCCATATGACTGTTCACTCTGTCCATACAGCTGTTCACAGAAATGGAACCTAAAGGAACATGAACGGACACATACAGGGGAAAAGCCATATAAATGCTCTCACTGTCCATATAGCTGTTCACTCAAAGGGAACCTAAAGAAACATGTAAGGACACATACTGGGGAAAAGCCATACAACTGTTCACGCTGTCCATATAGCTGTTCACGCAAAGGGAGCCTGAAGGCACATGAAAGGACACATACTGGTGAAAAGCCATACAAGTGCTCCCTCTGTCCATACAGCTGTAATGAAAAATGGAACCTAAAGGCACATGAAAGGACACATTCTGGTGAAAAGCCATACAAATGTTCACGCTGTCCATATAACTGTTCATACAAAGGGAGCTTAAAGGCACACGAAAGGACGCATACTGGTGAAAAGCCATACAAGTGCTCCCTTTGTCCATATAGCTGTTCACAAAAAGGGTACCTAAAAGCACATGAAAGGAAACATTCTGGTGAAAAGCCATACAAGTGTTCCCTCTGTCCATATAGCTGTTCACAAAAAGGGAACCTAAAGGCACATGAAAGGACACATACTGGTGAAAAGCCATACAAGTGATCCCATTGTCCATATAGCTGTTCAAAGATCAGCAGCCTACAGGAACACGAAATAACACATAATAGTTAATACCCATAGAAATAGTTACTCTGTCCATATACGTTTGCCTAATCTTGTTTTGGCTTTTTCGCATACATTGTATCAAGAATTGATTAATATGTTTGAAATGGAACACCTTTAACGACTAAAATAATATGTTTTCCAATATGCCGTGACATTAGAGCGAAATATTATTGTGGTTCAAAGTGTCCGAGTTCATAAATGCATACTGAAATATATACGATAAGGTCAAAACAGATGTAAAGCCCAATTGCCAATATCCGACGACTGTTTCTTGTTATTTTAGTCTAGTGCAACGTCTTGTTCAACTGTGGCTAAAAGCCATGTGCGCCGCATTTTAACCTCAGTGTAATCAAAGTATATCTGATGGTGGGATGTCTACAATCTGAAGCCATGAGAATGACTTGTAGGTAACTACACTAAAATTGTTCGTCTATTATGCAGTAAAGATCTCATTATGATCAGTTGTTATACAGTTCATTCAATAATAAACCGTACAAGTATCACGGATTACGAAATTTACGTGCTTAGTCTCTCATAAGCCGATTGATATTCAAATATGTTTTGGAAAAAAATATACATACGCAAGACGGGGATGTCACTCGCTCTGCTCTGGGAAGACAGTCTTATGGTTTAGGGTAAGTTCGGTGCTTTTGGGACATGAATCATCAATACCACATACCCCTATACCCAAGTAATTAACACAACAACCAAATTTGTGTATAAATGATGAATGGAATTTAATGGAATCAGGAACTAAAGATGACCATGACCTGTGTAAAATACAAATGGGCAGGTCAATTCTTAGCTAATTCTTCTAAGCAGATACACTGAGATCTGAATATATATGTATATAACTGCCTTTATGTGTGGCAAATATAGTATTGTTAAATTTTAGCTATATATATATATATATATAGACTAAATGATCACAGTATAAACTGCCTTTGTGTATGGTAAATATAGCACTAGAAAAAAGTCATGACAAACTCAGACTGATTGATTTCGCTAACTAGTTTCACTGCTTTCAGCAGTTTATCAAAGCATCGTTTATATATATATATATATATAGCATTCATGTGTGTGTAGGAAATGTTTTAAGGAATTGTACAGTATTATATTTAGTAACAACCATAGGAAAACTATATGGTGGTTACATTTATTTATTAAATAGGTGTTGTAATTAAAGCGAGAGTTTGGATTGGCCTATACGATATTTTGTAAAACTTATTTTTTCTGGACTCCAAAACGGATTTGTCAGACGCAATGTATTCCGATGACCTATTGTTATCTCATTAAAGGATCTAGATGAACTAATGCTTACGTATCTGTTCATTTCAGACATGTATACTTAACTGTAAAAGATTTAACCTCTTCACCAAATTTGCGTCTATCATGATATATTCCTCTTCACTACCAAGCCTGTATGTGCTCACCACCAATACAGGTCGGAAATTCATTACAGAGTGGATTCCACAAACAGTACATACTTCTCCAAGAATTTAATATCGGCTACCCTTTTCCCCATGTTCTCTGATACAGGGATCAGGATATATATTGATATAAGTTATTCATTCTACGCTCATCTGAATCTGCTTCGAAGAGTCTGCTATATTGCTTCCACATGTAGTAGCACTAGACTAACTTTTCGTCGCTAACCCAGTCAAGGTTCGACCGAGGTTTGCCTGGGCCTGTTTGCAACGATGTGTGAGTTAGTGACCAATTGAAATGAATGAATCATCAACTTGTTGATTGATAAATAATGCTTAGATCATAGCCTAGTTAGTATTGATTGGTGGATAGCTAAAAATATCCACCAATCCGAGCACGACTCTCGTTTTGATAAACATATTCACCAATCGAAGCACGGCTCTTGTATTGTCTAAAAATAGTCACCAATTTGGGCATTCCCACCTTCTAAAAATATCCATCAATCAGAGGACAGCTCTTATATTGTCTAAATGTTGGTTATTTCCACCTAAAAATATTCACTAATCGAAGGACGGCTCGAATTCCCACCAATCAACGATCAGTTTATTTTTAGCCATTCACCGCCGTATACTATAAAAGCGACTACCCATCGTGTCATTGTTGATTCAATATGGATTACTCTAAAATCGACTCCTTTACGAACGTGAATGCCTTGAACGCTTGTGCGGCAGAGCGGGGCGCCTATAACGAAATTGCTGTCAATTTACGTCGAATACAACTACTCGCCGATACCATCTGTCGCTAAAGTATTCAAGGCATTCACGTCCGTAAAGGATTTGGTTTTAGAGTAATCCGTGTTGAATCAACAATGACACGATTGGTAGTCGCTTTTATAGCATACGGCGATGGATGGCTAAAAATAAGCTGGTCGTTGATTGGTGGGTATTTTTTAGCAACACAAGAGTCGTGCTCCGATCAGCGAATATTTTTAGAAGGGGGAAATACCCTAAATGTAATTGGTGGTTATTTTAAGACAATCCGTGCTCTGATTGGTGGATATTTTTAGAACGTGGGAATACCCAAATGTAATTGGTAGATATATTTAGACAATAGAAGAGCTGCGCTCTGATTGGTGAATATTTTTAGCAACACGAGAGCCGTGCTCTGATTGGGGGATATTTTTAGCTATCCACCAACCAATGATAGTTTGGATATAATCTAGCCAATCAACATTGCTAATCCGTCAACCACTTGATGATTCATTCATTTCAATTGGTCATTGACTCACACAATCACTGACTCTTTCAATCAATCACTCAAACTCACACAATTATTGATTCTTTCAATCAGGTGCTCATTCACTCAATGAATCGCTCATTCACTCATTCAATCATTGACTCACATCCAGAATCACTGACTCATTGTTCATACAAACATTCCTTGATTGACTCACACCCACACAATCACTCGCTCAATCGCTCACCGACTCATTGTTATGTTCATAAGAACATTCATTTCATTGACTCATTCACAGAACCAGTGATTCATTCAATCAATCACTCACCGACTCATAAAATCACTCAAACAGTCAATCACTCAGTGACTCACTCATCCAATCACTGACTCATTGTTCACACAAATATTTATTTCATTGACTCCTTCATACAATAACTGAATCATTGTTCATACAAACATTCGATCAATCGCTCAAACCTACACAAACATCCATCCGTTTGTGGAAAGATAGTTGTTTTTTAGTTAAAATGGCGGCATTGAAAAGGGGTCTTTGGATGTTAGTGGTAGATATAAATTTTTCGCACTCTCGTGACATTTCTCTGACAAATCGGACATGATAGTGCATGGTTGTTGTTATTGGGGTAAAGTTTATCTTCTAGATGTGTCAGCAAACACCTCTCACAAAAGGGGACATGCTTACATGGTTCTAACAAGATTGCTACTTAGTTGTCTAAACAGATGCAACAACACCGCCATTTATCACCATCATGCCGAGGAGCATCACCTCTCGCCCATGAATTGACCAGGCGTACGACGCGCCTAAACCTGGCTACTCTCAATATCATAAGATCACGGTCCATGGTGAAATATTAGGAGTGGTTTAATTCAAACAATAACACCCGTGTTTATACGGAGATCGCGCGGACCGCAGTTAGAGCACCACAGACAGAGTTACTAATATGTTCTAATCGTTACCAGATATGTTTCTTTTGCTAATATCCATGTAGTAAATATATGCTTTTCTATTAAATATTCAGTAACAACGTGTTTTTTTTTTTACCTTTCAAATATAAGTATATTATACTTAGTTCGAAGCCAATACAATGTATTTTATTTCAGTGTCAACGAAATAGTAACATCATTCAATAATAAATATTTTATGAAAAATGCATGAAGTAACATTGAAAATTTTACCACCAAAAACCCGCTCAAAACAAGGACATACGTTACCAGTGAACATGAAAAAAGCAGCTTGACCAGTGTTCCTGTTTTCTAAACCAGGTCGAATAAAAGAGAAATCATTCAGCCAGAATCAAGCTAATATATTTACAATGAGCCGCCTTTTCACCATGTGTTAATCTGCCCTGACAAATGTGTGACAATAGATATTCAGCAGTTTGAGCTATGATTGTGGTTTGAAAATGTCGGGTATATGGAAAATTAACTACACATTATACACACTGGTCTGCATATATCTTCATACTGAGAATGTTAATCACATCTTTCGGTGAAGAACGTTTCACCTGAAACATAAATAAAGACATTGACGAAGTAACTTTTATGGACAAAATATTATTAAAGATGGTGTATTTGTATAGGCTACTCTAATTAGCAGACTACAATAAAATAAACCAGAGTACATAGAGTTCAGTAGGAAAATTAAAGATATATTTATTCTGATTCTAAACAGGTATGTATTATTTTATAGCCAAAAATAATGGTTAGGTAACGGGAACGTTTTATATCCTATGAACACAGTGATGTTTATTCCCTAAACAAACGGTGATGTAAGATACCCTATCAAAACGGTGACCAACCAGTCTATTGTGTTGCTATGATGTTATTGTCGTTGCATGTCTGTTAGCAACCAACAGATCCCATGGCCAGCAAATTTTATATATGGTACCTTGCCCATTCCATGATGTTGTTAGGAATTACTGACATCGACATCTCCAGAGAAAGATTTTTCTGCTTGGAACACACTCCGAATAGCCTCAGCATAATTGTTCAATCAATGAACAGGTCTTATGGATCAATCCTGATTTCCAATATTCAATCGCTTTTTATAATGCACAACAGATCAATAGATTTCCCAGGTTAAATTATACTTCCATCTGGGGTCGCTCTCTGAGAAATTCTGCTGTCAGACCCAAAAATACGTTCGGCCTTCCTCTGGCACATCATGGACACAGTGCGTGCATCCCATGATGACCAGAACCGAACGGAGCCTGCACGCAACCCCTGCTGCAAGGCTAACCATGTGGGACGATTCTCCTGGTTATAAAGACCTGTCCTCTCATACTAGCCTACTCACCTCTGTGGGATGGTTCTATATGACCATTTCACTTATTTCCTGTTTACAACTGATAAATACTGACCAGGTCATGTCACCTATACCTATCCTCTACAAACAGTATATACAAAAGATTCCCTTCTGGCCAACGGTAAACATGATCACCCACAGCATTGATAACACTGTGACAAATCCTGGTCATAATATTTTAAAGAAATCTGGTATCGCCACATACTTTAACACATCTAGATATGGATCTTTACATGTAAAAACATAGATCACTAATCACCAATCTTTATGATGAACGCTATATTTAACAGAACTCAAAAAGCAAAATAAAGTACTAGTAACACTAAACCAATCAAAATATTAAGAAAATGACCTAACTATAATTATCAAAATAATTAGAGCCGGTCACATATTACCAGGGAATATCATAAATGTTCTAAAGACGAACATGGTATTTTAGGAATATAAAAAGTCAGTATTTCCCGCTAAAGGCGCGGGCGTTATTTATCAAATGGTCTACAATGATGTGGAGGTGCGGGGACAAGTCTCGACTTGTCGAGAACACATTGACAGAGGTTGCCTAAAGGGGTCAACGGATCGCGACTATTTTTTTAGTGGTCTAAGCCCTTGAACTGATATATACTACTGAAAGGCCAAATATGATGCTCACTCGGTCCATACAGCTGTTGGAAAGACGAACATTTGAGGCCACATGAAAGACAACATTTTCATGGTCGTAGGAGGCTTAAATTGGAGCGATATGCAAGAGGTGTGAAAAATTGACGACGTCTGGTGATTAAAAAGCAACCATATGACTCTACAGGAAAGTATTCGTCGACATCTAACATTCAGACCGGAGAATACGGTAGATTCTCGGACGTAGCCTTAGCATCTCAGCCGCGCCTTTATTGCAGATGTTCATGTGGAAACTACGAAGTATCCACACGGCCCCTAGCACCGGCTTAAGCTGAATCAATCTAATAGCCTTACATTATTATTTATTATTTATCGAAGAAATAATTGATTATTTCCTGTGTACAGGAGGTGGAGAGACTAAATTTTCACACTCGCATCGTGCTTCTTGAGGAAATTCATGCGGGCCGCCATTTTAGCATGGTTTAAACCCACTGCGCATTGGCTTTGCGCTGAATGTTTTCTTGCGGTTTTGCGGGTTTCTGGTTTCGCGATAGTCCCCCTGAATTAGTCCCTCAATTTTATCAAAAGTAGGTCAGCTCCTGATGTATGTCCATGCCAAAAGTCAAGGTTCTAATGTCAACGGTTCTTATTTTGCCGACGAAAGGCATTGCTGGCCATCCCTGCCACAATTCGTCATTTTATACCATGGTATAAAATATTTATAGGATGCCTGTAAATATTTTGTACCATGATATAAGATGCCAAGCTGCCATAATTCGTATTTACAGAATGCCTGTAAATAATATATACCATGATATAAAATGCCAAGCCTGCCATAATTCGTATTTACAGGATGCCTATAATTATTTTGTACCATGATAGCTTATAAAATCGCCAAGCCTGCCACAATTCGTATTTACAGGATGCCTGAAAATAATATATACCATGGTACAAATTAATTTGCCCGTAAATCGTAAAATACGGCTTCCTGATTCTTTCCACCAGTGATATGAGATTTCACAAAATTGGTGCCGAGCTTTAGGCTCCTTCCCCTCTTTTGATTTAGCGGGAAATGTACACGGGCGATGACGGATCCCTCGAGGATCGGGTCGCCAAATCCGTCCAAATGTTTGCGGCTGTTGAGAGTACAGAACAGACATCGCGACTTAAACACCAATTATAACGTATTTACTAGTTTAACCAGGAAATAGATGTAAACTTGTGTATACATATGGCTGTGTAAACACTCTCCAGCCATGCCACCTCAGCTCACATTAGAAAGAGTTGTGTTATGAGATAGAATTAAAGGATTAGATAGGTGACAGATATATGCAGTGTGTACTAAAGGACTTGTTAACTCAGCTCATCTAATAAATTATACATGGTAGAAAGATTAGTGTATTAACGACATCTGGCCTGGGTGATTTGGGGTGTACCGCAGAATGGAAAGAGGCAGAAAGTGCTCCCCCTATATATTTTCGGTATATCAAATGTTCCTTTTTATTCAAAAAAAAAAACGAGGATGTCTCCCTCTCAAGAAAATCCAATGATGCTTATAGAGCAAAGCCTCCAGATTGAGGATTTCGAAAATCAGTCCACTTCCCATTTGCTCACGTGACCATATGTCTACACATGTCACAAGTTTAATCATTGGTCAAATTTAATATTCCTGATAAGACATCGAGTTATTTACGACTCACGGCTAAATTAATTTGTACCATGGTTATATTATTTACACTCATCCTGTAAATACGAATTGTGGCGAGCTTGGCGATTTTGTACCATGGTATATATTATTTACAGGCATCCTGTAAATACGAATTGTGGGTCATTCTTTCATGTAAGCAATCACGAAAAAGGACACAGTTTGATAGGATGAATTTGAGTTGTCTTCCCTTGGTCTTCATTATAACCATGTATATATGTATGTATGTATAGGAGCCGTTTCCCTGGTTAGACGGTTCGACAGTTTGACACTTTGACTCTTTTCCCAGCTCGATAGATTCGACAGTTTGATACTTTAACCGCGTTTCTTTGAATTGTCTCCCCTTGGTCTTATAAACCTTCGACAGTTGAGAGATAGGAATTCACTACAGGTTCGCTTTTTCCTGGTTGGGCGGTTTGACAGTTTGACCTCCTCCTTTGGCCCTCCCCTTTTCTAGATCAAGAATTAGATAGTTTATCACTTTTACCGCATCCATTTGAATTGCCTCCCCTTGGTCTTCTTTATAAGACTTCGACAATTTGACAGATACAACTGCACTGCAGGCTCCCCTTTTTCTGGCTTGACACTTTCAGCACATCCATTTCAGTTCGCCCCTTGGTCAATAAACCTTCGACAATTTCACAGATGACTGCAGGTTCCCCTATTCCTTGCTCGACGGTTCGACAGTTTGACACTTATGCCCTCTTCTTTTCTAGCTCGACAGATTCGACAGTTTGACACTTTCATTGCATCCATTTGAGTTGTCTCCTCATGTTCTTACTCATAAACCTTTGACAATTTGAGCATCCATATTTGTGGTTCAGAGTTAGATACATTTGCTTTTTTGGGTTCGACGGTTCGACAGTTTGACACTTTGGCTGTCCCTTTTGAAGCTCGACAGATTCGACAGTTTGACACTTTCACCGTGTCCTTTTTAGTTGTCTTCTCTTGGTCATCCTTATAAATCTTCAACAATTTCACAGATATGATAAGAATGCAGGTTCCCCTTTCCCTGGTTCGACGGTTGGACAGTTTGCCACTTTCTCAATGTCTTTTTGAGTTACCTCCTCTTGGCCTTCTTTATGAATCTTTAACAGTTTCACATTTATGACACAACTGCAGGTTCCCATTCTCCAGGTTCAATGGTTCGACAGTTTGACACTCGCCGCTCCTTTTCTAGCTCGACAGATTAGACAGTTTGACACTTTCGCTGCATCCCTTTGCATTGTCTCTCCTTGGTCTTCTTCATAAGAGTTTGATAATTTGACAGATACAACTGGACGGTAGGCTCCCCTTTTCCTGGTTTGACAGTTCGACAGTTTGATACTTTCACCATATACATTTCAGTTCTCTCCTCGATCTTATTTATAAACCTTCGACAATTTCACAGATGACTGCGGGTTCCCCAATTTATGGTTCGACGGTTCGACAGTTTGACACTTTGGCCCTCTTCTTTTCTAGCTCGACAGATTCGACAGTTTGACACTTTCACTGCATCCATTTGAGTTGTCTCCCCATGTTCTTACTCATAAACCTTTGACAATTTGAGCATCCATATTTGTGGTTCAGAGTTAGATACATTTGCTTTTTTGAGTTCGACGGTTCGACAGTGTGACACTTTGGCTGTCCCTTTTGAAGCTCGACAGATTCGACAGTTTGACACTTTCACCGTGTCCTTTTTAGTTGTCTTCTCTTGGTCATCCTTATAAATCTTCAACAATTTCACAGATATGATAAGAATGCAGGTTCCCCTTTCCCTGGTTCGACGGTTGGACAGTTTGCCACTTTCTCAATGTCTTTTTGAGTTACCTCCTCTTGGCCTTCTTTATGAATCTTTAACAGTTTCACATTTATGACACAACTGCAGGTTCCCATTCTCCAGGTTCAATGGTTCGACAGTTTGACACTCGCCGCTCCTTTTCTAGCTGGACAGATTAGACAGTTTGACACTTTCGCTGCATCCCTTGCATTGTCTCTCCTTGGTCTTCTTCATAAGAGTTTGATAATTTGACAGATACAACTGGACGGTAGGCTCCCCTTTTCCTGGTTTGACAGTTCGACAGTTTGATACTTTCACCATATACATTTCAGTTCTCTCCTCGATCTTATTTATAAACCTTCGACAATTTCACAGATGACTGCGGGTTCCCCAATTTATGGTTCGACGGTTCGACAGTTTGACACTTTGGCCCTCTTCTTTTCTAGCTCGACAGATTCGACAGTTTGACACTTTCACTGCATCCATTTGAGTTGTCTCCCCATGTTCTTACTCATAAACCTTTGACAATTTGAGCATCCATATTTGTGGTTCAGAGTTAGATACATTTGCTTTTTTGAGTTCGACGGTTCGACAGTGTGACACTTTGGCTGTCCCTTTTGAAGCTCGACAGATTCGACAGTTTGACACTTTCACCGTGTCCTTTTTAGTTGTCTTCTCTTGGTCATCCTTATAAATCTTCAACAATTTCACAGATATGATAAGAATGCAGGTTCCCCTTTCCCTGGTTCGACGGTTGGACAGTTTGCCACTTTCTCAATGTCTTTTTGAGTTACCTCCTCTTGGCCTTCTTTATGAATCTTTAACAGTTTCACATTTATGACACAACTGCAGGTTCCCATTCTCCAGGTTCAATGGTTCGACAGTTTGACACTCGCCGCTCCTTTTCTAGCTGGACAGATTAGACAGTTTGACACTTTCGCTGCATCCCTTGCATTGTCTCTCCTTGGTCTTCTTCATAAGAGTTTGATAATTTGACAGATACAACTGGACGGTAGGCTCCCCTTTTCCTGGTTTGACAGTTCGACAGTTTGATACTTTCACCATATACATTTCAGTTCTCTACTCGATCTTATTTATAAACCTTCGACAATTTCACAGATGACTGCGGGTTCCCCTATTTATGGTTCGACGCTTCGACAGTTTAACACTTTGGCCCTCTTCTTTTCTAGCTTGACAGATTCGACAGTTTGACACTTTCATCGCTTCCATTCGAGTTTTTCCTCATTTTCTTCCTCACAAACCTTCGACAATTTAAGCATCCCGAATTGTGGTTCAGAGTTAGACACATTAACTTTTCTTGGTTCGACGGCTCGACAGTTTGACACTTTCAGCACATCCATTTCAGTTCGCCCCTTGGTCAATAAACCTTCGACAATTTGACAGATGACTGCAGGTTCCTCTATTCCTTGCTCGACAGTTTGACACTTACGCCATCTTCTTTTCTAGCTCGACAGATTCGACAGTTTGACACTTTCACGGCATTCATTGAGTTGTCTCCCCATGTTCTTACTCATAAACCTTTGATATTTGTGGTTCAGAGTCAGATACAATTGCTTTTACTGGTTCGACGGTTCGACAGTTTGACACTTTGGCTCTCCCTTTCGAAGCTCGACAGATTCGATTGTTTGACACTTTCACCATGTCCTTATGAGTTGTCTTCTCTTGGCCATCCTTATAAATGTTCAACAATGGGGTTCGCCAGTCCGAACTGATGCCAGGTGGCTATGTGTACCAAGGGATAATTGGCGCATGCCCATGTCATTTTTCTGGACATCACAAAGGCAACGTGATAATGTAATAACGTTTTGGGCGTCATTTTTATGACGTAACGTCTTCTTTACCTGTCGAAGTACTAGTGCTGCCTGAGTGTGGCTGGCGATCCCCATTTCACAGCTAGGACTAAACTGCAGGTTCTTCTTTTCCTGGTTCGACAGTTCGACAGTTTGAGAGTTTGCCGCTTTCTAAACATCTTTTTGAGTTATCTCCTCCTGGCCTTTTATATATGAATCTTCACAATTTCACAGATAGGACTCTACTGCAGTTTCTCCTTTTCCTGGTTTCGACGGTTCGACAGTTTGACACTTTGGCGCTCTCCTTTCCTAGCACAACAAATTCGACTGTTTGACACTTTCATCATGTCCTTGTGAGTTGTCTTCTCTTGGCCATCCTTATAAATATTCAACAATTTCACAGCTACGACTAGACAGCAGGTACCCTTTTCCTGGTTCGACGGTTCGGCAGTTTGAGAGTTCGCCACTTTCTAAACATCCGTCTTTTTCAGTTGTCTCCTCCTGACCTTCTATATAAATCTTGAACTATTTCACAGATAGGACTCGACTGCAGGTTTCACTTGGTCGGACGGTTCGACAGTTTGACACTTTGGCTCTCTCTTTTGAAGCTTGACAGATTCGACTGTTTGAGACTTTCACCGTGTCCTTATGAGTGGTCTTCTCTTGGCCATCCTTATAACGTTCAACAATTTCACAGCTATGACTAGACTGCAGGTTCCTCTTTTCCTTGTTCGACGGTTCGCCAGTTTGAGAGTTTGCCACTTTGTAAACATCTTTTTGAGTTGTCTCCTCTTGGCCTTCTATATGAATCTTTCACAAATAGGAATCGACTGCAGGTTCCGCTTTTCTTGGTTGGACGGTTCGACAGTTTGACACTTTGGCTCACTCTTTTAAAGCTCGACAGATTCGGCTGTTTGACACTTTCACCGTGTCCTTATGAGTTGTCTTCTCTTGGCCATCCTTATAAATGTTCAACAATGGGGTTCGCCAGTCCGAACTGATGCCAGGTGGCTATGTGTACCAAGGGGTAATTGGCGCATGCCCATGTCATTTTTCTGGACATCACAAAGGCAACGTGATAATGTAATAACGTTTTGGGCGTCATTTTTATGACGTAACGTCTTCTTTACCTGTCGAAGTACTAGTGCTGCCTGAGTGTGGCTGGCGATCCCCATTTCACAGCTAGGACTAAACTGCAGGTTCTTCTTTTCCTGGTTCGACAGTTCGACAGTTTGAGAGTTTGCCGCTTTCTAAACATCTTTTTGAGTTATCTCCTCCTGGCCTTTTATATATGAATCTTCACAATTTCACAGATAGGACTCTACTGCAGTTTCTCCTTTTCCTGGTTTCGACGGTTCGACAGTTTGACACTTTGGCGCTCTCCTTTCCTAGCACAACAAATTCGACTGTTTGACACTTTCATCATGTCCTTGTGAGTTGTCTTCTCTTGGCCATCCTTATAAATATTCAACAATTTCACAGCTATGACTAGACAGCAGGTACCCTTTTCCTGGTTCGACGGTTCGGCAGTTTGAGAGTTCGCCACTTTCTAAACATCCGTCTTTTTCAGTTGTCTCCTCCTGACCTACTATATAAATCTTGAACCATTTCACAGATAGGACTCGACTGCAGGTTTCACTTGGTCGGACGGTTCGACAGTTTGACACTTTGGCTCTCTCTTTTGAAGCTTGACAGATTCGACTGTTTGACACTTTCATCGTGTCCTTATGAGTGGTCTTCTGTTAGCCATCCTTATAATGTTCAACAATTTCACAGCTATGACTAGACTGCAGGTTCCTCTTTTCCTTGTTCGACGGTTCGCCAGTTTGAGAGTTTGCCACTTTGTAAACATCTTTTTGAGTTGTCTCCTCTTGGCCTTCTATATGAATCTTTCACAAATAGGAATCGACTGCAGGTTCCGCTTTTCTTGGTTGGACGGTTCGACAGTTTGACACTTTGGCTCACTCTTTTAAAGCTCGACAGATTCGGCTGTTTGACACTTTCACCGTGTCCTTATGAGTTGTCTTCTCTTGGTCATCCATATAAATGTTCAACGATTTCACAGATAAGACTCGACTGTAAATAAAATACAGGTTTTCTTGGTTGGACGGTTCGACAGTTTGACACTTTGGATCTCTCTTGTGAAGCTTGACAGATTCGACAGTTTGAAAATTCACCGTGTTCTTTTGAATTGTCTCCCCTTGGTCATCTTTATAAGACTTCCGTAATTTTACAGATATAACTTGACTGCAGGTTCCCCTTTTCGTAGATCTAACTTGAAACGAAAACGGTCTATTTCCTCTACTTTCTTTAGTGAAATTTCAATCCCGATTTTTAGGAGGTTCAACATCAAAATAAATCTGCAATTGATAATAGAGTTATGATTTTATATGCGGCCATCTAGGAGAGCAGAGCTGCATTGGCTCAATAGCCCTCCCCTGGACCCTCACCCGAAGTCCTAGGATAGTAACCGCATCAATCCAAAAATGCTTCCGTCATGCCTACTTTGGCAAAGGTGCACCTCACATGTCATAGATGGGAGGAAGCGTTCTAAAACACTGTTTGGACATTCATTGGACACCTGCTGTATCGTTTTAGAAAGACGATTAACTGTTTGAAGAGTTTTGAAAATTCAGCCTGTTTACAATTTGTGAACAGGACCCCTGGGCTATTAAGCAGTCCCTCCAAGGGTGACCCGTGAGTCATTCTCATTCATGTTTCGTCTGTATATAGGCTATTGCCGTATCTCATCGTCTGATCCCATTGCCCTTAGGAAAAACTATTCTGGTTTTGTTAAACCACAGAAGTATTATAATTGCATTGTTCTGCTAAGACGTTCTATGATGGCTCATGTACCATGTAATATAATACATGTATAAGATATTTGTACAAACAAGAAGTGCCGTGACGTTTTTGTACAAGCAAGAAGTACTGTGATGGTTTTGTTCAACCAAGAAGTACTATGATGGGCAATGTATTGCCGTAGGCATGGACTTCAGCAAAGATATACTATTACGGTTTGTTCAACCAAGAAATACTATAGTTGTGTTCAACCAAGAAGTAATATGGTTTTCTTGTGCGAGGAAACCTGACAGTGTCAGATGTCACATTGTGTGTATATTTTGCATGAGCTGCATGCACGTTACTAGGACAATAAGACAAAAAGTGATGAGCATGATTTGCAGAGGTTTTCATTCACAACCTGGATGCTAGATATAGCGCATATTCAAAAAAGTAAGTTTAGGCCAGACCAATTTTATTTTGTGTTTCACGGACCCGCTGACATTAAAAAATAAAAAATCAGAATGAAAATTTCTAATTGCCACTTTTATTTGGCTGCAAATGTCCATACATAAAGATTTCAACCTCTCTTTATTCCTGATTGTACGAATTAGGCTGTTTAAATGTCTCTGAAACAATACTATCAAGTCTTTAAGTTTACCGACCTCCTATGCGTTCAGATCAAAGGAACGAGGGATGATGGCATTTTTGGTATAAAAATAGTAGAGTTATAAATACAGGTCATGTAAAACTCAACATCCATGTTGTCTTTTAGTTTTGACATATTCCAGGTCGAGTTGGTCATGCTATGTTCCTATTTCTGGGTCACCTATAATTGCTCATTTTGCGACGTCAGATCTGGCATCTACACTGTCAAATACATTATTTTATAACACCAAATTAGGATACAGTTCCATCATGGAATAACATTTGTAATGATATCAGCATCGCTTCTCTTGACTGAAGAACTGTCGTTGCAAATTGAAACTATTTTGAAATGTGAACTACATGTCATTACATCAGCTGAAATGATAGTTCTAAAACGTTCCTAACCCTAAGCCCCAATTCCGCTTGAGCACTCGACTTCAAGTACATTTCTCCCTAACTCCGCTTTGACACTCTACCTCACATACATTCTTCCCTAGCACCGCTTGGACAGGCGACTGCAAGTACATTCCTCCCTAATCCCGCTTTGACACTCGACTTCACATACATTCTTCCCTAACACTGCTCGGACAGCTGACTTCACGTACGTTCCCTGAAAACACTTTACCCTCCCCTTTGACACTCGACCTCACATAAATTTCTCTCTAACACCGCTCTCACACTCGACCTCACATACATTCCTCCCAACTCCGCTTTGACACTCGACTTCACGTACATTCTTCCCTAACACCGCTTGGACAGTTGACTTCAAGTACATTCCTCTCTAACTCCACGTTGACACTCGACTTCACATACATTCCTCCCTAACACCACTCTGACAGTCGGCCTCGCATACATTCCTCCCTAACTCCGCTCTGACATTGGAATTCACATACATTCTTCCCTAACACCTCTTGGACAGTCGACTTCAAATACATTCCTCCCTAACTGCGCTTGGACAGTTAGGGAGGAATGTACATTCTCCCAGCTGCGCTTTGACACTCGACTTCACATACATTCTTCCCTAGCACTGCTTGGACAGTCGACATCAAGAAGATTCCTCCCTAACTGCGCTTTGACACTCGACTTCACATACATTCTTCCAAACACCGCTTGGACACTCGACTTCATGTACTTTCCCTGAAAACGCTGTGTCTGTCGACTTCACATACATTTCTCCCTAACATTGCTTTATATGATTTTGATAGCTGGAATGAACCTGAACCTGATAGTTCTGAAACATACCTAACCCTAAGTCCTATCCCGCTTTGACACACGAGTTCGCTACTGTGTCTGTCGACTTCACATACATTTCTCCCTAACACTGCTTTATATGATTTTGATAGCTGAAATGAACCTGAGCCTGATAGTTCGGAAACATACCTAACCCTGAGTCCTATCCCGCTTTGACACACGAGTTCGCTACATTTCTACCAAACACCGCTCTGTAAGTAGACTACAAGCACACTTACTAGGACAATAAGACAAAAAGTGATGAGCATGATTTGCAGAGGTTTTCATTCACAACCTGGATGCTAGATATAGCACATATTCAAAAAAGTAAGTTTAGGCCAGACCAATTTTATTTTGTGTTCCACGGGCCCGCTGACATTAAAAAATAAAAAATCAGAATGAAAATTTATAATTGCCACTTTTATTTGGCTACAAATGTCCTTACAAAAAGATTTCAACCTCTCTTTATTCCTGATTGTACGAATTAGGCTGTTTAAATGTCTCTGAAACAATACTATCAAGTCTTTAAGTTTACCGACTTCCTATGCGTTCAGATAAAAGGAACGAGGGATGATGACATTTTTGGTATAAAAATAGAGTAGAGTTATAAATACAGGTCATGTAAAACTCAACATCCATGTAGTCTTTTACAGTTTTGACATATTCCAGGTCGAGTTGGTCATGCTATATCCCTATTTCTGGTTCACCTATAATTGCTCATTTTGCGAAGTCAGATCTGGCATCTACACTGTCAAATACATTATTTTATAACACCAAATTAGGATACAGTTCCATTATGGAATAACATTTGTAATGATATCAGCATCGCTTCTCTTGACTGAAGAACTGTCGTTGCTAATTGAAACTATTTTGAAATGTGAACTACATGTCATTACATCAGCTGAAATGATAGTTATAAAACATTCCTAACCCTAAGTCCCAATTCCGCTTGAGCACTCGACTTCAAGTACATTTCTCCCTAACTCCGCTTTGACACTCTAGCTCACATACATTCTTCCCTAGCACCGCCTGGACAGGCGACTGCCATTACATTTCTCCTTAATCCCGCTTTGACACTCGACTTCACATACATTCTTCCCTAACGCTGCTCGGACAGCTGACTTCACGTACGTTCCCTGGAAACACTTTTACACTCCCCTTTGACACTCGACCTCACATAAATTTCTCTCTAACACCGCTCTCACTCTCGACCTCACATACATTCCTCCCAACTCCGCTTTGACACTCGACTTCACGTACATTCTTCCCTAACACCGCTTGGACAGTTGACTTCAAGTACATTCCTCTCTAACTCCACGTTGACACTCGATTTCACATACATTCCTCCCTAACACCACTCTGACACTCGGCCTCGCATACATTCCTCCCTAACTCCGCTCTGACATTGGAATTCACATACATTCTTCCCTAACACCTCTTGGACAGTCGACTTCAAATACATTCCTCCCTAACTGCGCTTGGACAGTTAAGGAGGAATGTACATTCTCCCTAGCTGCGCTTTGACACTCGACTTCACATACATTCTTCCCTAACATTGCTTGGACACTCGACATCAAGAAGATTCCTCCCTAACTGCGCTTTGACACTCGACTTCACATACATTCTTCCCAACACCGCTTGGACACTCGACTTCATGTACTTTCCCTGAAAACGCTGTGTCAGTCGACTTCACATACATTTCTCCCTAACACTGCTTTATATGATTTTGATAGCTGAAATGAACCTGAACCTGATAGTTCTGAAACATACCTAACCCTAAGTCCTATCCCGCTTTGACACACGAGTTCGCTACATTCCTCCCTAACACCGCTCTGTAAGTAGACTACAAGCACACTTTGGTTGAGAAATTTGATTTTGATAGCTGAAATGAACCTGAACCCGATAGTTCTTAAACATACCTCACCCTAAGTTCCAATTCCACTTGGACACTCGACTTCAATGTATATTCTTCCCTTACAACACTTTGACACTCGACTTCACATACATTCATCCCTAACGACACTTGACACTCGAATTCACATACATTCCTGCCTAACACCAGTCTGATGCTCGACTTCACATACATTCTTCCCGAACTACACTTTGACACTAGACTTCACATACATTCTGCGCCAACACCGCTTGGACACTTCAAGTACATTCCTCCCTAACTCTGCTTTGACATTCGAGTTCACATACATTCTTTCCTAGCACCGATTGGACAGTCGACTTCACGTACATTCCCTGAAAACGCTTTGACATTCTGCTTTGACACTCGACTTCATATACATTTCTCCCTAACACCGCTCTGACACTCGACCTCACATACATTCCTCCCTAACTCCGCTTTGACACTCGACTTCACATACATTCTTCCCTAACACAGCTTGGACAGTTGACTTCAAGTACATTCCTTCCTAACTCCGCTCCACATACATTCTTCCCTAACTCCGCTTTGACACTAGATTTCACATACATTCTTCCCTAACACAGCTTGGACAGTTGACTTCAAGTACATTCCTTCCTAACTCCTCTTTGACAATCAACTTCAGACACATTATTCCCTAACACCGCTTGGACAGTCGAATTGAAGTACATTCCCTCAAAATGCTCTGACGCTCCACTTCACATACATTCCTCCCTAATACCACTCTGACACTCGACCACACATACATTACTCCCTAACTCTGCTTTCACACTGGACTTCACATACATTCTGCGCCAACAACGCTTGGACAGTCGACTTCATTCCTCCCTTACTGCGCTTTGACAATCGACTTCACATGCATTCTTCCCTAACACCACTTGGACAGTCGACTTCATGAAAATTCTTCCCTAACTCCGCTTTGACACTCGACTTCGCATACATTCGTCCCTAACACCGCTTGGACACTCGGCTTCATGTACATTCCCTGAAATGCTTCGTCTCTCGACTTCACATACATTCTTGCCTAACACTGCTTTATATAATTTTGATAGCTGGAATGAACCTGAACCTGATAGTTGTGAAACATACCTAACCCTAAGTCCTATTCCGCTTTGACACTCGACTTGGCATACATTCTTCCCTAACACCGCTCTGTAACTAGAATACAAGTACACTTTGGTGGAGAAATTACTTGAATTTGATAGCTGAAATGAAGGTGAAGCTGATAGTTCTAAAAAATACCTAACCCTAAGTCGGAATTCCACTTGGACACTCGAAGTTCACATACATTCCTCTCTAATACTGCTTTGACACTTCACATGCATTTCACCCTAACAACGCTTTGACACTCGAATTCACATACATTCCTGCCTAACACCGGTCTGACACGCGACCTCACATACATTCCTCCCTAACTTCGCTTTGACACGCAATTTCACATAAATTTTTCTCTAACACCGCTTGGACGCGTTGACCCTTCGCTTTGACACTCTACTTCACATACATTCCTCCCTAACACCACTCTGACACTCGATCTCACATACATTTCTCCCTAACTGCGCTTTGACACTCGACTTTACATGCATTCTTCCTTAACACCGCTTGGACAGTCGACTTCTAGGACATTCCTCCCTAACTCCGCTTTGACACTCGACTTCACATACATTCTTCCCTAAGACCGCTTGGACACACGCCTTCAAATACATTCCCTGAAAATGCCTCAACACTCTACTTCACATACATTTCTCCCTAACACTGCTTTATATGATTTTGATAGCTGAAATGAACCTGAACCTGACAGTTGTAAAACATACCTAACCCTAAGTCCCAATTTCGCTTGGACACTCGACTTCATGTACATTCCTCCCAAACAACACTTTGACACTCGATTTCACATACATTCCTCCCAAATACTGCTTTGACACTTCACGTACATTCTTCCCTAACAAAGCTTTGACACTCGAATTCACATACATTCCTTCCCACATCCGCTCTGATACTCGACTTCACATACATTCCTCCCTAACTCCGCTTGGACACTCGACATCATGTACATTCCTCCCAAACAACACTTTGACACTCGATTTCACATACATTCCTCCCAAATACTGCTTTGACACTTCACGTACATTCTTCCCTAACAAAGCTTTGACACTCGAATTCACATACATTTCTTCCCACATCCGCTCTGATACTCGACCTCACATACATTCCTCCCTAACACCGCTTGGACACTCGACTTCATGTACTTTCCCTGAAAACGCTGTGTCAGTCGACTTCACATACATTTCTCCCTAACACTGCTTTATATGATTTTGATAGCTGAAATGAACCTGAACCTGATAGTTCTGAAACATACCTAACCCTAAGTCCTATCCCGCTTTGACACACGAGTTCGCTACATTCCTCCCTAACACCGCTCTGTAAGTAGACTACAAGCACACTTTGGTTGAGAAATTTGATTTTGATAGCTGAAATGAACCTGAACCCGATAGTTCTTAAACATACCTAACCCTAAGTTCCAATTCCACTTGGACACTCGACTTCAATGTATATTCTTCCCTTACAACACTTTGACACTCGACTTCACATACATTCATCCCTAACGACACTTGACACTCGAATTCACATACATTCCTGCCTAACACCAGTCTGATGCTCGACTTCACATACATTCTTCCCGAACTACACTTTGACACTAGACTTCACATACATTCTGCGCCAACACCGCTTGGACACTTCAAGTACATTCCTCCCTAACTCTGCTTTGACATTCGAGTTCACATACATTCTTTCCTAGCACCGATTGGACAGTCGACTTCACGTACATTCCCTGAAAACGCTTTGACATTCTGCTTTGACACTCGACTTCATATACATTTCCCCCTAACACCGCTCTGACACTCGACCTCACATACATTCCTCCCTAACTCCGCTTTGACACTCGACTTCACATACATTCTTCCCTAACACAGCTTGGACAGTTGACTTCAAGTACATTCCTTCCTAACTCCGCTCCACATACATTCTTCCCTAACTCCGCTTTGACACTAGATTTCACATACATTCTTCCCTAACACAGCTTGGACAGTTGACTTCAAGTACATTCCTTCCTAACTCCTCTTTGACAATCAACTTCAGACACATTATTCCCTAACACCGCTTGGACAGTCGAATTGAAGTACATTCCCTCAAAATGCTCTGACGCTCCACTTCACATACATTCCTCCCTAATACCACTCTGACACTCGACCACACATACATTCCTCCCTAACTCTGCTTTCACACTGGACTTCACATACATTCTGCGCCAACAACGCTTGGACAGTCGACTTCATTCCTCCCTTACTGCGCTTTGACAATCGACTTCACATGCATTCTTCCCTAACACCACTTGGACAGTCGACTTCATGAAAATTCTTCCCTAACTCCGCTTTGACACTCGACTTCGCATACATTCGTCCCTAACACCGCTTGGACACTCGGCTTCATGTACATTCCCTGAAATGCTTCGTCTCTCGACTTCACATACATTCTTGCCTAACACTGCTTTATATAATTTTGATAGCTGGAATGAACCTGAACCTGATAGTTGTGAAACATACCTAACCCTAAGTCCTATTCCGCTTTGACACTCGACTTGGCATACATTCTTCCCTAACACCGCTCTGTAACTAGAATACAAGTACACTTTGGTGGAGAAATTACTTGAATTTGATAGCTGAAATGAAGGTGAAGCTGATAGTTCTAAAAAATACCTAACCCTAAGTCGGAATTCCACTTGGACACTCGAAGTTCACATACATTCCTCTCTAATACTGCTTTGACACTTCACATGCATTTCACCCTAACAACGCTTTGACACTCGAATTCACATACATTCCTGCCTAACACCGGTCTGACACGCGACCTCACATACATTCCTCCCTAACTTCGCTTTGACACGCAATTTCACATAAATTTTTCTCTAACACCGCTTGGACGCTTTGACCCTTCGCTTTGACACTCTACTTCACATACATTCCTCCCTAACACCACTCTGACACTCGATCTCACATACATTTCTCCCTAACTGCGCTTTGACACTCGACTTTACATGCATTCTTCCTTAACACCGCTTGGACAGTCGACTTCTAGGACATTCCTCCCTAACTCCGCTTTGACACTCGACTTCACATACATTCTTCCCTAAGACCGCTTGGACACACGCCTTCAGATACATTCCCTGAAAATGCCTCAACACTCTACTTCACATACATCTCTCCTTAACACTGCTTTATATGATTTTGATAGCTGAAATGAACCTGAACCTGACAGTTGTAAAACATACCTAACCCTAAGTCCCAATTTCGCTTGGACACTCGACTTCATGTACATTCCTCCCAAACAACACTTTGACACTCGATTTCACATACATTCCTCCCAAATACTGCTTTGACACTTCACGTACATTCTTCCCTAACAAAGCTTTGACACTCGAATTCACATACATTCCTTCCCACATCCGCTCTGATACTCGACCTCACATACATTCCTCCCTAACTCCGCTTTGACACTCGACTTCACATACATTCTTCCCCGACACCGCTTGGGCAGTCTACTTCACGTGCATTCCCTCAAAATGCTTTGAAACTCCGCTTTGACACTCGACTTCACATACATTCCTCCCTAACACGACACTCTTGATGTGCATTCCTCCAGCTACTCTGCTTCGACAGATCCTGCCTATCAGCACTGTCAAAGTAGACTACAAGTACAGTTTGATGAAGAAATTGATTTCGATAGCTGAATGAACATGAACCTGATAGTTATGTAAGTGCCAATGCCGCTTTGACGCTTGATTTCACATGCAATCCTCTCCAACACTACCCTGACATTCGACCTGACATACATTCTTCCCTAACACGCCTCTGAAACTCGACCCCACATACATTCCTTCCTAACACCGCATTGACGCTATATATACCTTGTCAAAGTGTCGCTGTCGCCGAGGAAAAACAGTTACAAACTGTCACAGCAATCTGTCATTCGACAGAATATAGTTTCGAACTGTCAGAGAAACCTGCCGTCCGACAGAATATACTTTGTCAAAGTGTCGCTGCAAACTGTCGCCCCGGGAAAACAGTTTCAAAGTGTCGCGGCAATCTGTCGTCTGACAGAATATACCTTGTCAATGTGTCGCTGCAAACTGACGCCCAGGAAAACAGTTTCAAACTGTCGCAGCAATACTTATCGAACCAGGTAGGAAAAGGACGCCTGAAGACAATTATATAGTTAAAGTGTTCGAGGTTTGTAAGAGAGGACCACAAGAGGGCAGACAAGTCAAAGGGATGCAGGAAAGTGTCAACTGTCGAATCTGTTGAAGTAGAAAAAGGAGAGACCTGGAGTGTCAAACTGTCGAACCAGGAAAAAGGGAGTCTGCAATGAAGTTCAAGTGTATCTGTCAAACTGTAGAAATTTATAAAGAAGACCAAGGGGAAGCAAGACAAATCGATGCGGTGCATGCTAAACTGTCAATTCTGTCGAGCTAGAAAGGGAGAGGGCTAAAGTGTAACTGTCGAACCAGGAAAAGGGGGACCTGCATTCGAGACCTAGTGTGAACTTGTTGAAGATTCATAGTAAAGAAGGCCAAGAGGAGACAACCCAAAAGGATGTTGTGCAAGTGTCAAAATGTAGAGCTACACAATAGAGAGCCAAAGTTTCAAACTGTTGAACCTGGAATTGTCGGGTTAAAGTGTTGAAGGATTCTAAGAGGGGGCCATAAGACGGCAGAAAACACAAGGGACTTGGTAAAGTGTCAAAGTGTCGAATCTGTTGAGCTAGAAAAAGGGGAGACCCAACATCTCAAACTGTCGAACCACAAAAAGGGGGAGTCTGCAATTTGTCGAATTGTAGAAGGTTTATAAAGAATACCAAGGGGAGACAACACAATGGGTGCAGTGAAACTGCTGAGCGGTCGAATCTGTCGAGCTAGAAAAGGAGAGAGCCAAAGTGTGAAACTGTCGAACGACGAACCAGGATAAGTGGAACCTGCAGTGGAGACCTGTCTGTGAAATTGTTGAAGATTTATAAAGAAGGCCAGGAGGAGAACTCAAAAGGATGTTGTGAAAGTGTCAAACTGTCAAGCTACAAAATAGAGAGCTGAATTGTCGAACTGTCGAATAGTCAAATCAGGAAATGGGGGCGTCTACAGTCAAGTTGTATCTGTCATATTGTCGAAGGTTTATAAAGAAGACCAATGTGGACACAACTGAAATGGATCCGGTGAAAGTGTCAAACTGTCTAATCTGTCAAACTACAGAAGGAATGGGCTAAAGTGTCAAACTGTCTAATCTGTTGAACTAGAAAAAGGAGCGGCCAATTAAAGTGTCAAACTGTGCAATCTGTCGAACTAGAGAAGGAATGGGCCAAAGTGTCAAACTGTCTAATCTGTCGAACTAGAAAAAGGAGCGGGCCAAAGGGTCAAACTGTCTAATCTGTCGAACTACAGAAGGAATGGGCCAAAGTGTGAAACTGTCTAATCTGTCGAACTAGAGAAGGAATGAGCCAAAGTGTCAAACTGTCTAATCTGTCGAACTAGAGAAGGAATGGGCCAAAGTGTCAAACTGTCAAATCTGTCGAACTAGAGAAGGAATGGGCCAAAGTGTCAAACTGTCTAATCTGTCGAACTAGAAAAAGGAGAAGGCCAAAGTGTCAAACTGTCGAACCACCGAACCAGGAAAAGGGGAGCTTGTAGTCATCTGTCAGATTATCAGAGTTTTATAAATAAGACCAAGGGGAGACAATTTCTTTTAGATTTTTTTTTAAATTTCTGTATGATTCATACATTGAAATAAAGTATTGTATGGTATCTGTCAAACTGTCAAAGGTTTATTTAGAAGACCAAAGGGCCACAACTCAAATTATCTGATCAGTCAAGCTAGGAAAGGAAAGGGCCAATGTGTCAACTGCGAAGGTTTATAAGCAAGACTAAGGGAGACAACTTGAAGAGTCTAAAAATAAAAATCAATGCATACGGTCAAGGTGTCAAAGTGTCAAACTGTCGAACTGTCAAACTAGGAATAGGGGTGCCCAGCGAAATAACACTATATATCATGGATTATCTGTCAAATTGTTAGAAATCAGAGGTAATAATAATACCAAAGGGAGGCAACTCAAAGGGCTGCGGTGAACATGGCAGACTGCGATACCAGTCATGTTTATGTTGAAATGAAGATTTACAATACAAGGGGATACAATTTAAAGAGTCGAACATGAATCAATTATGTTCACATTCCATTATAACAATACATATCAATGTCACTTCACGCCCCCAATAACTCAGGTGGTGTCATTTCAACAGGGTAGGCCTAACTTGCACACGTTACAAGTAACATGCATGTATAGACTATAGGACAACAACCACAACAGTGGCAAGCATCCGCCCAGAAAAAAAAGGATAAACATTTTACAGATAAAACATATAGGGAGGGCTGTATGGTTGATGAATTTAGTACAATGGTAAGGATTGCCGTTATATGACCATCAAACGAGATAGGCTGGTGTGATAAAGGCCTCTGGCTGTGTCAAAAACTTGATCTGTGAATTGAATTAATGTTACATATAATATGCGGAATTGGGATTTGCTATTCTGATGCTGAAAACCCAGCTACCACCCCCACCCACCCACCGTTTCTCGTGATTGCTTACATGAGGGATGGACCGAATTGTGGCAGGCTTGGTGATTTTATACCACGGTACAAAATAATTATAAGGCATCCCGTAAATACGAATTATGGCAGGCTTGGCGATTTTATATTATTTACAGGCATCCTGTAAATACGAATTGTAGCGGGCTTGGTGATTTTATACCACGGTACAAAATAATTATAAGGCATCCCGTAAATACGAATTATGGCAGGCTTCGCGATTTTATATTATTTACACTCATCCTGTAGATACGAATTGTGGCGGGCTTGGCGATTTTGTACCATGGTATATATTTACAGGCATCCTGTAAATACGAATTGTGGCAGGCTTGGCGATTTTATACCTTGGTATATATTATTTACATGCATGCTGTAAATACGAATTGTGGCAGGCTTGGTGATTTTATACCACGGTACAAAATAATTATAAGGCATCCCGTAAATACGAATTATGGCAGGCTTGGCGATTTTATATCATGATACAAAATATTTACAGGCATTCTATAATTATTTTATACCATGGTATAAAATGACGACTTGTGGCAGGGATGGTCACTGACTCATTGTTCATTCATTTCATTGACTCATTCACACAATAACTGAATCATTGTTCATTCAAACATTCAATCAATCGCTCAAACCAACACAATCAAACATCCATTCGTTTGTGGAAAGATAGAAGTTGTTTTTTAGTTAAAATGGCGCCACTGAAAAAGGGTTTTTGGATGTTAGTGTTAGACGTAAATTTTTCGCACTCTCGTGACATTTCTCCGACATATCGGACATAATAGTGCATGGTTGTTGCTATTGGGGTGAAGTTATCTTCTAGATATGCCAGCAAACACCTATCACAAAAAGGGACATGCTTACATGGTTCTAACAAGATTGATACTTTGTTGTCTAAACAGATGCAACAACAACACCGCCATTTATCTCCATCATGTCGAGGAGCATCACCTCTCGTCCATGAATTGACTAGGCGTACGACGCGCTTAACTCCCTCTGCACCGGCATTTTTAACAGTTCCAGGCTGGTATCAAAACTGTCAGGAACATGAATGAAGCGAAGATATACTTATCATCGCCTACGCGGTTTCAAAGACGATACTCCAAGCTTTCGAACAATATATAATATGATGAAAATACTTGTCTAGAAATAATTCATTTCTCCATGTCAATGATAGGCAATTATTAAACTATATTTCTATCGGTACAATTGTACCGATACGGTACAGAGAGGGTTAAACCTGGCAACTCTCAATATCATAAGATCACGGTTCATGGTGAGGTGTTTGGAGAGTGGTCTTTATCGCTTATGCCGGTGCTAGGGGCCGTGTGGTCATATCATCCAAGTTGCCACATGAACAGGTACAATAAAAGCGTACCTGCGATACAACACATATCACGAATCATTAGATTCTTGGTATGTGCTTTAGAATAGGTTATCCGGAAGACTATACTGTGAAGTCATGTGGCTCTGCCAGTATGTCGGCACCTCTTCCCACTTCCCTTATATGTGTTGTAATTATATGGAGATCGCGCGGACCGCAGTGAGAGCACCACATACATAGTTGCTAATATGTTCTAATCGTTACCAGATATGTTTCTTTTGCTAATAGCCAAGTAGTAAATACATGCTTTTTCTATTAAATATTGAGTAACAACGTAAACCTTGTAATATTGCGCTTGATGATTGTTTAGCACCGAATTATACATGTAATAATTTCAAAATTTCTAAGTGTGGACATCGCGGATGTCTCACGTGTTCACTCTTTAATACTTCAGCTTCATTTAATTCGGCGTTAACTGATAACGCATGTTCTGTTAACTCGCATATTGATCTTAGGTGTTCTACTACAAACTGTATTTATTTAGTTTCCTGTAAGAAGTGTGGTCAACAGTATGTTGGCAAGACCACCCAAAGACTCCATCTTAGGGTGAACGATCACAGAAAATCCGTTAGGAAAAAGCAATTGCTTATAGGCAAACATTTTTCTGAACCCGACCATGGCTGGGATAACTTTAGTATTTAGATCATAGACGTCGTCTATCCATCTACTAAGGATTCCCCCTTTGGATTTGAGAGAAAAATCTGAGGGCGGGAATTATTCTAGAACTTGGGTTAGTGTTTCCGTTTGGTTTAAATGATAATGTCAGTGGGTTCGGCAATGCTACAAACCGCCGTTCAAATATATCCAACATTACCCAACTATTTAAACTCCATCAACGGAGACAACGCAGCCATGGTTGGCGAAAGTTTAATAGTTCGATGCTTCACGATCATATAACTTTAAATTACTTAGTGGGTTTAACTAACACACCCAATAGTATACATAGCTTACGTACAGTTCTGTATGCGTTACCTCTGAGAGCTTTAAATCAAATAGCCAGAGATATACAACAATCTGCGTCAGGAAATATAATACCACCAAAAATCAGTAAAGTATGTCAAGATATAGCGTATTTTCTGTTGTATCGTCCAGCGAACATAATCGAAACATCTCAAGATCGGCTTCTCTTGAAACTCAACTACTTA
Source organism: Hanleya hanleyi (assembly GCA_036873755.1). Classification (NCBI taxonomy): domain Eukaryota; kingdom Metazoa; phylum Mollusca; class Polyplacophora; order Lepidopleurida; family Hanleyidae; genus Hanleya; species Hanleya hanleyi. The sequence continues at coordinate 225,757 of JAVTVY010009795.1, read as the reverse complement.
GATAAAGGACTAGACATCATTAATTTACCTCGAATCCTGAATGATCCAGAGGTACGCAACGCTGTACCAAACTATTTTAAGTTCACAGAACCTCCTTGCATTTCATACAAGTATACTAAATCTGTAGCCACCAAAATATTAAATTACTCCAATGCTGTCAAGGAGTTTGACTGGAACTTATACAAGTCAGGAGGCTATAGTTCACGATTGTGAATCGTCGAACTTTATCTATGCACCATGCAAACATGTTGTGACTCGTGACCTTGATGTGGTGAGTGACAAGGATCTGAAATTACTCCTGATGAAAGGACCTACATATAGAGAGCCAAGAAGAATAAATCTGAAGGCCGACCAGAAGATAGTCCTGTCTGCATTGGAACAGTACGTTTATTGATTGGTCTAAGCGAGAAAAAGTTGAACCTACAGTACTCGCTGATTGGCTGGACCTCATCAAGAGCAAGGTCGTTGAAACAATCCGCCATAATGACAGAAGTACTCTTCCCCAAGCAAAACAAGTGCTGAGAATCCTCAATTCGCAAGAAGTTCTAGCAAATCTCCAGAGTAAATTCGTCATAGTTCCAGCAGACAAAGCTCCGAATAATATAATATTCATATGTAAATATTACTATTACCAGGTGCTGGTTAAAGAATTGAGTGTAGACATATCTTCATCAAATACGTCTACTTACTCCCAAACTGCATTTACTCTGGAAGATTTATTTAACAATCACAAAAAGTTTCTCAGGGAAAGAGGTATTTGTCTTCAACCAATCATAACGACATACCAAAACTATATTCCCAAAATGCATAAATCACCATACAAAGCTAGATTCATAGCTGGTTCTAGAAGCTGCACCACCAAGCTTCTGTCAACCCTATTGACGAGGGCCCTTCAGGAGGTAAAAGCATTTTGGGAAAGGTATTGGGCCACTATTTCTAAGAACTCTGGCGTTGAATGTAGGTGGATATTGAAAAACACAAAATGTCTTACGGAAGAACTTTATGCTAAAGGTCACATACCGTACAGACATGTATCCACATGGGATTTCTCGACTCTCTATACTACAATCCCTCATCAGGACTTTATTGACCGTCTAAGTTCATTAATAGTATCTGTGTTCAAGAAAACTGATCGTAGATATATTAATGTCGGAAGCCATAAAGCATTCTTTAGCTCGACTACATACAAGGGATATCATACATGGGATGTTTCTTTGTTTATAGAGTTGCTTGAATTTCTCATTGAAAATATCTATGTGAAATTTGGCAACACAATATATCAGCAGCATATAGGTATTCCAATGGGTACTAATTGTGCACCCCTGTTGGCTGACCTGTATCTGTTCTCTTATGAATATGACTATATGCAGGCGCTTTCAAAAACCGATCCATTCAAAGCCCGCTCCTTCTCATTCCCCAAACGCTATATAGACGATCTTCTCGCTGTGGATAATCGCTATATAAATGACGCAGTGAAGGATATATATCCACCTTCACTGGGTTTGAAGGAAACTACAGATAGCCCTACAAGCACATCATATTTAGATTTCTATCTCTATAAAAATGAAGCGGGCATTCTCTCTCGTCGACTTTATGACAAAAGAGATGATTACAATTTCGACATCGTAAACTATCCCTTTCTGGACAGTAATGTTCCAGTGGGACCTGCATATGGCGTATACATATCTCTCTTAGTAGCATTTGCTAGATCCTGTGTTGAATGTGACGATTTTAATCAACGTCACAAAAAATTGTTGCAGAAACTTATAAAACGGGGCTACACAATCAAGCGCCTCCACTCAAAGTTTCTCAAATTTGGCGACACATATCGCATGCTGATAGCAAAATACGAACGTATACGATCTATGGCGCTACGTTTCTTAACTTGTGTCTAATTCCGCTTAACCCGGGGCTAGGGGCCGTATAAACCCATGTACTTCAAGATCCTCATGGCCCTCATATGAACAGTCACAATCTAAGCGTGACTGAGATACATCATTCTTTGGATTAAGAATACTGATCAGCGATACGGATTTGATATTTTTGGACCATCATGATGTCTTGAAAACTGTTGACCGCTTCTCTCTTGCAGGAAACAAGCCTATTTTTATGTATACTATACTTGTCTTTTTGAATTTGGTGCTAATACTGTTATATGGAATATGGAATAGGTCATTGGATTATGGACGCGGATATTCTCTAATGGACGACGGATGAATTATGAATGACGGACTAGACGCTTGTAATTAGAATAGGTTAACCGGAAGACTATACTGTGAAGTCATGTGGCTCTGTCAGTATGTCGGCACCTCTTCCCACTTCCCTTATGTGTGCTGTAATTATATGGAGATCGCGCGGACCGCAGTAAGAGCACAACATGCATAGCTGCTAATATGTTCTAATCGTTACCAGATATGTTTCTTTTGCTAATAGCCATGTAGTAAATACATGCTTTTCTATTAAATATGAGTAACAACGTGTTTTTTTTACCTTTCAACCCGTTCAAGTATAAGTATATTACATTTAGTTCGAAAGCCAATACAATGTATTTTATTTCCGTGCCAACGAAATTGTAACAACATCATGCATTAATCAATATTTTATGAAAATGTATAAAGTAACATTGACAATTTTATCACCAAAAACCTGCTCAAAAGAAGGGCATCTGTTACCAATGAACATGAAAATAGCAGCTTGACCAGTGTTCCTGTTTTCTAAACCAGGTCGAATAAAAGAGAAATCATTCAGCCAGAATCAAGTCAATATATTTACAATGAGCCGCCTTTTCACCATGTGTTAATCTGCCCTGACAAATGTGTGACAATAGATATTCAGCAGTTTGAGCTATGATTGTGGTTTGAACATTTTGGGTATATGGAAAATTAACTACACATTATACACACTGGTCTGCATATATCTTCATACTGAGAATGTTAATCACATCTTTCAGTGAAGAATGTTTCACCTGAAATATAAATAAAGACATTGACAAAGTAACTTTTATGGATAAAATATTATTAAAGATGGTGTATTTGTAGGCTACTCTAATTAGCAGACTACAATAAAATAAACCAGAGTACACAGAGTTCAGTAGGAAAATTAAATATATATTTATTCTGATTCTAAACAGGTATGTAGCATTTTATAACCAAAAATAATGGTTACGTAACGGGGGACGTTTTATATCCTATGAAAATAGTGATGTTTATTCCCTAAACAAACGGTGATGTAAGATACCCTATCAAAACGGTGATCAACCAGTCTATTATGTTGCTATGATGTTATTGTCGTTGCATGTCTGTTAGCAACCAACAGATCACATGGCCAGCAAATTTTATACGTGGTACCTTGCCCATTCCATGATGTTGTTAGGAATTACTGACATCGACATCTCCAGACAAAGATTTTTCTGCTTGGAAGCCTCAGCATAATTGTTCAATAAATGAGCAGGTTTTACGGATCAATCCTGATTTCCAATATTCAATCGCTTTTTATAATACACAGCAGATCAATAGATTTCACAGGTTAAATCATACTTTCATCTTGGGTCGCTCTCTGAGAAATTCTGCTGTCAGACCCAAAATACGTTCGGCTTTCCTCTAGCACATCATGGACACAGTGCGTGCATCCCATGATGCCCAGAACCGAACAAAGCCTGCACGCATCCCCTGCTGCAAGACTTACCATGTGGGACGATTCGCCTGGTTATAAAGACCTGTCCTCTCACACTAGCCTACTCACCTCTATGACCATTTCACCTATTTCCTGTTTACAACTGATAAATACTGACCAGGTCATGTCACCTATACCTATACTCTACATACACTATATACAAAAGTTTCCCTTCTAGCCAACGGTAAACATGATCACCCACAGCATTGATTACACTGTGACAAATCCTGGTGATAATATTTTGAAGAAATCTGGTATCGCCACATACTTTAACACATCTAGATATGGGTCTTTACATGTAAAAACATAGATCACTAATCACCAATCTTTATGGTGAACGCTATACTTAACAGAACTCTGACAAAAAGCAAAATAAAGTACTAGTAACACTAAACCAATCAAAGTATTAACTATAATTATCAAAATAATTAGAGCCGGTCACATATTACCAAGGAATATCATAAATGTTCTAAAGACGAACATGATATTTTAGGAATATAAAAAGTCAGTATTTTCCCGCTAAAGGCGCGGGCGTATATTAGCAATAAAGGTCTACACTGATATAGAGGTGCGTGGACAAGTTTCGATCGATTTGTCGAGAACACCTTGGCAGAGGTTGCATAAAGGGGTCAACGGATCGGGACTATTTTTTTAGTGGTCTAAGCCCTTGAACTGATACATACTATTGAAAGGCCAAACATGATGCTCACTCGGTTCATACAGCTGTTTGAAAAACGAACACTTGAGGCAGCATGAAAGACAACATTTCCATGGTCGTATAGGAGGCTTAAATTGGAACGATATGCAAGAGGTGTGAAAAATTGACGACGTCTGGTGACTAAAAAGCAACCATATGTCTCTACAGGAAGGTATTCGTCGACACCTAACATTCAGACCCGAGAATATGGTGGCTTCTCGGACGTAGCCCTAGCAATCAATGAGCCGCGCTTTTATTGCAGGTGTTCATGTGGAAACTATGAAGTATCCACACGGCCCCTAGCACCGGCTTAAGCTGAATCAATCTAATAGACTTACTTTATTATTTATTATTTATCGAAGAAATAATTGATTATTTCCTGTGTACAGGTGGAGTGACTAAATTTTCACACTCGCATCGTGCTTCTTGAGGAAATCCATGCGGGCCGCCATTTTAGCATGGTTTAAACCCACTGGGCATTGGTCTTGCGCAGAATGTTTTCTTGCGGTTTTGCGGGTTTCCGGTTTCGCGGTAGTCTCCCTGGATTAGTCCCTAAATTTCATCAAAAGTAGGCCAGCTCCTAATGCACGTCCATGTCAAAAGTCAAAGTTCTAATGTCATTCGTCATTTTATACCATGGTATAAAATATTTATAGGATGCCTGTAAATATTTTGTACCATGATATAAAATGCCAAGCCTGCCATAATTCGTATTTACAGGATGCCTATAATTACTTCCCCTCTTTTGATTTAGCGGGAAATGTACATGGGCGATGGCGGATCCCTCGTGGATCGGGTCGCCAAACCCACCGTCCAATTGCATGCGGCTGTTGAGAGTACAAATCAGACATCGCGAGTTAAACACCAATTACAACGTATTTACTAGTTTAACCAGGAAATAGATGTAAACCATCGCATGAAATGACGACCTTTGGCAGGGATGGCCAACCATAGAAAGCATTCGGATGGACTGACTGACTCATTACCGGACAATTTGCAACTAAGAGCCTACTTCGTAGGAATTTACACTGGCTATCGATGGATAAAAATCTACATAATGCTGTAAGTATAGGCTGGACAGGGAAATTACGAACCCCAAATTACACCGAATTACGAACCACAGAATTACACCGAGTGTCTAAAGGGTGCATTACACCGAACGCACCCTGTGGACGATGGCTTGTATAGTCCGCGTTCCGTGAAACTTGTCGGTGATTTTTTTTTTACTACCCTTGAATTGAGCCGGTTGTTGTGGCGCGCACATTTCGGAAAATGTTGCGATTGAACGTCGTCTATTTTTTTGTCTTAATTTTGATGTAAACGGTTGAACGCCAAGAAATCAGCAGACATAGGAAGATTTTATAAACAGTATAGACCTCAGTAGCAGCCAAAATTTTGTAAGTATTGGTCTATCAGAGCAAACACGGCCACACACAAAACCTCTGATGATGGCATGCATGAAAACTTAAGGCCTATGTTATGGCATCCATCCTTGTAATTGTCACGTGTACGAGCAGGACCAGTCGTGGTGTTTACGAGAAAACGAATCAATAACCGGGATTGCCCACTGGCATTCTGGCCGTCACCGTCGTTAACCCCTTCACTAGTAGAGATCCGGGGTTCGAAGAGATGATCACAACCCTACAAGGATGACTGACGCTAATGTAAAGGTCTATTATGGTATATTCTGCACAAATAGTATACGCGGTTACAAATAATAGCGTAGAACCGCGTGGCTTAGACAGAATGTCTAAGGAGATGGAACGTTAGGATATTTACATATATGTAGACACTAGGAGAGTGTATGCAAATAAACTTGATGTATATATACACGTGATGTGAGAGGAGGTGTGCATATAAGGTTAACGGATACGTACACTTGGTGTGTGCATATAAGGTTAACAGATACGTACACTTGGTGTGTGCATATAAGGTTAACGGATACGTACATTTGGTGTGTGCATATAGAGTTAAACGTATCCCTGATGTATATGTGGATAATAGAAGAGAATGTGTGCAGTTTAAGCTTGATGTTATATGGCAATAATATATATATGAGAGTGTATGCATATAGCTTTATAGTTAATATAGTGCTTTATGTCTATGCGCGATAAGGGCGGCCTGGCTGCTGGCCCTTCTCTTCCGTCGTTGGAACATTATGGATATAACGCTCTCTCCAGGGATGGCACCCCCGTCGCTGGAACGTTAAGGATATAACGCTCTCTCCAGATACGACACCCAGTCGTTGGAACGTTAAGGATATAACGCTCTCTCCAGATAAGACACCCAGTTGTTGAAACGTCAAGGCCCGTTGGAACGTTACGGCGGCAACGTTCTCTCCAATATATATATACGGTACCCTCAGGCGTTGGAACGTCACGGCAGTGACGCTCTCTCCAGATATGGCCCAAGTCGCTGAAACGTCACGGCCCGTTGGAACGTTACGTGGTAACGCTCTCTCCAGATACGACACCCAGTCGTTGGAATGTCACGGCAGTGACGCTTTCTCCAGAGACGTGGCAACCCGGCGTGTTCTTCACCCCCAGTCGTCGGAGCCTGACCCTAACTTGTCAGCTCACCAGTCTGCTTCCCGCACAGGTAAGTATAGCCCGGCGTCTGAACCCTCACGGCTGCTGCGACCCGTCTATAGACACGCCTGTGACTACACAACTTCACGACGATCTCTCAGGTAAGTATCACGCACCACTCAACTCTCATGGACCGTCAGGACAATTACTTGGGTATATCTTGTATTACCATTTCATCTGGTACCGATGAAACATCATTACTGCATGTCACTGTAGTTGGCGACCCTCTGCGACCCGGTCGCAAGCCACTGCGACCTTGTGCGACCTTTGGCGACCCGGTCGCAGGTCTGTAGATTTCACGTTTAATCAACGTTTCTCGGGAAGAGAAATCTGTCTGTGCTGTGCCTTGTCTTTTCTTTACTGTCTGTAACTTGTATCTTGTCTCTGACCCTGTCTGTTCTTTACCGGCTGTAATCTGTGCCTTGGCTTGACTGCACAGTCGGTAAGTCTTGTTACCACTTTTACATCGGCAAAACTAGGCCCGCCTGCACCGTATCTTGCCTTTGCTGTGCGGTCTGTGATCTGTATTTTCCTTGACTGTATAATCTGTGGTCTGTATATCGGGACTTGTGCTGTACTGTTTATAATCTGTGTGTCTTTATTTGCTTGTAATGTGTGATAAATACACATTTCCTTCTGGAATCTGTGTTCTGTTTGTCTCTTGTGTGCTGTATCTTTCTGTCCTGTAAGATCGGTGATCTGTACTTGTCTCTTTCCAGCTGGACGCCGTTCGTGTAGCCGTCTGCGACCTTTTTGCTGGGCCCCCGGAATGCACGGTTTACTGACGTTTCTTGATGAAAGCAGCACGCCCGCCTGTAACTTGACTTTCTCCGCCCGGCTGTAATCACGGTGCTCATTCTCGCCCGTATAGCGTTGCACGGCCGGCTGCGTCGTTGTATTATGGCAGTGAGAGTTTGGCTTATTTCTCTCTGTATTTAGTGCAGTTGCATATTTCAGGGGGTGGAGGGAATTCCAGACTATTGTCATATACCGCTACACGGTCAAGAAGATCAACAAATATTGCGGCTTTAGTCCCAGTGCAGCGAGATAGCACAGCAATATTGTCAAAATTATCAACCTACTGGTATTGACCTAAAAGCCTTATTCTATACTGAAGTTAGACCATGCAAGTTACCTGAACGTGCTACGGGCAAACACATGTCTCATTACAGTATTATCCAATACCCCAAAACTACATACAACACGCCACACTGTCGTGTCTCCCAAACTATAGTATAACCACAAACACGTTTTCACACCAAAATGCGAGCCGGCAAATTCTCATTGGATTGGCGTGTTTTTGCAGGTTACACTAATTACAGGATTGTACAAGCTTTAGATTCCCAGGCCAAAAACAACTGCATTTACGGCCCAACCGTAAATTAAAGCCAAAATCAATAAGTTACAGGCTGACCTGGACGTGGTTCCTCCAGCTCTCCCTCTCTGGTCTGAACACGGTTGGTTTTTTTGATTGAAATTGTAGTTTAAGGGCCGCTTCCCATTCGGATTTCGCGGCCCATCAACTCAATGTTTTATTTGACTTTCGCGTTACATTACTTTGTTTATTGAATATCTTTTCCAGCGCTAAGTTAATAAATAAATAAATAAATAAATAAATAGGTAAATAATAAATAACAATGAGAGATTAGTAGGAGATATAAATAGAGGTAAATAAGAATCGCTATATGTACAAGTTCGTAAGTCTCTTTCTGTTTTGTTTTTTTGGTAAGTTTTTCTGGTAATTGTGAGTTCACTGTAATCGCGTGTATGATTCCTTTGTCTTGGTACCCCTTTGTACACACAAAGCCGTCCAGAAAAAACTGGGAGAACCATGGGCGACTTCAGGATTTTTCTGATCGACTTTTCTAGCGGCGCTCATGGGAACGGGTGGGTTCTTCCAGAAATCTGTGCCTGTAACAATTGCTTGGAGTGTGTATTGGGGCACAGGACGGCAGGTCTACGTCCTATATTGCGTGAAAGTCAAAGGAACATATTCTGTGTTAAGGTGTCTGTTCGGTGTCATCTATGGGGTAGCGTGTCGGTGTGGTCTAGGATGTGGTGTTCTGTTTCTGGACGTTTCTTGTTGTGCGGCGATGTTGGCATTCTTGTGATTGTCATCCGTCTTCTGTTTTTACTCTTGTCCACCATGGTGCTGTTTTATAATATTTGTCGTCATCGGTGTTCTGTTTTAATGCTGGTCTTCCTCGTCTGTGTTCTTCAGTGTTATGTGCCTGTATTACAAAGAATAGAAGAGTTTGTAGTTTTTTGTTTTCTGGTGTTATATTTTGCCACCGACTGGCACTATCGTGATCTAAGTCACACAATAACAATAACTAATTAGGTACTAAATATTATAAATAACAATATTATTATAATTAAGGCCAAATGTGAATGCTTGATATAACCTCCAGTCTTCTGCCCCTGCTAGAAAACCGGACGGTTAACATTCGTTAACGAGGGTTGGAGGTAAGGGAACACAATTGTAGAAATTAGTATTCATTTTTGTGAGTGACATTATTCGTATGCGTGGTTGTTTCTTGGATGTGTGCTACTGATTTATGTCCTTGATTGTTGAATTGGTAGCGGCCTTTAGGTTTTAGAGACGAATGTGGCTACCGGCCCACACGGAACATGCTATCTCCGGTGCCCACATTGCCTATATTTTATTCCAAAAGAGAAATTTTGGCCAATATTGTCGCAGGGATGTTGATTGGTCTTGGCCTCCGGTTTTTGAGACTAATGTGGCAACCGGCCCACACGGAACATGGTATCTCCGGTGCCCACATTGCCTATATTTTATTCCAAAAGATAAAGTTAGGCCAATGCTGACATAGTTAGTGATGCGCATGCACGGGGGTAGTGTTAGATACTGGAATAATAGCCAGCAGTTTTGGTTATTATTCCAGTATCTAACACTACCCCCGTGGTTGGAATTTCTGCACGAGCCTATATAGCCGGGGCTCTTCTCCACCCCCTCCGGAGACGTGGCGAAACCCGGAAAATCGCCTTCACAGCGAAATTACAGTTCATCGTCCATAAATGGGAATGCCATCCCAATCCATAGTCCGTAAAGAATTTTCCACATAACAGGCAACACCTATCTCGCGCTGGTAAGCGAGAAACACGAGGAAATGCATTTTCACCCACTGGCGCTCCCGAACTGGCTCTTCCATCCTTCCAGCGGTGACACACTCCCCTCCGATTCGAACGGTCCAATTACAAACGGTTAACCGTTACATAATCTCACCTTGACAAGCATTTCTTTCCATTTATGGCAGCAATACTAGAACATACCTGCACAAAATTTCTCGCCCATGTCGAAGTTGTATAATATGGCAAGAGACTGCTTAGTGTTTTAATTAAAACCTTGCAAAACAGCATAACACCAAAGATATGATGGATAATTCTCAAGATTTAGAAAATCTGTTTTCTTCAATTCTCCATAGACATTACAAATACAACAGCATTTTGCACACTTGATAGTAAAAACACCTAAACTGTTCAAATAGAATTGCCCAGCCTTTGTGCTCATGGTACCTGTAGTGGAGACAGTTCCACTGTTCAGTCACAGACAAGGTTGCAAGGTCTTGCAGGCTAAAGCATACACCCAAGTTCATATGCAAATATTCTTCCAAAGCCAAAGAAGTAGGAAACACTGAAGGAATCAATACACTGGGCTTGTAAATGCAGGTCACCTGTAGAATCCAGATCCCAATTTTTATGCAAATACTCAAAGCCCCAAACAAAAGTTTCTGCCAGTCAAGATTGTCAGAAGCAGCCTGCCACTCATTTACATTTCAAAGACATGTTTCCTGAATAGATTGCAGTCACTGGCTTGATACAATGACTTTGCCTTAAATGCCTATCTGACGTGTGTAATGAATATTCAACCCCAAAATACTTTTGGAGAATTCAAAAACAAATTTTCAATATATTTTCCATTATACTGTAAATGTTAAATAATTTGATTAGTTAATACGTATAAAAATGTGTTGCTTTCTTACATCTCTTTGACATGGGTGAAGCATTTCTTCGAAATATGTTTCAATATTGCTGTGCACATGGCAGCTCAAGCTTGTATCTTTGTTATATTTTGAGTGCCTAAATGGATGCCAGCACAAAGGCCTTAAGCATGAAAAACTATAATCATATTCGACAAAGCCTGGCTTTCCTGTATAACTTCTAGTATAGCATATCTTTCGTTCCCAACTCTAATGAATCTTACACGAACACTGTATTTAAGGAGAACAAGTTTAGTTGATGATAGGATTTTATCCTACATCTGAGCTAATATTGTTATAAATGTGTTTATTTTTTTGGTTCCATGTGGTTTTAACCTTCCACTCGCCTCGGGGAGGTAATCTTTGGGCTCTGTAGATTCATTGATCAATGAATAAACCTTGTTGGGAGTGTGTGATAAAAGATGTCGTATTTGGCTGGTGTACTTTTGCGCACAACACATCCGTTGACTCAGTGGCGTCGGAAGCAGGGGGGGGGGCCTCTTTTGATTCAGAGGGGGCCCGAATATCTTTGGGCCCCCCACTTTTCAGATCTCCTAACTGACCATGTCCCCAGATAAAAATTACAGATTGAGTGCCAGGATCACATGAACTGTTTATACCGGTATTTTAAGTGTACAGCTCATAAACTTTTACCACAGTGCGATGTTCTCTCCTATAGCCATTGTTCCGGGGTTAATTAAGTCGTGTATGTAATAACCCGTCAGGATTATTATTAAAATGTGCAGATGGCGCTGCTGACCTGTAATATTTAACCGTCAGCAGCGCCATATGTACATTTTAACTGTACAGTCGAATAAATCTAAAGGCCTATAATCATCATTTAGTCTTGGAATCTCGTCAATAAAACTTGGGCGTTATCTAATCTCCAGCTTTCATTGGTGCTTTCCCGGACGTTTCAGTGTTTCGTAGAAATGTTTATACTTCTGTTTACAGTCTGATCTTTTTCTTCTGTCTTCAGTCTGGCAAATCAATTCTGAAATATTTTTCTCGCCAATCTCGTCAACCCTCTGTCGGCGAAGAGGTTGACGATGCGCCCTCTGTTAACGCTAAAACTGGGGCAGATTCAGAACAGAGCGAGGCCACTATCGGTACAACCGAAAGCTCCGCTTCGTTTGTTGAAAGAGAATGTGGCCCTAGTCTTTGTGAATGTTTTATTTGAACACACATTTTCAACATTTTATCGAGCATTAATATGGTACTGTATGTGCCGGAAATAGCTCAGAATGTATTTCCTGCAATCTAGAACCCCGGAGCTTCCGGGGCCTAGACGGACCCTGGACCCTCGCGTAATTGTGCTGTGAGTGTGATCGTTGGTCGGGGCAATCAGAAATTGCTTCCGTCGCCCCTGCTGGGTCTCTGACTTTTGAAAGTTCCCCCCCCCCCCCCCACCTATCAATTTCCTTCCGACGCCACTGTTTGTTGTGCCAGAATAGGGGAGGGGGCGGGGGATTGTAGAGAAGTGTGATCTCCGAAGTACCGTCTCCAATCCACCAATTGTGAAAAATATATTATCCAAAGTGTCGTCTTCAGTCCACTGTTGCTACCAAGTATAGTGTCCAAGAATTTGTTTTACCATGCCCCTCTTACGATCCTGTAGTTTTCGACAACATTGTTCACAGGTACATTAACTATTACTACAAGATTAGACGTTTACACTAATGACCGATTACCTCGCATTTCTCGTTCAAGCAATGAACAAAAGTGGTCACGTTGTGTGAGCATGATTCTTGTGTGGTTTTATTTCAGTCTGACTAAATTGTATATCATAACTGAGAGGACAATGGAAGACTTATCAGTAAAACTTGAGTCTTGATCAAGAGACAGGATCGTTGGTGCAAGATGATGGGATAACCTACCGACATTCTGCAAATGTATCTGTGGAAGATGGAGATGTTGCCGTGAAAACAGAACCAACAGCCCAGTATGAGGATGGAGAACAACAAGGCGGTGCTGAGTATGATCCATGTGAACAAGTACCAGTAAGCCAAGAAAAATATTTGTCAATCGGATTAAAAAGCAGATCTACATAAACCGCTCTCCATCCCAACTATTGCTCATGTAGATCTGGCATCAACATCTTCATTTCCAAATTGTGAGTGTGGACCAATCACAGATCTTCCCACGATTTAGGGATGTATGATTGAAATGTCAAGGTCAGGAGATCACAACTGTGTGGGGCCGACAGGTTGATCTCTTGATATTATAAACACAGAAATATATCTTTGAATTGATTGATATATCTAAATTGTAGTAATGTATAATCGAATATCACGATTTCCAGAGAATATAATATCGATCTGATCAAACAAGTTAAAGTATATGACAAGATAAGTTTTACATATACTGTACACTTGTTGCCATCTCGCTGCAAAGTGAGACGGGTCAGATATGTGACCTTGATCTGCCGACAGCTAGGTCCTCCAACAACGAAGCCTGGTTCTTGGCCCAAATCTTCAATCAGTGACATGCACGATAATGGAGCATTATTTTTAGATCTGGTGTTGATATGATCTAATAGCTTTTGTATATAGTTCGGCTCATGGTGGCGTATGCTACAAGTTTACAATAAATTCACAAACTGTAATTAATTATGCGGGCAGATTGTTGAATATGTATTTAATAACTGAGCGTATTGAAGTTGAAATGTTTTGTTATAAAAATAAGGCTGATGTTTTTTTGCTTTGTTTTTTTAATTCAGGCCTTTGTCAAGAAGTGTTCTGGGAACGAGCAGACACGTGAGGATGATTTGTTCTCTGGCATTCCATTTCCTGTGACCATGTACATGAACTTTAAGACGAGAGAAAATACAAACCTGCCCAACGAATGCGTAACAGTTTGCAATCTAGAAACGGACATTAAAGGAAGAATGGCACCTGGAAGAATTATTAATGCTGGTGAAAAGCCATACAAATGCTTGTCCTGTCCATATAGCTGTTCACAGAAAAGAAGCCTAGAGAGACATGAAATGAGACATACGGACACTAAACCATATTTATGTACATTCTGTCCATGTAGATGTAGAAACAAAGAGAGCCTTGACAGACATGAAAGAACACATACTGGAGAAAACCCGTTTAAATGCCCACTCTGTTCATACAGCTGCTCAAAGAAACGGAACCTCAAGGAGCATGAAAGGACACATACTGGTGAGAAGTCATATAAATGTTCACTCTGTCCATACAGCTGTTCAAAGAAATGGAACCTGAAGGAGCATGAAAGGACACATACTGGGGAAAAGCCATACAAATGCTCCAACTGTCCATATATCTGTTCACACAAAGGGAGCCTAAAGGTACATGAAAGTACACATACTGGTGAAAAGCCATACAAGTGCTCCCTCTGTCCATATAGCTGTTCACACAAATGGAGCCTAAAGGAACATGAAAGGACACATACTGGTGAAAAGCCATACAAATGCTCCCTCTGCCCATATAGCTGTTCACAAAAAGGGAGCCTAAAGGCACATGAAAGGACACACACTGGTGAAAAGCCATACAAGTGCTTCTTCTGTCCATATAGCTGTTCACAGAAAGGGAGCTTAAAGGAACATGAAAGAATACATACTGGTGAAAAGCCATATAAGTGTTCACTCTGTCCATTTAGCTGTTCACACAAATGGAGCCTAAAGTCACATGAAAGGACACATACTGGTGAAAAGCCACACAAGTGCTCCCGCTGCCCATATAGCTGTTCAAAGATCAGCAACCTACAGGAACATGAAATAGCACATATTAGTTAATAGCCATAGAAAATAGTTACTCTGTCCGTATACCTTTGCATAGTCTTGTTTTGGCTTGTTCGCATACATTTTAGTAAGAAAATGGAAATGGAGCATGACTTATAAATGTTTTCACATATGCCGTGACAGAGTGAAAAATTATTGTTGAGGTTCAAAGTGTCCAAGTTCTTATAAAAAATGCATACTGAAATAAAAACGATAAGGTAAAAAACAGATGGGAAGCCCAGTTGCCAATGTCCGACGACTGTTTCTCGTCATTTTAGACTGAGTGCAACGTCTTGTTTAACTGTGGCCGAGAGCCATGTGTGCGCCGCATTTTAACCTGAGTGTAATCAGAGTATATCTGACAGCGGTATGTCTACAATCTGATGCCAAGAGAATGACTTGTAGGTAATTATACTAAACTTGTTCGTCTATATTATGCTGTAAAGATCTCATTATGATCAGTTGTTATGCAGTTCATTCAGTAATAAACCGTCCAAGTATCACGGATTACGGAATTTACGTGCTTAGTCTCTCATAAGCCGATTGATATGCAAATATGTTTTGGAAAAAAATATATATGTGTAAGACGGCGATGTCCCTCTGGAAAGACGGTCTTATGGTTTGGGGTGAGCTCGGTGCATTTGGGACATGAATCCTCAATACCACATACCCCTGTACCCAAGGAATTTACACAACAACGAAATTTGTGTATAAATGATGAATGGAATTTAATGAAATCAGGAACTAAAGACGACCATGACCTGTGTTAAAAAACAAATGATCGGGTCAATGGTCGAAAACCAAAAGGCACGATACATATATACGCGAGAGAAATATTTACTTATATACAGGCATTTAATGAAATAGAATGTGGATGAACATCGGCAAGACAACCATAACCTGCCAGTTACTCAGGAATACAAATGCACCTATATCGTGTAGCTCCTACATGTAAGGCCAGAATGAAATACACTGTAAGAACACCAGCAGCGAACATGGTGTCAACAAATATATTATCACAGTTTATCAGTTTTGATTTCTGACAGTAGGGCAATTAGCAAAGCAGGCTGTCTTGCTATAAGTATATTTATTATTATTAATATCATATGTGAATGTACTCTACCGACAGATATCAAGATGCATTAATAATGTTGCGAATGTTATGCGCAATATGTTGATGAGCGGTGAGCAAGCTACATTATTGGAACATATACAACTAATATATATATAGTCTATTGCTGGGAATGATATTCATATTCCAAGAATTACCTATCATAATATTACAACAGGCCCCCAAACAACGCGCATAGTAAAATGGAGAAAGGTTTCAATTCTGACTGAGGTTTGGCCCTATAGCAACCCTTATGAGTAGTTGTTGTACCCCAGGATAAATATCACCCAATATGGCAGATGATTAGGCACAAGTTCACAATAATATTATAACCAGCATAATATGAATTTTAGCATGTCACCGTCACCAACATATCAGTAACAATTATTATTCATGGATCCAGTATCAGAACTAGCCGACATTAAAGTTAGTTTTTAATGTTCCACGAACAGTTATCGTACAATTCTGGACGAGTAAATTATGTCATTGACAAAAACAAAGTTGCCCAGATGTCGTGAACTGAATGTACACATTCCGAAATTCAACGGCTATAAAATGCCAAAGTTGCACTAGTTATGAAATCTAGACAAAGTAAACTTGTTGAAAATACTCTGAAGACGACGAAAAACATGGTAATTTAATATTTACTTCCGTACTGAAGGCCCAGAGTTTGTTTTGAACTCGCCGAAAATGAGAGGTCACATATAGTGACAAAATGTCAAGGCCGACAAATTGTGCCTGAAATCGTCAAAATATATCAAATATTTCCGGGATCAGCTGGATAAATATGGGGTTTTTTTCAGAACAAGAGATAGCCAGGTTGACATGGCTTCGTTCGTTCCTACACTTTGTCATGAGTCCTCTTCATGAACTTACATATACACTCCGGGATCACACGGTTCCATGGGTCGTTCCGCTGTATCCGACAATAAAATAACCCATCCCTACTCTCTGTCTGTTAAATTTATCGAGTTCGGCGAGGAGTTTGTTTGCCGTGAAGCGCTCAGCCGTCTGCAATCAGTCTTCAAACATCAACGGCCGGTTGAACTTTCGCCATTATCTTCGTACAGGTCACGTGATCGGCAACGTATCAGGGGATCACATGACCCGTACGAAGATAATGGCGGAAGTTCAACCGGCCGTTGATGTTTGAAGACTGATTGCTGATGGATAAGCTCTTCACGGCAAACAAACTCTTTGCTGAACTCGATAAATCTAATAGATAGAGAGTTGGGATGGGTTGTTTTATTGCCGGATAGATGGCACAGCGTCCCATGGGGCCGTGTGATCTCGGAGTGTACACTATGTATACTATGATTGTCTTTTTTGAATTTGGTGCTAATACTGTTATATGGAATATGGAATAGATCTTTGGATTATGGACGCGGATATTCTCTAATGGACGACGGCTGAATTATGAATGACGGACCAGACGCTTGTAATGTAAGTTCATGAAGAGGACTCATGGCTAAGTGTAGGAACTAATGAAGCCATGTCAACTTGACTAAACTAGAGAGTCTCACAACATCTGGGCAAATATATTAACATTGCCTTTATCTTAATTTATAGCAAAAGGGGCCTAATGGGTAATCGCCTGTGTAAATAATACAAATGGGCAGGTGAATGGTCCAAAAGCAAAGGACCGCACATCAAGTGTCGTCCGCTTGCATCGGCCGAAAGGAAATGCAGCGATCTCATTGGTTAATGAAAAGGGTTAGGCTCTTGAGAGGGTCAGTGCAATGGAATTGTGGTACAACACAATCGGAACACAAAAATGTCTTTATAAAAGACCCTGCTGTGGCCAGGAATCTATAGATCGTTATAATTTACCCTATTTATGTGCAAAATCAAAATACCCCATTGAGATGAGCTGACAGCTAATTTCTTAGCTATATCTACACTAAGAATTCATATGTGTTGTAGGGGTGGGGGCGTGCCTACGCATATGTTTTAAGGAATGGTACAGTAATATATTTAGTAATAACCATAGGGAAAATCTATGGCGGTTACATATATTTATTGAATATGTGTTGTAATTAAAGCGAGAGATTGGAGCGGCCTATACAATATTTTGTAAAACTTATTTTTCTGGACTCCAAAACGGATTTGTTAGACGCAATGTACTTCAATAACCTATTGTTATCTCATTAAAAGATCTAGATGAACTAAAGTTTACGTATCTGTTCATTTCAGACATGTATACTTAATTGTAAAAGATTTAATCTCTCCACCAAATATTCGTCTATCATGATATATTCCTCTTCACTACCATGCCTGTATGTGCTCACCACTGTGACAGGCCGGAAATTCATTACAGAGTGAATTCCACAAACAGTACATACCTCTCCAAGAATTTAATATCGGCTACCCTCTCACCCATGTTCTCTGATACAGAGATCGGGATATATATTGGTATATGTTATTCAATCAGCGTCTGCGCTCATCTGGATCCACTTCGAAGAGTCTGCTATATTGCGTCTACATGTAGTAGACCTTAACTAATTTTTCGTCGCTAACCCAGTCAAGACTCGACAGAGGTTTGCCTGGGCCCGTTTGCAACGTTGTGTGAGTTAGTGACCAATTGAAATGAATGATTCAACAACTGGTTGATCGATTAACAACGTTGATTGGTTAGATCATATCCTAATTAGTATTGATTGGTGGATAGCTAAATATATCCACCAATCAGAGCACGGCTCTCGCGTTGCTAAACATATTCACCAATCAGAGCGCAGCTCTTCTATTGTCTAAAAATATCTACCAATTACATTTGTGTATTCCCACCTTCTAAAAATATCCACCAATCAGAGCACGGCTCTTGTATTGTCTAAAAATAGTCACCAGTTACATTTGTGTATTCCCACCTTCTAAAGATATCCCCCAATCAGACCACGGCTCTTATATTGTCTAAAAATAACCACCAATTACATGTTGGTTATTTCTACCAAAAAATATTCAATAATCGGAGAACGGCTCTTGTTTTGCTAAAAATGTTTTAGCCATCCACTACCATATTCTACCAGTATACGAGTTGTCAGAGCATTTCCATCATAGCTCTCTAGATTTGTATCTAATGCCGGTGCTAGGGGCCGTGTGGTCATATCATCCAAGTTGCCACATGAACAGGTACAATAAAAGCGTACCTGAGATACAACACATATCACGAATCATTAGATTCTTGGTATGTGCTTTAGAATAGGTTAACCAGAAGACTATTCTGTGAAGTCATGTGACGCAGTCAGTATGTCGGCACCTCTTCCCACTTCCCTTATATGTGTTGTAATAAAAGCGACTACCCATCGTGTCATTGTGATCCAACATGGATTACTCTACAATCAACTCCTTTACGGACGTGAATGCCTCGAACACATGGGCGGCAGAGCGGGGCGCCTATAACGACGTTGCTGTCAATTTACGTCGAATACTAGTTACTACTCGCCGATACCATCTATCGCTCAAGTGTTATGTGCAGTCGAGTGTCAAAACGGGCTAGGAAGGAATGTATGTCTAGTCCAGTGACAAAGCGGGGTTATGTATGAATTTATGTCTATTCGCGTGTCAAAGCATGGCTGAGAAGGAATTTATGTCTAGTCGACTGTCTAAACAAGGTTAGGATGGTGTGAAATGCATGTCTAGTTGAGTATGAAAGCGGGGCTAGAGGCGAATTTGTCTAATCCAGTATTAAAGATGGTTAGGGGGAATGTATGTACAGTTGGGCGTCAAAAATGAGGGTTGTTGAGGAATGTATGTCTAGTCGAGTGTCAAATTGAGGTTAGAGAGGAAAATAAGTCTAGTCGAGCGTCAAAGCGGGGCTAGGGAGAATCAAGAATCAAGCAGGAATACGTACCGGGATGCTCAATCAGTATTAATAGGGAAAATGCATGTCTAGTCAGGTTCGCTTTCATGTGATAATGCCTCACCAGCGCTTTCTGACAATTTAGGCATTTACAGGATTCCCGAGAACCCCCGCCGACAAAATGGCTCAATTCCGAACGTTCACTGTCGAGGGTAAGAAAGACAGCTGTGTGTGTAGGGCCTACGGTGGTAAACTGTATATTTTAGATTTTACATTACAGTTGACGTCATTTATCAGTGCTTGATGACTATTGTTGTTCATAGTTCCAGTGTTTTTCCTACGAAGTAGGCTCTCATTTGCAAATTGTCCGGTACTCAGTCAGTCAGTGAGTCCATCCGAATCCTTTCGTCAACAAAATAAGGAGAACCGTTGACAATAGAACCTTGATTTTTGGCATGAACGTGCATTAGGAGACTGCTACGAGCAAGCTCTGAGCTGACCTACTTTTGATGAAAATTTGATTGACTTAGGTGACCTATTACATTACGCTTGGACCCACAAGTCATCTTCCTCACCCTACTTCGTAGGTCGTGTGACGTTAGTTACTACTCATTATGACGACTATTTCTCAAGTCTCAATTCCCCAATTCTTGCAGTCTATTGATCAAAATACGAATTATGGGAGGCTTGGTCATTTTATACTGGTCATGGTATATATTATTTACAGGCATCCTGTAAATACGAATTATGACAGGCTTGGCGAATTTTTACCATGGTACAAAATAATTATAGGCGTCCTGTAAATACAAATTATGGCAGACTTGGCATTTTATACCATGATACCAAACAATTATAGGCATCCTGTAATTACGAATTATGGCAGGCTTGGCATTTTATATCATGGTACAAAATATTTACAGGCATTCTATAAGTATTTTATGCCATGGTATAAAACAACGACTTGTGGCAGAGGTTGCCAACCATAGAAAGCATTCGGATGGACTGACAGTCTGACTCATTACCGGACAATTTGCAAATGAGAGGAATTTGCAATGGCTATCGAGGGATAAAAATCTACATAATGCTGTAACTATAGGTTGGAGAGGGAGATTACGAACCACAGAATTACACCGAGTGTCATGTGTCAATGCACCCTATGGACGATGGCTTGTATAGTCCGCGTTTCGTGAGACTCGTCGGTGATTTTTTTCTTTACTACCCTTGGATTGAGTCGATTGTTGTGGCGCGTATTTTTGGTGTTAATTTTGATGTAAACGGTTGAACGTCAAGAAATGCCCAGACCTAGGAAGATTTAACAAACAAGCAGTATAGACATCAGTAGCAGCCAAAAATTTGTAAGTATAGGTGTATCATATCCCAGGAATGGCTGTAGTCTCGAATGGCTCTGTTATCGACTTCACCACCTGTATAACTTCTAGTATAGCATATCTTTCGTTCTCGAACTCTCATGAATGTTACACGAACACTATATTTGTGGAGAACAATCTTAGTTGATGATAGGAATTTATTCTACATCTGAGGCACAGGTATCAGTCCTTGTATATCGGAGGACAAATATTGCGAGATGTATATATGAGATGGCACTGGAGGCCATTATTGGGTCTAAGTATATGTTCATGTATACTGTTACTGGCCTTAACCAATGTGATTTGTGTTTGCGCCAATAAACGAATCTGAATCTGAATCTGAATCTATAGAGACTCCCCCCCCGCTCAACCTTTCCCCAAGGACTGCCGCCTGTGATCTGAGGTAGCCCGAAAGCATCGGCTACAGAAGTCTATTTTTATTTTTCGGGTATTGTTGCCGAAGTAGCCCGAATTACAGACCGAAACGGAAAGAAACAAATTGGACGTCAGTCGCTCGAGATCTTTCACTGCACACGGCGTGGTTAATTGAGACAGAGATACGAAAAGCATTTTATCGAATATATAATATGATTTGGCATCTCCAGCACTATGACAACCACCTAATGACGCCTTTAACTAGATGAAATCTGCCTTCAAACACAGATTTTGTCAACAAAACCGTTGTATTTCTTTCTCCACAGTTGACAGGGACATGCGCAGAATGTAGTTGACCTTTTTGCTCACATCATCAGAAATGGATCTTTGCCGTAAACCAATAGCGATGTGTGTTCATTCACGTGATCACAAAGGTCATGATATAAAAATAACGTAGGGCATATTATTACAACATGCCTAAAAGTCGCCAAAACGGGGAATTCTGAAATATTTTTCTCGTCAATCTCGCCACCCTTTTAACGCTGAGACTGGGGCAAATTCCGAACAGGGCGAGGCCATTATCAGTACCACTGAAATACCATCACAAGCAAGCTCTGCTTCGTTTGTTGAAAGAGAATCTGGCACTAGACTTTGTAAATGTTTTATTTGAACCCAAATTTTCAACATTTTATTGAGCATTAATATGGTATGTTATGCGCTGGAAATAGCTCAGAATGCATCTCCTGCAGTCTAGAACCCTGGAGCATCCGGGGCCTAGGCGGACCCTGGACCCTCGCCTAATTGTGCTGTGATCGTTGTTCGGGGCAATCTGAAATTGCTTCCGCCCCCCCCCGCTGGGTCATGACTTTGAAAGCCCACTCCCCCCCCCCCCTCAATTTTGTTGTGCCGGAGCGATTCTTTTGTCCAAGAATGAAAAGGGAAGGGGGCGGGGTGTTGTAGAAAAGTATGATCTTCGAAGTACCGTCGCCAATCCACCAATTGTGAAAAATATATTATCCAAAGTGTCGTCTTCAATCCACCGTTGCAGACAAGTATATTGTCCAGCTATTTGTTTTACCATGCCCCTTTTACAGTCCTGTAGTTTTTGACAACATTGTTCACAGGTACATTAACTAATACTATAAGATTAGACGTTTACATTAATGGCCGATCACCTCACATTTCTCATTCAAGCAATGAACAAAAGTGGTCACGTTGTGTAAGGATGATTCTTGTGTGGTTTTATTTCAGTGTGACTAAATTGTCTATCATAATTGAGAGGACAATGGAAGACTTATCAGTAAAACTTGAGTCTCATGATCAAGAAACAGGATCATTAGTGCAAGATGATGGGATAACCTACCGGCATTCTGCAAATGTATCTATGGAAGATGGAGATGTAAAAGTGAAAACAGAACCAACAGCCCAGTATGAGGATAGAGAACAACAAGGCGGTGTTGAGTATGATCCATGTGAACAAGTACCGGTAAGCCAAGAAAAATATTTGTCAATCGGATTAAAAAGCAGATCTACAAAAACCGCTCTCCATCCCAACTATTGCTCATGTAGATCTGGCATCAACATCCCCATTTCCAAGTTGTAAGTGTAGACCAATCACAGATCTTCCCACGATTTAGGGCTGTATGTTTGAAATGTCAAGGTCAGGAGATCACAACTCTGTGGGGCAGACAGGTTGATCTCGTGATATTATGAACACAGAAATATATCTTTGAATTGATTGATATATCTAAATTGTAGTAATGTATAATCGAATATCACAGTTTCCAGAGAATATAATATCGATCTGATGAAACAAGTTAAGGTATTTGACAAGATGAGTTTTACATATACTGTACACTTGTTGCCATCTCGCTGCAAAGTGAGACGGCCAGATATGTGACCTTGATCTGCCGACAGCTAGGTCCTTCAACAAAGAAGCCCGGTTCTTGGCCCAAATCTTAAATCCGCGACATGCAAGATATGGAGCGTTATTTTTAGATCTGATTTTAATGATTTCAACAGCTTTTGGATATAGTTCTATAGCGGCTCATGGTGGAGTATGCTACAAGTCTATATTAAATTCACAAACTGTAATTAGGTATGCAGGCAGATTTTTATACGTGACACATTGTGTCCCCCTAATGCATCGGGCGTTAATGCACATGTATTATGTGATGGCGGTTTCCGTCCATCTGTGTGTCTGTCTGTCTGTCTGCCTGTCCCTCCCTCGTGTCCGGTCTATATCTGGGACAGTTTTCTATCTAGATTTCCAATTTTTGGTAAGTGGATACCCCACGGGGAAACGATGTGTCGATTCCAAAATGAAGGTCGAGGTCAGAGGTCAAAGGTCACTGGCCTAAAAAACAGGAAATCACTTAAATGTTTGTGTCCGGTCTATATCTGTGAATGTTTTCTATTCACAGTTGCATTTTTTTGTAAGTGGATACACACCCCGGAGATTCAGTTCTCCATCCCTTGTGTGCTTTGGCATGACATTCCATCCCGTGGAGCATGTTTTCCATCCTGTGGAGCAAAACATGGACGAAAGTACACGTTTTACGGGGTCTCCAGACGGAGTGAAAGATACCGATGAACTGGGGCGGAGATAGGTGGATAATCATGTGGCCTATCGGGGGCCTATTTAATCATAGAAGAGATATGATTACAATTCCCTCCCTGTCAAGATTCCGTTTTCAGTAAATAAGCTACACAGTTAGAGCTTTTGTGGGTATTTTGACAGAAAAGGCCGCATTATACCCCCGATTGGAGTCCTTTTTATAACATGGCTCGTCCGTTTTCAATGAAATATAATGCCAAGTTTACTAGTGTACATATCTGTTGTTGTAAAGTCAGTCAAACTGCCTAGAGAACCGCTGATGAACTCAGCTGAACTAATTGTATTGCGGTAGTCCATACCACGGAGCACGACAAGCCATCCCTTGGAGCAAGAAAAACTTGAAAGAATTGATATCATTAACATTGCGATTCCTGAATTTCGATGTTAAAGAATTGAAAAAGAAATGACTTCCGCGTTTCATTCACTAATGGATTTTCTGGCTCGATCAACCACCAACAGGCCGGACTAGGAATATCATTTGTACACATAACATAAATTGCGGACGTTACCGTAGACCCATCATAATTTTTTTAGTATCTCGTCAACGCACTCGTCACTTTGTGTGCTGTTGGGTATAACAACAGGATTCTTCAGCTCGAGACAGTATTCAAAGAGTGTTTTATTACGATGTCCATATCGTATGTTTCTATATTACCAAGATAACAGAGGAAGGACATTGCAAACCTATGATCCACGTCCGATAACCGTAAGCGCGATCTATGTCCTTAGCTACAGTGTTTCGCCGCGCGCTAACGGGGCACCACTGCGCTCGAGATGGTGCAATATTGCCTTGAGACCGTGCACTATCTCCTCGAGATCGTGTGACATCGCCTCTAGACAATTCGCTACCACAGAGCATATAACAGATCTTGTACTATACATTTAATATGGGGAAATACAGAATATCATACGACCAATCAGGATGAACAATTACGGTATCAGGTATAATAATAAATTTTATGACAGATGGCTAACTGTTGAAATAGTGTTGAAAAATGTATATTCTGGGTTCGGGGCACAACTATTCTTTCTTGATTTTATTTTATTTTTATAAAAAAGAGCATAAAAGGAACTAAAAACCGAGTCACCTCACCACTTTTCCTACGAAGTAGGCTACCATCTCCAAATTGTCCAGTAGTCAGTCAGTGAGTGAGTGAGTCCATCCGAAACCTTTCGTCGGCAAAATAAGGATAACCGTTGACATTAGAACCTTGGTTTTTGACATGAACGTGCATTAGGGCATTGTTACCAGCAAGTTCTGAACTGACCGAATTCTGATGAAAAATTGATTTATAATTACTTTTTATTATTTATTGATGGCTCAGCGAGTGCACCCTCATGCCCATGGGAACCCTTGGCTGTATGTTTCGCTTTGACTTTAGAAGGTTCCCTGATACGGCATATCACGTTGGACACAACGGTTCTCATAAAATGACCGAAGTTAGAGGATTTTGAGCCCGGTCAAGACTTGGATGGGTGACCTCGTGCTGTACTGCTCGACTGATCAGTGTACATGGTAATAGGAACGGAGGGCGATTATATTTGCTACGCTAATGACTCGCCAGCGGTGACATCTGGGAAAGTTAATAGTACCCACTGTCAATTAGAGACTGCTAAATAAATTCTCTCACGGTAGCACATAGGGCCCCCAAGTCATCTCTCGAGTACACACTTAAATCATATCAAACCCTACTTCGTAGGTCCTGTGACGTCATACACACTGCCATGTTTAGGGGTTGTCATGGAATTGTAGTCTATTATTAGACGTTCGTGATGTTTATTACGTTGAAGTCGTAATAGATTTAATCGCAAGTAAATATTGACTAACATTGCAAATGGCGGACACGAATAGACCTGGATTAAGCAAGTAGTTAGACCACAGCGCCATCTGCACATTGTAGTTTACTATTAGACGTTTTTCGAATAATAGAGCTACGTAAGCTTGTTTACGTTCTGTTATGTGGTTATATTCATGGAGTGTTCTCGAAACTGTTGTAATTGTATCTGGGTCAGATCATACGTCAATACTGTATATTGTAGAAGCTTCTTGATTTTGTAGAATTGTCTCGAATGACGCATAGATTATAAATAGCCTAACATTCAGTGATCGAGGAGGGAATTCAAGCAGACTTATGTGGGTGCGTTATACTGACTTACCTTTGCCTGAAATTATGGACTGCTGGATTGTATACTCTGGTGAATTGACTTTTGGCTGCGGTGTTGTCTACGATATTCAACTGTCGGAGATTGGACATTTACTGGAACTATAAACGGCTGGGCGGTGTTGGACTATCAAAATACAAAAACGCGATTTCTGCGCGTCGGGACGGACTTGGAGAGATTTGTGCACGCCAGTACGGACTGTGAAATACACACCGGTATAGCACTGAACAGTAAGACTATATTTCTCATTTATTTGTTGTATTAACCTTACTTAATTTGTATATGATTTTAGTAGTGTAAATAAATATTTGATTGTTAATCCTTGACATCACATCCGCTTTTCTGTCACGTTTTTTCTATTATCGTTTAGACGTGACAGGGTGTTCACCAAAACAGAATACTTTTGTTCTTGACCTAATACTGTCACGGAACAAAATAACGGATTTATTAAAAGCTTCATTTTATATTGTAAATTTCAAGATTATAACCATTTGTAATATTTTATCGGTAAAGGACATCGTTCACTTGCTTGCTCTGTATTATGGCAGCCATCAGGAGAAATGGCAGACTCAGTATCCATATCGTCACCTGTATGTATGTTATAGCGACAAGCGTCTTCATTGAACTGATCGCAAGTCTCTGAAAAATATTCAGAAGACACAACAACTGAGACACACTATAATGAGTAATCAATGGTTTATCCAACTTGATTGTTACTAAATTTTTGCCTTGCAGTTTGTATAAACTAATGGGGAAAGGTACTGGAATTTGATGTATATATGGAATAATAACTAACTCCCAGACAGCATGCACGTGGCAGGTCGACGTTGGCCAAAGGACAGCTTGATCGCGTGTAATTAATACAAACACATGTTCAGAGTGTCCGTCTCAACTTGATTGTTATCAACATTGCCATCCCCCATCCCCCGCAAACTCTCCCTGTCAATCGTTCTATTGATTCGTTTCATCGTACACAATGTACGATTATAAATAAGAATAATACCTTTTACTATATGACAAATTAGCTGTACTGTTTAGAGTATCATATAGGAAATTTAACCTTGTGATCGGCCACGTCACCCCAAGGAAAAGCGGAGTTTTACACTCAACTTATTTCATGAACGTCCTATAAATGAGGTTTTATTATCTGTAATGCACAACGTTTCACTAAAATATATCATCAAATGTCGTTATGGCGCCCATGGATGTTGCCGCTAGTTACGTTCACTTACTAACTCGTATACATTTCCCACATACTTTGAGTATAAAATTCAGTTTCAGACTATTTCTCAAATTTGGAGGAATTTATCTGTTTTTCTTGCTCCAAGGGATGGCTTGTCGTGCCCCGTGGTATGGACTATCGCAATACAATTAGCTCAGCTGAGTTCATCAGCGGTTCTCTAGTCAGTTTAACTGACTTTACAACAACAGATGTGTATACTAGTAACCTTGGCAGTATATTTCATTGAAAACGGACGGACCATGTGATAAAAATGACTCCAATCGGGGGTATAATGCGGGCTTGTCTGTTAAAATACCCACAACAGCTTGAACTGTGTAGCTTATTTACGGAAAACGGAATTAAGACAGAGAGCAAATTGTGATCATATCTCTTCTATGATTAAATAGGCCCCTGATAGGCTACATGATTATCCACCTATCTCTGCCCTTGTTCATCGGTATCTTGCACTCTGTCTGGAGACCCCGTAAAACGTGTACTTTCGGCCATGTTTTGCTCCACAGGATGGAAAACATGCTCCACGGGATGGAATGTCATGCCAAAGCAAACAAGGGATGGAAAACTGAATCTCCGGGGTGATACACTAAGTGGAGATGATGTGTCGTGTACCGAAATTGAGGTCGAAGTCAGAGGTCGAAGGTTAATGTGGCCTAAAAGTCACGAAATCATTGGTCATCAACAGTTTTCTCTACAGTTATAATTTTTGGTGAGTGAATTCCCAAGGGTGAGATGATGTTTTGCATAAAAAATATAGGTCAAGGGCCAAAGGTCAGTGTGACTGAAAAATCAGAAAATCTTTTAAAAATTCTAATTTTTTGTGAGTGGGAAATGAATTGTGTCGCATTTCAAAAATTATGTCAAGGTCAAAGGTCACTGTGACCTCGAAATCGGGAAATCATTAAAAATAACTTTTTTTGTGTCAGTAGATGCATTAGGGGGACACAATGTGTCATGTACCAAAATATAGGTCAAAGGTCAAGGTCGCTGCGACCCCAAAATTATGAAATTGTTAAAAATCATGATTTTTTGTGTCCAATGATTTATTAAGGGGAGACGATGTGTCATGTACCGAAATTTAGGTCAAAGTCAATAGTCAAGGTCACTGTGACCCCAGAATCAACAAATCTTTAAAAATTACATTTTTTGTGTCAGTAGATACATTAGGGCGACATGATGTGTCATGTACCAATATGCAGGTCAAGATCGAAGGTCAAGGTCACTGTTACCCCAAAATCATGAAATTGTTAAAAATTATGATGTTTTGTGCCCATTGATATATCTAGGGAGACGATGTGTCGTGTAATAAAATTTAGGTCAAGGTCAAAGATCAAGGTCACTGTGGCCCAAAATCAGGAAATCATTAAAACTATAAAAAAAATTGTGCCATTAGGGGGACGTGATGTGTTACATATTAAAATGTGGGTCAAGGTCTCTGTGACCCCGAGATCAGGAAATTGTTAAAAATCATGATTTTTTGTGTCCAGTGATACATAAGGGGAGACGACGTGTGATGTACCAAAATTTAGTAAAGGCCAAGGTCACTGTGAACCCAAAATCAAG
The DNA here is from genome assembly GCA_036873755.1 of Hanleya hanleyi. Lineage (NCBI taxonomy): Eukaryota > Metazoa > Mollusca > Polyplacophora > Lepidopleurida > Hanleyidae > Hanleya > Hanleya hanleyi. The sequence continues at coordinate 196,825 of JAVTVY010009795.1, read as the reverse complement.
AAATCATTAAAAGTCAGTTTCATATTCCTGTCAAAGACGAGGTCATGTCATGCCATGGTGAGTTATGTCCATCTATCCGTCTGTTCATCTGCAAACATGTGTTGTCCCTGCGATACCTCTAGTTTCAAGGTATGAATTCGTACCACAATTTGAGTGTACCTTACTCGCATGGCAAAGAGGAGCTATATTCGTTTTGAGATCAATTTTGCCAGTGGTCCAGGTCACATTCCCCCAAAACTGAATCCAGCTTATCTGACTATATGTGTTAGGTTCAAATATTCAGAGTTATCTCTCCTAATTGTCCTGTGGAGTTGTCTCCCGTGTTTTATGCATGTAAGAAACAGCTGCTCTTAACTTAAACTGTTGTGAAATAAAAATCATACAATTTAATTTACTAATTTAACTGGGAGAGGGTCCTTTATGAACATCAGGCCTGTTTATTAACTTCAGAACAAAGGTTCACTTCATCACTTTTCTTCACATATTTCCTGAAAGGAATCTATTTGAAGGAAATCTACTATTTTCTTGTGTTTGACTATTGTCGATTTCAGTGTGGGATATGTGAGCTCTCAGCTCTTGTTTCAAGGTCACCTAGTAACAAATAGTTAAGCCCATTTTGGTTTATCATTCAATATAAGATGTGATATATATATGTTACATTCTCAGATAACAAAATCGTAGACCTTTCTCTCGCTTGCCAGCTACCAATTGGGATCAAGGCCATTAAACAACCTTGAAATTTTTACCAGTGTAATTCCAGATGTGCAGTCGTATATTGAAGCCCATTGGGCTCTTGTTGAACATGTATTTAATAACTGAGTGTACCGAAGTTGAAATGGGTTGTTATAAAAATAAGACTGGTGGGGTTTTTTGGGGTTTTTTTCAATTCAGCCCTTTGTCAAGAAGTGTCCTGGTGACGAGCAGACACGTGTGGATGATTTGTTCTCTGGAATTCCATTTCCTGTGACCATGTACATAGTAAACTTCAAGACGGGAGAAAATACAAAACTGCCCAACGAATCTGTAACAGTTTGCAATCTAGAAACGGACATTAAAGGAAGAATGGCACCTGGAAGAGTTATTAATGCTGGTGAAAAGCCATATGAATGCCCACTCTGTTCATAGAGCTGTTCAAAGAAAGGGAACCTGAAGGATCATGAAAGGACACATACTGGCGAAAAACCATACAAATGCTCCCTCTGTCCATACAGCTCTTCAAAGAAAGGGAACCTAACGGAACATGCTAGGGCGCATACTGGTGAAAAGCCATATAAATGTTCACTCTGTCCATACAGCTGTTCACTGAAACGGAACCTAAAGGAACATGAACGGACACATACTGGGGAAAAGCCATACAAATGCTTCCACTGTCCATATAGCTGTTCACAGAAAGGGAGCCTAAAGACACATGAAAGGACACATACTGGTGCAAAGCCATACGAGTGCTCCCTCTGTCCATATATCTGTTCACACAAAGGGAACCTAAAGGAGCATGAAATGACACATACTGGCGAAAAGCCATACAAATGCTCCTTCTGTCCATCTAGCTGTTCGCAGAAAGGAAACCTAAAGGAACATGAAAGGACACATACTGGTGAAAAGCCATATAACTGTTCACTCTGTCCATACAGCTGTTCACAGAAACAGAACCTGAAGGAACATGAACGGACACATACTGGGGAAAAGCCATACAAATGCTCCCACTGTCCATATAGCTGTTCACGTAAAGGCAACGTAAAGAAGCATGCAAGGAAACATACTGGGGAAAAGCCATACAACTGTTCACGCTGCCCATATAGCTGTACACAGAAAGGGAGCCTAAAGGCACATGAAAGGACACATACTGGTGAAAAGCCATACAAGTGCTCCCTCTGTTCATACAGCTGTAAACAAAAAGCGAACCTAAAGGCACATGAAAGGACACATTCTGGTGAAAAGCCATACAACTGTTCAAGCTGCCAATATAACTGTTCGCACAAAGGGATCCTAAAGGCACACGAAAGGCCACATACTGGTGAAAAACCGTACAAGTGCTCCCTTTGTTCATATAGCTGTTCACAAAAAGGGTACCTAAAAGCACATGAAAGGAAACATTCCGGTAAAAAGCCATACAAGTGCTCCCTCTGTCCATATAGCTGTTCACAAAACGGGAACTTAAAGGCACATGAAAGGACACATTCTGGTGAAAAGCCATGCAAGTGATCCCGCTGTCCATATAGCTGTCCAAAGATCAGCCGCCTACAGGAGCACGAAATAAAACATAATAGTTAATAGCCATAGAAATAGTTACTCTGTCCATATAGCTTTGCATAGCCTTGTTTTGGCTTTTTCGCATACATTTTAAGACGAATTGTTTAATATGTTTGAAATGGAACACCTTTAATGACTAATAAATGTTTTCCAATATGCCGTGACATTAGAGTGAAATATTATTGTGGTTCAAATTGTCCAAGTTCATAAATGCATACTGAAATATATACGATAAGGTCAAAACAGATGGGAAGCCCAATGGCCACTGTCCGGCGACTGTTTCTTGTTATTTTAGACTGGGTGCAACATCTTGTTGAAGTGTGGCCGAGAGCCATATACGTGCCGCATTTTAACCTCACTGTAATCAGAGTATATCTGACAGTGGGATGTCTACAATCTGATGCCATGAGAATGACTTGTAGGTAATTATACTATAACTGTTCGTTTATTACGCAGTAAAGATCTCATTATGATCAGATGTTATACAGTTCATTCAGTAATAAACCGTACAAGTATCACGGGTTTATGTGCTTAGTCTCTCATAAGCCGATTGATATGCAAATATGTTTTGGAAAGAAAAATATATATGTAACACGGGGATGTCCCTCGGTCTGCTCTTTAAAGACGGTCTTATGGCTGAGGGTGAATTTGGTGCTTTTGGGACATGAATCATCAATACCACATACCTCTGTACCAAAGTAATTAACACAACAACGAGATTTGTGTATAAATGATGAATGGAATTTAATGGAATCAGGAACTAAATATGACCATGTCCTGTGTAAAATACAAATGGCTACGCGGATACACTGAGATATGTATATCCATGTATATAAATACAACTGCCTTTATGTGTGGCAAATATAATATTGTTAAAAAATTATAACGAACTCAACTGGTTTGATTTTAGCCAACTATATATATATATATACACTAAGCATTCATGTGTGTGTAGGAGGTTATGTTTTAAGGAATTGTACAGTAATATATTTAGTAACAACCATAGGGAAAATCTATGGGGGTTACATATAATTACTAAATATGTGTTGTAGTCGGGGCTGTTAGTGCATAAAATTTGGCCCATATGTCGCCCATACCATACCTTTTCGATTTTTGACGGGCGCCAAGGTAGTCGCCCCCTGGGGCCGCCATATTGGCGAAATTCATTATGGCCGCCACGCGGGTTAGAGGTCAGTCAATAAAATGGCTAGAATCATGAATAATACAACTTTTTAGTGGTTATCGGAGTCGGGAAATCTGATTCTGATCTTATTTCAACGATTTGAGATCAAGGTCACCCTGAAGGTCATTTTTGGGTCAAATTCGTCATTTTTAGTGGTTTTTAGTCGAGATATACAAACTAACTCATTTTATCGATTTTCGGGGTTGAGTAACCCGAATCTGGCCATATTTTGACAATTTGAGGCAATATTGCATGTGAGGTTCATGACAGATGTCCCCCGAAACAGAGGTCAACCGCAGGTCAATTATAGGAACCATCAAAAGGGCTAGAATCACAAATAATACCATAGGGCTTTGCGGCATCGGAGAATTAGATTCTGACCTTATTTTGACGATTTGAGGTCATGGTCACCTCATTTGAGAATTAAAGGTCAAAGATCAACAGTTGCTACTAAAAACAATCGAAAGAAGATTATTCAGGAACAAATGTTACTAAAATACTTCGGAGATGACATCTGCTGACAAAATGCTATAACCATGCCGCTACGTGCATTTAAATGTTCAAAATACAAAACAAAGACCGCTTAAGCAACAGTATACCAATGATTACTTTTACTACCTATACATTCTGGCTTGCGCTCTATGATGCCAGCAATAAATAATACTTGTCATCATCGCCCAAGTTATTAACGCACCCGCCTTCGCATTTGCAGAGGGTCATGTACACTCAAAATAAAATTCCGTTTACTCGAACGGAAAAAATCCGTCCCCAGGGAATCAAGGGAATATTCCGTTATTGTAACGGATTCCTATTTTTTAACGGATTCAACGGATTTTATTATCCGTTAAATTTAACGGAAAAGGCCGTCCCCAGGGAATCGAGGGAATATTCCGTTATTGTAACGGATTCTTATTTTTTAACGGGTTCAACGTTGGGCCCTTGCTGGTAACCGGAAATTTATTAAATTTTATCCCATGCAAACTGGGTTTATATTGAGTGAACTTTTTCACGTAACTCTAACGTCCGAGTTAAGAGAAAAATCCTCTCAGTATATAGATCATCGGAATCGTTCGTAATATCCAATGTTTAATGATTTTAACTCAAACCGCATTGATATTGACTGCGCTGATTAACTCTCATGTGGTTTTTAATTCAGTGCTTTCTCTTTGTCGAGGAATAAATTAAAAAAATTAAAATTCTATCGATCGGACAGAGTCAGACATGTTTGGCATATAATTCCGATATTGCTCATTAATCACAAACGTAATTATACATGCAGATAAATTTTAAAATTACAATTTCCTGCTCATAAAAGTAAAACAAATGAGTAGGTTCATTCAAGTTAGATAACTCTTGGTGCGGTGATGCCCACGACGGCCCGGTGTGGTTAGGTTAACGTGGAGATGCCCACGTCGGCCCGATGCGGCCAATACATCGCTTGGGCTTTCCCTCGTTGGCTCCACATGACTCGCCAAACATTGGCCCATCGCCGGAAAGCCGGCGTCGGCCCACATTTGCCCTCACTCTCCCCGACGTGGGCCCCACATGGACAATAACACACAATGCCAACGCCGAGATGGCCTTCACTTGGCCTCCATCTCTCGTATCATTCATACCCGCTGGGGCAATGCTGGTTTGCCGACGTCGAGCCATTGTCTTAATTGCCGATGCTGGGCCTTCGTCGGGCTAACGTGGCAGATGAAGCCTGTGCAAATGTGGGTTCCTCCATATTTCACCCGCATGGGGCCGACGTGGGTTTGCCTATACCTACACAGCCCAATTCAGAATGTGGGCTTCCCAGTACTCAATCCACTTGGGGCCAGTGTAGGGTTGCCCATGCCCCCACAGCCCGCGACATGCCCACGTTTGCCCAGGTGGGACTAATGATTACTTGCTGACTGGGATATTCCGTTGATGTAACGGATGAGTCCATCAGTGCAATACAACAACGGAAGATTCCCTTACTATAACGTACTATTTCCGTTTATACAACGGATTAATCTGTTAAAACTACCTAACGGATAGTAATACGTTAAATTTTAACGGATTATTATTTTGAGTGTATCGGACATCGGCACAGTTGCATTTGCACCTTCCCGTGCATGCCTCGAATGGCATATGCCATAGAAGTGTCGCTGAGAGTGGTCCATAGCGGTTGCCATGTACTGATGCAATCTTTGTGCTAGCTCCACTCACTGAAGTCAGGGATTCCCTGCTGGAGTGAAGCGGCTCCAGTAGAAACTCGCTTGCAGCAGCGCTCGCTTCACATGCTGCAAAAGCGCGGCTTGGGTGGTGGGATGTTTTCCAGCGATCTGGTTGCAGTGGTGAAGAGGTGATGCTTGGCCTCATTGACACCGGCTGCATCACATCCCTTGCTGTACATGAGTACGATGAAGCACCCCGTTAAGCTATGAAAGAGAGGTAGTGCCACGGACTTTGACGGACCAAGATCGGAACAGATGGTTTGGACTGGAATGCCACAATACTTTTTCCTGAACCCCTAAAATCCCGAAGTATGAATGGATCAGCGGCTTCTTAAAAGATGTTAACAAAAAGGAGCCGTTCTCATTCATCAGCACACAGATGTCCAAGACTGACATGAGCGGAAAGCTCCTTCTGTGTACCCGTTTTGAGTCCATGTTCTTCAACAGGCGTTATGACCTCACAATACTTCAACCGTGCAACCATTCCGAGGCGGACACTAGGGTCCTCCTGCATCTAGCACATGCCACGGAGAAGGGTCATACAACAGCTATATGTTCGCACGATGGACAGCGATGTCCGGTCTTTGAAGACCCTCGGTCTATCGGAACTCTTGGTGGACTTCGGTACTGGAAAGAAATATTGTGAGATTCAGTCCATACCGTTTGTTCCGATCTCGGTCCGTCAAATCCTTGGCCTTACTGGGTGCGACCCGGCTTCACAGTTCCTTGATAGCGCAAGCCAGAAGGTATAGATACCAATAATCATTGGTATATTGTTGCTAAGGCGGTCTTTGTATTGTATTTCGAACATTTAAATACACATAGCGGCGTAGCGGCATAGTTATAGCATTTTATCAGCAGATGTCATCTCCGGAGTATTGCAATATAATTTGTTCCTGAATACTCTTCGTTCGATTGTTCTTAGTGGTAACTGTTGATCTTTGACCTTTGACCCCAAAATGGGTTGACCTCAAATCTTCAAAATAGGATCAGAATCGGAGAATGCCACAAACCTCTATGGTATTATTTGTGGTTCTTTTGGTGTTATACCTACAATTGACCTCTGGTTCGGATGACCTCTATCGCGACTCTCAAATGAAATATTGCCCCGAATCGACAAAATAAGGCCAGATTCGGGTTACTCAAACCTAGAAACCAATAGAATGAGGCAGTTTATATATCTTGCCCCAAAACCACTGATAATGGCGAATTTGTCACCAAAATGCCCTTTAGGGTGACCTTAAAGGTTACCTTGACCTAAAATCGTTGAAATAAGATCACAATCAGATTCTCCGACCCCAAAAACCACTAAAAAGTGCTATTATTCACATTTCTAGCCCTTTTAGTTATTCAACTATAACCAGGATGGCGACCATATTGAATTTCGCCGAATATGGCGGCCCTAGGGGGCGCCCGTCTTGGCGCCCGTCAAAAATCGAAATAGTATGGTATGGGCGACATATGGGCCAAATTTGGTGCTTTTGGAAGAATGTGAACCAAAATATCCCTAACAGCCCCCACTTTTGTAATTAAAGCGAGAGATTGGATTGGCCTATACGATATTTTGTAAAACTTATTTTTCTGGACGCATTTGTCGGACTCGATGTACTTCAATTACCTATTGTTATCTCATTAAAATATCTAGATGAACTGATGCTTGCGTATCTGTTCATTTCAGACATGTATACTTAAGGGAGTAGAGGACGTTCATTTCGCTGCCCTTATGGGGCTACAACATGGTGATTTGTCGGATTTTTCAAAACAAGCTGAATTTCCTAACAAAAGTACCCAGACATATCAAAATGGAATAAAAATCAACAAAAGACACAACACAACCATTTATGCATTCTACTGGTGGGTCGACAGTGTGATGGGACGGACCAAAAAATTGGTATTTTAAATTCAACGGTTGGAGGGTGCAAAGTGCTCCATAGGTTAAAAATTATTCCTCCGGAATACCCCCAAATTCACTCCTAGTCACTTTCAACAAAAAGAAAACTTCTGAATGGCTAATAATTAGAACTTTAATAATATTCTCCACTCCCACTCCGATCCCCCACCCCTACCCCCTCCTGGAAATAGGACTGAAAAGGCTCAGTTTATCTGTTATGCCGCTAATATTTTCCAAGAAAGTATGGTGTCCGCCTGTTTTTATTACATATTTAACAAGCACTATATGTGTTTAGTATTATATAGCAAAATGGGAAAAATTTGTCCTTGGGAAGTTTGATTTATTGAGCATCAAAGAAGAAAAAATCCAAATTTCCCTATGTATTCAGTGTTATGGCTTTTAAGTGGTATACATGCTTTTGGCTACCATATTTTTTTCCATGGATCATCATCTCCTAACCTGATGAAAAAATCCTGAAATTTAAAAAAAAATTCAACCTATAGAAATGAACGTCTTCCACTCCCTCAATTGTAAAATATTTAATCTCTTCAGCAAATTTTCATCTATCATGATATATTCCTCTTCACTACCATGCTTGTATGTGCTCACCACCAAGACAGACCGGACATTCATTTCAGAATGGACTCCACAAACAGTACATAAGTAGTAAGGAGAGGCTAAATCCGCTCTTATTTTGCCGGGGGAGGTAACTCTTGCATCCACCAGGGGGCGCTGTCCCCAGGTTAAACGTATAGGGGACGCCCCATCGCCTTTCACCTCTGTGGCGCCACCAGCTCAAGGTCACGTGGAGGTCAAAATGTTAATGTATACGGGGAATGCCTAAAAAGAGTATGGGAATAGACGTTTTGTGCCCGGGGTGGTCCCTAGTTGACCGAATGGGTCGAGTGAGGTGTCAAAGTGAAGCGTTCCTCGAGGGCCGTTCAGTCATGGGTGGGTGCATGTAAAATTCGGATTTTTCCCCAAAACTATAAAAAGCGGAACACGGACTTTACCCCTAAAATAGGGGAAAACCCCTATCAACCATAGCCAAAAGGGCTAATATCGGTCCTCGGGCTTATCGGGGCCTGCCTATCAAGTCAATGGGGTGGGTGCATGTAAATTATGATTTTTTGCCGAAACTATAAAAAGCGGAACACAGACTTTACCTCTAAAATAGGGGTTTTAACTCTAGCCAAAAGGGCTAATATCGGTCCTCGGGCTTATAGGGGCCTGCCTATCAAGTCAATGGGGTGGGTGTATGTAAAATTAGGATTTTTTCCCGAAACTATAAAAAGCGGAACACGGACTTTACCCCTAAAATAGGGGAAAACCCCTATCAACCCTAGCCAAAAGGGCTAATATCGGTCCCCGGGCTTATCGGGGCCTGCCTATCAACTTTGGTGGAAGCTTCATTGCATGGTATCGGTATGCATGCATGCGTTCCTCTGGGTATGTTGTCTGTCTGCCTGTCCATCTACTTATACATGTATTTAATCTTTATTGGAATGTCCTCCGCATCTTATTATGTTTTGGTGTGCGCGCGTGTTTGGTGTTCATCCGTCTGTCCACTTGTATATGTATAGACAAGTCTTGTCTGTAAAATATTTGAAGAACTATTGGATGGAATTTCCCCGAACTTGGCAGCTTTATCGTGATGGCCTCCTCATCTGATTAGGTTTTGATCTGTTTGCGTGCGTCCATCTGTTTCTGATGTACAGCTTTGTTACATGTATGTACAGGACTACGCCTGTCTACAAGATACATGTATGTGGAGAACTATTGGATGAAATTTCACCAAACTTGGATGGAAGCTTCATTGGCCTTGTGATCTAATTAGGTTTTGGTGTGAGCTGGTGCTTGCGTGGGTCCTTGCAAAATGTGCTTATCTGTCTGTCCAATTTTTATCTCGCCTTACGAAGTAAATGGGAGATATTGTGAAAAATATGTTAAAAAAAATTTAAAAAATATGGGGGGTGGGTATGCCACCTGGGGGTACTACCCATGGGGTGCTCTAATGTTAAAATCCCTATGAGTTTTGCGTTTAGCTGAAGTGCACATGTACATCTGTACTTGGAAAGTTTCTTGCAGTTGTCAGCTGTCATTGAATGATTATGAAACTTGGTACACATGTTTCTTATGATTAGAGGATGTACCTGTGCTATTTTTGAGAAGAAATATTAATTTTTCTCCAAATTATGGCAAATGAATGAGTTTTCTGTTTAGGTAAATTGTACATGTAGGCCTCTACATGTATGCATGTACATGTACATGGGAAGTTTGCTCCAGTTGTCAGCTGTCATTGGATGATTATGAAACTTGGTACACATGTTTCTTATGATTAGAGGATGTACCTGTGCTATTTTTTACAAGAAATATTAATTTTTCTCCAAATTATGGCAAATGAATGAGTTTTCTGTTTAGGTAAATTGTACATGTAGGCCTCTGCAGTTGTCAGCTCTCATTGGATGATTACGAAACTTGGTACACATGTTTCTTATGATTGGAGGATTTACTTGTGTTATTTTTTAGATGAAATATAAATTTTTCTCCAAATTATGGCAAATGATTGAGTTTTGCGTTTAGCTGAAGTACACATGTACATCTGTACACCACAGTTTGCTGCAGTTGTCAGCTGTCATTGAATGATTATGAAACTTGGTAACATGTTTCTTATGACTAGAAGATGTACCTGTGATATTTAGGAGATGAAATATTAATTTTTGTTCAAATTTTGAGGGTTTTGTCTTAATCTGCCAATAATAATGTACATGTATATACATGTACACCTGTACATGGAAAGTTTTCTGAAGCTGTCAGCTTTCATTGGATGAGTTTGATTAATGTGATTCAAAGATGTGCATGTACTATTTAAGAAATGTGACATTAAATATGAAATTTTTTCCTAATTATTGCAGTTTAGACTTTGTACCTTTCCATTGATAAGGTTTTTGTTGGGCAAAAATTTACAGGTAGATCTGTACATGGAAAGTTTGTTGAGCCTTTCGTGGGATGATTATACAACTTGGTGGACATGTTTCATGTTTTCCTAGGTCACAGCTCTCCCGCAGTAATCCCACACGGGACTGACCTATCCAGCAGTAATCCCAAATGGCATTGGCCTATCCAGCAGTATTGCCATACGGGACTGACCTATCCAGCTGTAATCTCAAACGGAACTCAACTATCCCGCAGTAATCCCGGACCGAACTGGTCTATCCAGCAGTAATTCCATTTGGGACTGGCCTATTCAGCAGTAATCTTGCACAGGACTGACCTATCCAGCAGTAATCCCAATGGCATTGGCCTATCCAGCAGTAATGCCACACGGGACTGACCTATCCAGCAGTAATTCCAGATCGGACTGGCCTATCCTACAGTAATCCCACATGGGACTGGCCTATCCAGCAGTGATTCCACACGGGACTGGCTAATGCAGCAGTAATATCTCGTGGGACTGACCTATCCAGATGTAATATGACACTGGATTGCAATTTGCAGCAGTAATCCCACTGACCTATCCAGCCATAATTTTACATGGGACTGACCTATTCCGCTGTAATCCCACACAGGTTTAGCCTATCCAGCAGTAATCCCACACGGGACTGGACTCCTCAGCCATAATCCCACACAGGATTGCCGTATACAGCAGTAATCCCACACGGGACTGCCTATGCAGCAGTAATCCCACACGGGACTGTCCTATCCAGCATTAATATCCCATACGAGACTCATCTATCCAGCCGTAATCCCCGACAGGACTGGCCTATCCAGCAGTAATCCCACTTGTGACTGGACTATCCAGCAGTAATCCCACAGGGGACTGGTCCACCCAGCAGTAATCCTACACCGGACTGCCCTATCCAGCAGTAATCCCACATGGGACTGAACTATCCAGCAGTAAGCACACACTGGACTGCCCTATGTACCAGTAATCCGACGGCACTGACCTATCCATCCTACATGGGATTAACTTTTGCCAGTAATCCCACATGGGACTGATGTTATTGTCTGTACCAGATAATCTATTCCAGACATTATTGTCTGTACCACATCGCCTATTCCAGACCTTATTGTTTGCTGTACATGTTATGCTTTCAATACTGCTGCATCTTTGGCGCATGATCCCGCAAGGCGAGATGCTGGGGTTCTCAGAACGCTTGTTGTTCACGCCATACCTTGGAAACTACAGAAGGCAGATGCACGAAACTTCTATGCAGTACAGCATGTATACTATAGGACGGTGTGGCTCTTGTATGTTTTGCATCTTTCCTATAATGTGATCAGTTTCGAAATAGTTGATGCTTCACAATTACATGTATTTCACATTGGTTAGACGCTGTAGATGTCGGCAATCCACTCATTGCTATATAAATCTCGAGTCCTCACTGGGTTACTGCAACAAAGAAAATCGCCTCTTTGTAATTAATATTTTTAGATGCGCGCCTTTGTTTAGGATACTTATTGCTACATTCATTTTATAGCACTTTTCCTTAAATTATGTGCCCACTCAAGGCAAGGTGGGAGGTTGGGGGAGACTTGTGTTTTTGCTTAAAAAAAAACAACCAGCATATGCTTCATGCCGGAGCGGCAACTCAAGGGTCAAAGCGGAACCTCTAGTTCCCATTGGCCATCGATGGATAAAAATCTACATAATGCTGTAAATATTGTCTGGAGAGGGAGATTGGAAACCATAGAGTGTCATGTGTCAATGCACCCTGTGGACGATGGCGTGAATAGTCCGCGTTTCGTGAGACTCGTCGGTGATTATTTTTTAGTACCCTTGAATTGAGCCGATTGTTGTGGCGCGCACATTTCGGAAAATGTTGGTTGAACGTCGTCTATTTGCCCAGGTATGAGCTCCTATTTTTGGTCTTAATTTTGATGTAAACGGTTGAACGCCAAGAAACGGCCAGACCTAGGAAGATTTAACAAACAGTATAGACATCAGTAACAGTCAACATTTTGTAAGTATAGGTCCATCAGAGCAAACTCAGCCACACAAAAACCTCTGATGGCATGCATGAAAGCGTGAAAACTTGAGCATGAAAGTTTCTTGTTCTAAAATTTCATTCATGACTCCTAACTAGGTCAATTCCATTGAGGGCTTACTATGGCTCGGATTCTTTACTATTCCCACAAACTTATTGGTGATAGGAATTTATTCTACATCTGAGGTAATATTGTCATAAATATGTTTAATTTAGTTTCCCCGTGAAACTGTGTAATCGCGATTTCTCAGGAACTACAGCTCGGATGTTTCTCGAATTTGGTACACTATGCCCCTTTTACGGTCCCGTAGTTTTCGACAACATTGTTCACAGGTACATTAACTATTACTATAAGATTAGACGTTTACACTAATGATCGATTACCTCACATTTATCGTTCAAGCAATGAACAAAGGTGGTCACATTGTGTAAGCATGATTCTTGTGTGGTTTTATTTCAGTGGGTCTAAATTGTCTATCATAACTGAGAGAACAATGGAAGGCTTATCCATAAAACTTGAGTCTCTTGATCAAGAGACAGATGCATTTGTCCAAGATGATGGGATAAGCTACGGCCATTCTGCAAATGTATCTATGGAAGAAGGAGATGTAAAAGTGAAAACAGAACCAACAGCCCAGTATGAGGATGGAGAACAACAAGGTGGTGTTGAGTGTGAACCATGTGAACAAGTACCGGTAAGCCAAGAAAAATATTTGTCAATCGGGTTAAAAAGCAGATCTACAAAAAACGCTCCCCATCCCAATTATTGCTCATGTATATCTGGCATCAACATCCCCATTTTGAAGTTGTGGGAACGGACCAATGACAGATCTTTCCGTGATTTCCGGATGAATGTTTGAAATGTCAAGGTCAGGTCCCAACTGTGTGGTACAACAAGATGAGTTTTACATATACGTTACACTTTTTGCCATATCACTGCAAAGTGAGATGGCCAGACATGTGACCTTGATTTGCCGACAGCTAGGTCCTTCAACAAAGAAGACCGGTTCTTGGCTCAAATCTGACAGCGTCATGCAATATATGGAGAATTGCTTTCAGATCTGATTTTAATATGATCTAAAAGCTTTGGATATAGTTCTATTAAACGGCTCATGGTGGAGTATGCTACAAGGTTATATTAAATTCACAAACTGTAATTAGAGCATTTCCACAAAGTGGATGCTGTTATGTTTTCTTCATAAACGGCTCCGCCGCCGCCGCAATGTGAATATAGCTGAAACTTAAATATGTTCGGGTCAGATTTTGTGTGCTATCTCCTTAGATCTGAGAAATTTGTCTGGTTGTGTTTCGATAGCCACTGCTCACCACTAGGCGGTGTTGATCTTGTAGTCAGAGCATAGGTAAACCTTCCCTGACGATTTCGTCTGAACGACTTACCTGATTTCTTTGAAATTTTATTACAATGATCCAGTTGTTCCGAAGATTATCGAGAGACATGTTTATGATCCCCTGTATGAGTATCATCATACAATCTACTGCATGATGGAAAATCAGGCTTCAGGCCCCAACACTCAACACAAACAACCCTCACCAAACTCCTAGAACAATGGCTTAAGGCAGTAGATGATCAGGAGATAGTTGGTGCAACTTGTATAGATTTCAAGAAGGCCTTTGATCTTGTAGACCACACAATCCTTCTCCAGACACTAAAATGTTATCACTTCAGCCAATTTGCATATAACTGGATGGAATTCTACCTACATAATAGACAACAAACAGTAGAAATTAGAAACACGAAATCACACTCAAATGCAATATCAGCAGGCGTTCCACAGGGGTCTATTTGCCACAGCCATTGAAATGTTTTCTGATGATACCACACTTGAGTAGATCTGGTAAAACTGTTCAGGAAGCACAAATAGCTCTAAATAACAAGCTTGAAAGGACCCGCAAGTGGTGTGTAAATAATAGAAGAGAAAACATTGTCCATGCTTATTGTCAGTTCTCAGAAAGTCTCATGGATGCAACACTTGACATATTTCTGGACCAACAACCTATCAAGAATGTTGATTAAGTTAAATTGCTTGGTGTCCATACAGAGAATACCCTAATATGGAAGTTACATGCTGAGATTGTCACAAAGAAAATTTCTTCAATAACAGGCCTATTGTATAGAAATAGATATATTTTATCTTGGAAAGCTAAACAGATGTTTTATTGTTCCTGTGTACAGCCTCATATAGATTACTGTATCACTGTCATGGGAAATGCTCCTGAAATGTGTCTTGAAAGAGTTCACAGGCTTCAAAAACATGCTGCCAGTATTATAATGAATGCAGACTCCACAGCCCCTTCTCTGCCTCTCTTCGAACAACTGAACTGGATGATCATATATGAATGAATCTTTATACAAAAAGCCATATAAAAGTCTCAATTGCATGTCAAACTCTCCTCCTCTAAATTATTTCTGAACACTGATGAAGTCAAAACGTAAACTCTAAAGATCAACCACCACGAGCAAAAGGTATATTCCAAAATGCAGAACTAAATACTTCAAGGGAAGTTTGAGATACTCTGGTCCAATAATTTTGAATAGCCTTCCCCAGTTCATAAAGAAAGCCAAGTCAGTGAAGTCTATGTACATTTGTAAATACGTTCAGCTAAATTTCTTGTCATGCTTTAGCAATATGTATTTCACTTTTATTATTTGAGGGCCTCAAGGGAGAACAGTTTATGTAAACTGATTGTGTTACCCTCTGAAAAAAAAAGAATTGATTTAACTTCAAAACCTCCATAACCATTATCATGATTAAAGTTTTCTCCATTGAACTCTTATGTGCCATCTCCCTAGGGCTTTAGATTTCACCTGCGTTTTTTTTGGCATTTGGTCTCCACGAGGTGGCGCTGTAGATATTGTAACATCATATCTTCCAAACAACGTGTTTGATTTCCATGACATTTGCATGTAATGATCTTGCACGTTTAGTGAGGTGGCTTAGCAAAAAGATCGTGACACGCTGGACCAAAGCACCAAACTTGGCACATCAATCACCTGAGGTATACAAAACAATATCAGAAGGGGTGCCCATCACTTTGGATCATGTGACGCCCTCTGGGCCCTAAAAGGGCATTTAAGCCTATCTGGCCTGGGCTTTTTGGGACCTGTCGTGGCCTGGACGCCATTCTCTTACTCCTTGAGTTACATGTAGGAGGCTGAAACTTACCACAGTATACCCCTGGGCCAAGCTCTACTAGAAAATGTAAAAACAAAATCCAAGATGGCCGCTCTGATGACGTCAGTTTTAAAAAACCGCATTTTTTGGTTGATTTTCCGGTCGGATTTTCCGAATTTTTTATTTATGCAATTTCTCCACAAAAACTGCATGATAAATTAGTAAATATTAATGTGATGTGAAATAAAATAGGTGTCGCTCATTTTTCATCGTGGAAAAGCAAAATGTTTGAAGGAATATGACAAAAACATCAATTTTCTGGTACCCCATGTGGCCGCCATCTTGAATTTAGCCATGATCCCCTGCTCGGGGGGTTATGCAAATGGGCTCAAAATGACCACAATATGATAAACTATAAAGTCACGGGGTTTCAGCTCTCTGTTGTTTGTCGTTCCGTAGATAGCGCAGGAAGTTTGATGGGGGGAGGGCATAATGTCCCCCCTCCAGGTCAGGTAGGGTTAAGGGGAAATATTACCAATTAAAAAATAGATAGCTTACCAATATCTTCATTATTTTTATTATCCTTGAGGCTAGGCAGCTAAAACTTGCCACACTATATCTAGGGTTCCAGTGCTACCAGAAAATGTAACAAAATTCAAGATGGTCTCTATGATGATGTCACAGTGACGTCATTTTATAAAAATAAGCCATTTTTATGATTTTTCGAATCCATTTTTCAAACTTTTTACTTGTACAATTTTCTTTGCCTAAATTACCTTGCGAATTAGTAATTAATCATCTGATAAATAAACAAATTGCTTATGGATAACAACTTATAGTTTATTCAGGACGACGTTTCGATACAGGTACTAGTATCGTTCTCAAGTCAATGACTTGAGAACGATACTAGTACCTGTATCGAAACGTTGTCCTGAATAAACTAGAAGTTGTTATCCATAAGCAATTTGTTTATTTATCTACTTCCCAACTTCTAAATGCCACTTAAAGAAACCTAATCATCTGATGTGATTTAAGATATTATTGGGTAGTTTTACGTAGAATAATACACCAATTTTGAGGAAAATACTCCAAAAACTAAATTTTCGAGGTACACCACCGTTTCGTCAAATCTGAATTTACCCATGATGCTCTTTTCCGAGAATAAAATGCCCCTAATTTGATTTGTTATAAAGACACAAAGTGCTAGCTTTAAACAGTTGCGAGACCCAGAGAAAAGTTCATTGGGAAAAGGGGGGGGGACTGGATCTGAATCCACTAAACACAATTGATCCTCCCCTTTCAGTATCATTTTTCTTACAGTGTACATGCACAACCGGCATATAATTAGAGTAATGCACGGGTGCTGAACCATGCACATATATATGTAATGGTCTTGGCACCCAGTGGAGTATATTAGATGTAGTTTTAGACACCTCCGCCCCTACCCCCCACCCCCACCAATCTGCCTCTGAACCGGAAATCGTCCTAATCACTCTCAAACATGTCAGTGGTGATGGATAGAAGTACACGTGTTATTTTATTGTTGATTTTATGTTCCTGTCCCTCAATGGGCGTTAAATGCACTTTCCGATCCCTCTTCTGTGTCTGTTCACTCTCAGATCCCTTCAGCTATCTTGAAAATATCTGACATCCTATTGACTAAAAAAAAAGATTGCGGGGCCCTATTTTCGCCCTTGGTAATCCCACAGCCATTCTGACAAAAGCCCATGAACATTCGACCAAATCTGTGGCCATTCAATATAGACCAGTGGCATAACATGTAAATTGTATGTTGCATGTTCCCGGTCCCCATTGCTCGTTACATGCCCTTTTGATTTCTTCTTGGTTTTAGAGTCCCTTCTCTGACCATATAGCTCTTTTAGCTATCCCGACGTAATTTCACGGCCTTCCAGAAAAAAATCAGCTATTCATCTCTCAAACTTGAAAGTAGAAAGATTGAAATTGGAGCGATAAGCAAGCGGTGGGAGAAATTGACGTCTGGCGACTAAAAAGCAACCATATGACTCATATCAACAGGAAAGCTTCCCTCAGCATCAAACATGCAGTCCCGAGAATACGGTGGATTCTCGGATGTAGCCTTAGTATCTCCCGCGCATTTATTGTAGCGGTTCATGTGGAGATTATGAAATATCCACACGGCCCCTAGCACCGGCTTAAGCGGAATTAGATACGCTAGTTCGGGTGCTGTGATGACAGATCAGCTCAAACAAATAACGCATCGAATGTTAATGGGTGAGCGTTGAGGACGTCTGATGGAGTAAGCGCTTCAACATGGGGTAAACCTTGTAAATGCAAGAATAACCCAGAAAAACTAACCTGGCCAGCCTTGATTATGTCCAGTTTTCCCCCCATTTTACGAGACGGAAAGCTGAATCACAGTTCAAGTTTTACATGAAAATAGGGGCGATTGTTTCCTTTTACACAGGCGATTATGTAAACTTAATTGGTTTAGGTGGTTTCAGCCACCCCACTTTCTTCTAAGAGAATTTTTCCCTGGTGATCCGAAATGAATAAACGTTGAGAGCTGTAACTTGGCGCAGTTATAGCTTATGATATTGAAGTTATTTTGAGCCTGCAGCATAATACTCGGAGCAGAGCATCATGAGTAAATTGAGAATGGATGATATTAGGGTGTAACTGGAAAGTTCTGTTTTCCTCGTATTCCTTCAAAATTAACCCTACCTGGCCTGGGCCAAATATTCTGCGCTATCTCCGGAACTACAAAAAATGGAGAACTGAAACTCCAGGACTTTATCGTTTATCATATTGGGGTCATTTTGAGCCTATATACATGACCCCCCGAGCAGAGGATCATGGGTAAATTCAAGATGGCGGCCACGCGGGGTACCAGAAAATTGATGTTTTTGTCATATTTCTTCAAAATTTCTGCTTTTTCGCGATGAAAAGTGGACAAAAACTATTTTATTTCACATCACAATAATATTTACCAACACGCAATTTTTGGGGAGAAATTGCATAAATAAAAAAAATCGAAAAATATGACCGAAAAATCGTCAGGAAAATATTGTCATCATGGCGGCCATCTTGGATTTTGTGACATTTTCTGGTAGGGCTTGAACCAGTGATACAGTGTGGCAAGTTTCAGCTTCCCAGCCTTAAGGATAAAAAAAATAACCAAGCGGTTAACTATTTTTTGAATAGCAATATTGCCCCTCAGATGCCCTTTTGGGGATCAGAGGGCATCACAGAGCCCAGAGCAACGGGCACCCCTTCTGATATTGTTCTATATGTCTCAAGTGATGGGTGTGCCAAGTTTGGTGCTTTGGTCCAGCGTGTCACGATCTTTCCAAAATATGGTCCTAAGCTACCTCTACTGACAAGATTTTGGCGGTGCTGGCGAATCATGGAGGCGCATTTTTGCATCTCAAAATAAGATTTTGTTTTCACCAAAATGGACATTCACTTCTTACTCAGGGAAAAGTAATTCTATTTTGCTGAACATGAATGTAACATTCGCAATGTTATAAATCACATCCTTTGCAGACCAAGTGACCATTTTTTTTTTTAATACATGAAATTCTCATGACTTGAGCCCAATATCTGCATTCCCCATGCCACATCTGAGGATTTTGCTTCATCCTGTAGTTTCGTGATATTGTTCATCATTGGGTGGCACTATAGACAAACTTATATAGCACAACTTATTGGCATTTCATCTGTTCATGAAGTTTATTATTGTCAGACAGACAAAGGATTTCAAAGGACTGAACTGGGTTGTTTTATTGAAATTGAAGGGCCACGTCTAATACGGATTTTGCAGCTCATCAACATATTGCTTGATTTATATCTCATTATGCATTTTTTTTTTACAATTACTAATTTTATTAAAATTATGATTTAATAATGGATTGAAACAACATTGGTGCTCTTAGCGTTGGCTTATACATAGGGGTATAGACAGCTAAATATATCCAAATCTAGGCTACATCAGCCCCTGCTTACACACATCACAAAAATGCAGTCAAAATATGCTGCCTTCTGTATGGTCAGTATGGAGAATTGCAAGGATTCAAGTGAGCTTGAAGTCAGGCCATTTTGGTCAAATTCTGTATCCCTGTCTATTGTAGGCCTGTATGTTGACCATTCTGGTAATAAAGCCTGACTAGCAGACTGCTTGTGTCAACAAAGTAAACACGTCCTTTCCAGAATCATTGTTATTTCTCCCTCCATCAATATTATATAATAATTTCATCCTGTTCATTGGTATGGCTATCCAGGTTACATTTCTTTATTTTCCCGTGGCTGTGAAGCCCTGGGCTTCCAGATATTTGGAGGTGCATTCTGGCCATTTTTCAATGAATAAAACCACAACTTATCACTCAGTTAATGCTCTCTTTTTTTTCATGTGGAGGCCCCCAGAATTTATTTGAAACCGGAGATGTGAAATTGCGCATACCATTGCATTTTGACAGCATAGTTACATCTGTTGCTAATTATTTTTTTAGCGGAAAAAGTAGAAAGATCTACATCCCCTGTATATGACACATCCACCTGACACGTCCTTATCTAATTGAAGTAAAATCGTGTGTTCTGGTGCAATTTGACAGAATATTTAGACTTTCAAGATATGTAATGATGCCTCAAAATGAACTGAATTGTCCGTGTCGTCTGTCTCTCTGTCTGTCCATCTCTCTTGTCATACCACATATGCAGCTGGTGATGATCAGAAACCTGATGAAAATGACTGACGTTCACCTATTTTATCAAGGTGAAATTTACCATTAGCAGTAATTTTTACCCTCAGCCATTTTGGTCTCGGGGTACTGTCTTTGCCATGTACGTCCGTCCGTCCATTACTGCATTTTAGGCAAAACCACTTGAGACACAGCCACCAAATTCTGAACACTTATTTATCTAGCGCTAAATCAGACGCCTATCGAAATTAGCTCCCCTCGGTTCATATCTTACAGAGTTATGCCCCTTTTCGCGTGCAGTTATCTCTGATTTTGTGATATATGCTTGAATGTAACCAGTTATATAAAATTAACTGTGTTTGATACAGCTACCAAACTATGAGGAAACTTATTTATTCTGTTGTGGTCTAGATACCTACTAAAAATTAGTTGTCTCAGCTTGTATTTTATGGAGTTATGTCCCTTTTGGATGTAATAATTTCCGACTTTGTGATCTGTAGTTGAATGTGCAAGTCATATATGAAGATCCATATTCAATACAGGTACTAAATTTTGGAAACTTATTTATCTACTTGTATCCTTACCCCTCGGCCATTTTGACCTCGGGGTATTGTCATCGCCATGTACGTCTGACCATTACCGCATTTTAGGCAAAACCACTGGAGACACAACCACCAAATTGTTAACACTTATTTAACTATTGCTAAGTCAGATGCCTATCGAAATTGGCTCCCCTCGGCTCATATTTTACAGAATTATGCCCCTTTACAAAATTAATTAATTTCTATTCCTGTCCTATTTGCAGACGATATCTGCAGAACTGTAATACTCAGCATACTTAGCTCTATACTCCATACACTGATTTGTTGATGCATCCATACACTGCAAATTGTAAATTAACTTCAGCTGCTTAATCGGCTCGCATAGTACTATCTCTTCCCCAATTCACACTACACATGGGTCTCAATCACTTGGGGAAAGCTTGTGATTAGATCAATCTCATGTTAAAGGAGTGAAGATAGGCTCTCCGACTTCATAATACTTGTGCAATTGGTGACTGACTAGAAGCCTATCCCAGTTGACTGAACCTATTTTATCCAGGTTATATACTGTATACATGTATCATGATATAACATGAAATATAGCTAGGCATTCTAAATTGATACAACATATGCAACTGATGATGGACTCGAAGTCTATGAAAATGACTGACGTTGACCTATTTTCTCAAGGTCATAAACTTAAAGTCACATGTTAAATGCCAACGTACAGTTCAAATCTAACATTGTCATCATTTTGTTGTGGCTGTGGTTGTCTTCCAGAACAATCTAGCGAATTTTGCATGTGTTCTAACAGCCTCATGCTTTCACAGTAAGTTAAAACCATGTTGTATCGGCTGAGCTGTTGAAACACCCTCCATTTCCTAGCACTGACATACCGCATCAGTGTCTAAAGATGGGTACCATGACAGAGTGATAGATCACACAGCCAGTGAAGGTTCTCGATTGACATTGAATGTCGTTATTGCCTAAGTAGTATTAGCAGAATTTTACAACAACAATTCGCTGACTCACAGTGAAAAATTATAGTGAGAGGTATTTATTTTTTATTGTTTGGCCTTTTTAGTTGCTGGCATTGTTTCAGATAGGATACAACAGCCTGATTCATCCTCATGATTGCTCATCCTCCAGGGGTATGTGCCCTATCCTCTGTCCCATCCTAAAAAATTGCCTCCCCTAGTACAGGGGTGTGCCCAAATTTGAGAGATCTAAAGCCCTGTGAGTACAAAATTATGTGTTACAAAATTATTCGGGGAAATGCTCTTCGTCCTTGTTTCACACGAGCTTTCATTAATTATGAGGGAAGATTTTGAACATGTGTTTAATAACTCAGCTTATTGAAGTTGAAATGTGTTATAAAAATAAGGCTGATTATTTTTGTTGATTTCTTCAATTCAGGCCTTTGTTAAAAAGTGTTCTGGTGACGAGCAGACACGTGTGGATGATTTGTTCTCTGGCATTCCATTTCCTGTTACCATGTACATGGTAAACTTCAAGACGGGAGAAAATACAAAACTACCCAACGAATCTGCAACATTTTGCAATCTAGAAACGGACATTAAAGGAAGAATGGCACCTAGAAGAGTTATTAATGCTGATGAAAAGCCATACAAATGCTTGTCCTGTCCACATAGCTGTTCACAGAAAATAAACCTAGACAGACATGAAATGAGACAGACTGACACCAAACCATATTTATGTACATTCTGTCCATGTAGATGTAGAAACAAAGATAGCCTTGACAGACATGAAAGAACACATACTGGTGAAAAACCGTTTAAATGCCCACTTTGTTCATATAGCTGTTCCAAGAAACGGAACCTGAAGGATCATGAAAGGACACATACTTGCGAAAAACCATACAAATGCCTCCTCTGTCCATATAGCTGTTCACAGAAAGGACACCTAAGAGAACACGAAAGGACACATACTTGCGAAAAACCATACAAATGTCCCCTCTGTCTACATAGCTGTTCACAGAAAGGGAATCTAAAGGCACATGAAAGGACACATACTGGTGAAAAGCCATATACATGCTCCCACTGTCCATATAGCTGTTCACACAAAGGGACACTAAAGGCACATGAAAGGATACATACTGGTGAAAAGCCATATAAATGTTCACTCTGTCCATACAGCTTTGCGCATAAAGGGAACCTTAAGGAACATGAATGGATACATACTGGGGAAAAGCCATACAAATGCTCCCACTGTCCATATAGCTGTTCACACATATGGAGGCTAAAGGCACATGAAAGGACACATACTGGTGAAAAGCCATACAAGTGCTCCCTCTGTCCATATAGCTGTTCACATAAAGGGGGCCTAAAGGCACATGAAAGGACACATACTGGTGAAAAGCCATACAAGTGCTCCCTCTGTCCATATAGCTGTTCACAGAAATCTAGCCTAAAGGGACATGAAAGGATACATACTGGTGAAAAGCCATATAAATGTTTACTCTGTCCATACAGCTCTGCGTATCAACAGAACTTTAAGGAACATGAATGGACACATACTGGGGAAAAGCCATACAAATGCTCCCACTGTCCATATAGCTGTTCACACAAAACAAGCCTAAAGGCACATGAAAAAACACATACTGGTGTAAAGCCATACAAATGCTCCCTCTGTTTATATAGCTGTTCACATAAAGGGAACCTAAAGACACATGAAAGGACACATACTGGTGAAAAACCATACAAGTGCTCGCTCTGTCCATACAGCTGTGCGGGTAAAGGGGAACTTAAGGAACATGAATGGACACATACTGGGGAAAAGCCATACAAATGCTCCCACTGTCCATATAGTTGTTCACACAAAGGGAGCCTAAAGGCACATGAAAGGACACATACTGATGAAAAGCCATACAAGTGCTCCCTCTGTCTATATAGCTGTTCACATAAATGCAACCTAAAGGCACATGAAAGGACACATACTGGTGAGAAGCCATACAAGTGCTCTCTCTGTCTATATAGCTGTTCACAGAAAGGGCACCTAAAGAATCATGAAAGAACACACACTTGTGAAAAGCCATATAAGTGTTCAGTCTGTCCATATAGCGGTTCACATAAATGGAACCTAAAGGCACATGAAAAAACACATACTGGTGTAAAGCCATACAAGTGCTCTCTCTGTTTATATAGCTGTTCACATAAATGGAACCTAAAGACACATGAAAGGACACATACTGGTGATAAGCCATACAAGTGCTCCCTCTGTCCATACAGGTGTGCGGGTAAAGGGAAACTTAAGGAACATGAACTGACACATACTGGGGAATAGCCATAGAACTATTCACGCTGTCCATATAGCTGTATACACAAAGGGTGCCTAAACGCACATGAAAGGACACATACTGGTGAAAAGTAATTACAAGTGCTCCCTCTGTCCATATAGCTTTTCACAAAAAACGAACCTAAAAGCACATGAAAGTACATATTCTGGTGAAAAGCCATACAAGTGCTCCCGCTGTCCATATAGCTGTTCAAAGATCAGCAGCCTACAGGGACACGAAATAACACATAGTAGTTAATAGCCATAGAAATGGTTACTCTGTGCATATACCTGTGCATAGTCTTGTTTTGGCTTTTTCGCATACATTTTTGTAAGGATTGTTTAATATGTTTGTAATGGAACACCTTTAACGACTAATAAATGTTTTCAAATATGACGTGAAATTACAGTGAAATATTATTGTTTTTCAAACTGTCCAAGCTCATATGAAATATGCATGCTGAAATATATACGATAAGGTTAAAAACAGATGGGAATCCCAATTGCCAATGTCCGACGACTGTTTCTTGTCATTTTAGACTAGGTACAACGTCTTGTTTGACTGTGGCCGACAGCCATGTGCGTGCCGCATTTTAATCTCCGTGTACTCGGAGTATATCTGACAGGGGATGTCTACAATCTGATGCCATGTGAATGGCTTGTAGGTAATTATACTAAAATTGTTCGTCTATTATGCATTATTACGGATTACGGAATGTACGTGCTTAATCTCTCATAAGCCGATTGATATGCAAATAAGGTTTGGGGAAAAAATATGTATGTAAGACGGAGATGTCCCTCGGATATTCGTCTGGAGAGACGGATTTCTGGTTTAGGATGAGCTCGGTGCCTTTGGGACATGAATCATCAATACCACATACACCTACACCCAAGGAATTAACACAACAACCAAATCTGTGTATAAATGATGAATGGGATTTAATAGAATCAGGAACTAAAGATGACCATGACCTGTGTAAAATACAAATGGGCAGGTCAATTGTTAGCTAATTCCTTTGTTACGCTGATATATATATGAGATATGTATATATATTTGTATAGGTAAACAATACATCGGGCAGACTACAGACCTCCGAAACAGATTGACTCTTCACAGACAGCATATTAACAATGCCAGGTACTGTGTCTTGCCCGTTAGCAGACACATTAGAGAATGTTCGTTACACCTTAAACCGCCCTTCCAAGTTTTCCCTTTTTATCCAGTACCAGAAGGCAATAAAGCGCTAATGAATGTTAAGGAAATTTCATTCATAGATTCACTATGTCCATCATTAAACGGAAATCACAGACCCTAAGCATGGAGCTAATATATTGGCTCCATAACCATAGTATATGCTTCATTTTTATCTCGCCTTACGAAGTAAAGGGGAGATATTGAGGGGCGAGAGAGGATGTCGTCATCGGTGTTGGTGTCCCCTGCCTGGAAATGATAAGGTTTTTGGTTTAGCGAGTTAAAAAAAAAATCTAGAAAAATTGGAAAAATAGCAACAACAAAAAAAAAAAAATAGGGGGGTTGGTATGCCACCTGGGGGTATTACCCCTAATGCTCTAATGTTAAAATCCCTATGAATGAGTGTTGCGTTTAGCTGAAGTGCACATGTACATCTGAACTTGGAAAGTTTCTTGCAGTTGTCAGCTGTCATTGGATGATTATGAAACTTGGTACACATGTTTCTTATGATTAGAGGATGCACCTGTGCTATTTTTGAGAAGAAATATTAATTTCTCTCCAAATTATGACAAATGAATGAGTTTTCTCTTTAGGTAAATTGTACATGTAGAGGCACATATACATGTACATGGTAAGTTTGCTCCAGTTGTCAGCTGTCATTGGATGATTATGAAACTTGGTACACATGTTTCTTATGAGAAGAAATATTAATTTTTCTCAAAATTATGGCAAATGAATGAGTTTTCTGTTTAGGTAAATTGTACATGTAGGCCTCTACATGTATCCATATACATGTACATGGTAAGTTTGCTCCAGTTGTCAGCTGTCATTGGATGATTACGAAACTTGGTACACATGTTTCTTATGATTAGAGGATGTACTTGTGCTATTTTTGAGATGAAATATAAAGTTTTCTCCAAATTATGGCAAATGATTGAGTTTTGCGTTTAGCTGAAGTGCACATGTACATCTATACACCACAGTTTGCTGCAGTTGTCGGCTGTCATTGAATGATTATGAAACTTGGTACACATGTTTCTTATGATTAGAAGATGTACCTGTGATATTTAGGAGATGAAATATTAATGTTTGTTCAAATTTTGAGGGTTTTGTCTTAATCTGCCAATAATAATGTACATGTATATACATGTACACCTGTGCATAGAACGTTTTCTGAAGCTGTCAGCTTTCATTGGATGAGTTTGACACTTACTACCCAAGTTCAATGTGATTCAAAGATGTGCATTTGCTATTTAAGTAATATGACATTAAATATGAAATTTTTTCCTAGTTATTGCAGTTTAGACTTTGTATCTTTCCACTGATAAGGTTTTTGTTGGGCAAACATTTACAGGTAGATCTGTACATGGAAAGTTTGTTGAACCTTTCGTGGGATGATTATAAATCCTGGTGGACATGTTTTCCTAGGTCACAGCTCTCCCGCAGTAAGCCCACACCGGACTGACCTATCCAGCAGTAATCCCAATGGCACTGGTCTATCCAGCAGTAATGCCACACGGGACTGACCTATCCAGCAGTAATCCCAGACCGGACTGGCCTATCCTGCAGTACTCCCACATGGGACTGGCCTATCCAGCAGCAATTCCACACCGCACTGGCTTATGCAGCAGTAATCTCCCATGGGGCTGACCTATTCAGATGTAATATGACACTGGATTGCAATTTGCAGCAGTAATCGCACATGGCACTGACCTATTCAGCCATAATTTTACATGGGAGTGACCTATTCCGCTGTAATCCCACACAGGTTTAGCCTCTCCAGCAGTAATCACACACGGGACTGGCCTCCTCAGCCATAATCCCACACAGGATTGTCGTATGCAGCAGTAATCTCACACGGGACTGCCTGTGCAGCAGTAATCCCACACGGGACTGTCCTATCCAGCATTAATCCCATACGAGACTCATCTGTCCAGCAGTAATCCCAGACAGGACTGGCCTATCCAGCAGTAATCCCACTTGGGACTGGACTATCCAGCAGTAATCCCACAGGGGACTATCCATCAGTAATAACATGTGACTGGTCCACCCAGCAGTAATCCTACACAGGACTGGCCTATCCAGCAGTAATCTCACATGGGACTGAACTACCCAGCAGTAATCTCACACTGGACAGCCCTATGTACCAGTAATCCGACGGCACTGACCTATCCATCCTACATGGGATTAACTTTTGCCAGTAATCCCACATGGGACTGATGTTATTGTCTGTACCAGATAGTCTATTCCAGACATTATTGTCTGTACCACATCACCTATTTCAGACCTTATTGTTTGCTCTACATGTATGCTTTCAATACTGCTGCACCTTTGGCGGATGACCCCGCAAGGCGAGATGTTGGGGTTCTCAGAACGCTTGTATGTTTACTTGTTGACATTGTTACATGTATATTTAAGAATAACTGTCTATCTTTGTTATCTATTGATAAAACTACCATATATAAACCATCATTGATTGAGTACTTAACCACCTGTTATTAAGTCCGTTTGTATTGTTAACGTTGTCAACTGTCAAATGTCTGGCCACAACATATACATATAAGGATCTATCACATTTGCATTGTGTTTTAATACCGCATTTTTAAATACTCGACACTAGCAATGATTTGTTATAGCTTGTTATATATGTGTACAGTAACCGTTGCCGAGCGACGCCAAACATAAGAATGCTTAAATATTGAATGTATGCCATTGTAATATCATTCCTTGGCAAGAACTCATGTTTGGAACTGCCGCAGTAGGAATATAATGACGTAGTCAACTAAGAAGGCGACTTGTTATTTTTTCACTCTATACTCTCCACATCTGAATCGTTCACCATTATTCCTATTTATATGTATATATATATATAACTGCCTTTATGTGTGGCAAATATCATATTGTTAAAAAATTATAACGAACTCAACTGGTTTGATGTTAACTAACTATATATACATATATACTAAGCATTTATGTGTGTGTAGGAGGTTGGAATTGTACAGTAATATATTTAGTAACAACCATAGGGAAAATCTATGGTGGTTACATATATTTATTAAATATGTGTTGTAATTAAAACGAGATTTTGGATTGACCTATACGATATTTTGTAAAACTTATTTTTTCTGGACTCAAAACGGATTTGTCAGATGTTTTGCGATGACCTATTGTTATCTCATTAAAGGATCTAGATGAACTAATGCTTACGTATCTGTTCATTTCAGAGATTTCATTTCCTTTCCCCACATCTGACTGAGAGGATACATGTAACTGACCTCTGTTAGTGTGGGTTATTATTTTAATTGTATTCCTTGTTTATTCTCTGTCTGTGTATAGATTAGCGTGCCCTTAAGGCCTATAATTTAGCATTGTACATGTATAGCCATGTATATTTGTGTTTGTATTGCCTTTAGCCCTGGTTGCATAAGCGTGCAAATAAATCTATCTTTCTATCTGTATACCTAATTGTAAAAGAATTAATCTCTCCATCAAATTTGCGTCTATTATGATATTTTCCTCTTCACCACCATGCCTGTATGTGATCACAACCAATACAAGCCTGAAATACATTACAGAGTGGATTCCACAAACAATAGGCCTACATCCCTCTCCAGGAATTTAATATCGGCTACCCTTTCACCCATGTTTTCTGATACAGGAATCGGGATATATATTGAAAAGTTATTCAATCAGCGTCTGCGCTCATCTGGATCTGCTTCGAAGAGTCTGCTATATTGCTTCTACATGTAGTGGGCCTAGATTAACTTTGCGTCGCTAACCCATTCAAGGCTCGACAGAGGTTTGCCTGGGCCTGTTTGCAACGATGCGTGACCAATTGAAATGAGTGAATCATCAACTGGTTGATTGTTAAACAATGTTGATTGGTTAGATCATATCCTAGTTAGTATTGGTTGATGGATAGCTAAAAATATCCACCAATCAGAGCACGACTCTCGTTTTGATAAACGTATTCATCAATCGGAGCATGGCCCTTGTATTGTCTGAAAATAGTCTCCAATTATATTTGGGTATTCCCACCTCAAAATATCCACCAATCAGAGGACAGCTCTTATATTGTCTAAATGCTGGTTATTTCCACATAAAAATATTCACTAATCGAAGCACGGATCGAATACCCACCAATCAACGATCAGCTTATTTTTAGCCATTAACCGCCGTATACTATATTAGCGACACCCATCGTGTTATTGTTGATTCAACAAGGATTACTCTAAAATGACTCCTTTACGGACGTGAAAGCCTTGAACACTTGGGCGGCAGAGCGGGGTGCCTATAACGACGTTGCTGTCACTTTACGTCGAATACAACTACTCGCCGATACCATCTGTCGCTCAAGTGTTCAAGGCATTCACGTCCGTAAAGGACGGTGTGCAGTGCCTGTATCATATGAAATAGAAGGTTTTAAGTCATTCGTGGTTTCTTCGATGCAATACTTTGCTATATATTCCTCCCACAACAGGCACCCCGACCGTCAGTCACATAATTTAAATAGCAATATATAATTAAGTGAATAAATGGATAAACCAATGAATAAATAACCAAACATTTCGATAGGTTCAATACCAGGTGAATAGACAAATTGCACGGTATTATTTCAGTATACATTATCGTTTGATGGCCATAAATTATTTGTAGGACAATTAGATAGACGACCCTCAGTATCAAGGTATCTCCTCCATCAACATTTCCTGTATTTTATGCTGAATACTGCTCGCCATATGCGTTTTGGTCGTGCTATTGTTGCCATGATAAAAGCGTACCTGAGATACAACACGTATCACGAATCGTTAGATTCTAGGTATGTGCTTTAGAATAGATTTACCAGAAGACTATTCTTTGAAGTCATGTGACGCAGTCAGTATGTCGGCACCTCTTCCCACTTCCCTTATATGTGTTGTAATTCAATTAGATTTGGCCATCGTTTGTTTTGTAGGACTGTGGAACAGACGTCGCTCAGTATCAAGGTAACTCCGTTGTTGCCATGCCTGTTTTATTTCTAAAAGTGTCGGTGATTTTGATTGAAACTGTAGTTTAAGGGCCACTTCCGATTCGGATTCCGCGGCCCATCAACTCAATGTTTTATTTGAATTTCGCGGTACATTTCTTTGTTTATTGAATCTTTTCCAGCGCTAAATATATAGTCTCTTTCTAGTATTTGGTTAAGTTATACTGTAACTGTAATCGCGTGGATGATTCCTTTGTCTTGGTACCCCTTTGTACGCACAAAGCCGTCCAGAAAAAAAACTGGGAGAATCATGGGCGTCTTCAGGATTTTTCGGATCGACTTCCCTAACGACGCCCTTGGGAACAGGGTGGGTTCTTCCAGAAATCTGTACCTGTAACAATTGCTTGGAGTGTGTATTGGGGCACAGGACGGCAGGTCTACATCCTATATTGCGTGAAAGTCAAATGATCATATTCTCTGTTAAGACGTCAGTTCGGTGTCATCTATGGGGTAGCCTGTCGGTATGGTTTGGGATTTGGTGTTCTGGTTCTGGCGTTTTCTTGTGCGGCGATGTTGGTGTGTTTGTGATCGTCACCCGTCTTCTGTTTTTAGTGTTGTCCGGCCCGTCTTTGGTCTTCGGTGTGCCGTGCTGTGCTGTTTAATAATTTTTGTCGTCATCAGTGTTCTGTTTCATGTCTTGTCTTCTTCGTCTGTGGTCTTCAGTGTGCTGTGCTGTGTTGAGGCGTTAGTTCGCTGACATCTAATGGGTAGCGTGTCTGGCGTGGTATAGGGTCGAGTATTCTGGTTCTGAACGCTCTTATGGACCGACGATGATGACCTTCATCATGTTCATCTCCATTTCTGAAAGTTTAAGATGAAAAAGTGTGTAGTATTCATTTTTGTGAGTGACATTATTTGTGTGCGTGGTTGTTTCTTGGACATATGCTAATGGTTGTTTAATTGCTAGCGGCCTTTAGATTTTAGAGACGAATATAGTTACCGGCCCACACGGAACATGGTATCTCCGATGCCCACAACGCCTATTTTATTGCGAAAGATAGATTTTTGGCCAATATTGTCGCAAGGATGTTGATTGGTCTTGGCCTGCGATTTTTGAGACGAATGTGGCAGCCAGCGCACACGGAATATGGTATCTCCGGTGCCCAAATTGCCTATTTTATTGCGAAAGAGAGATTTTTGGCCAATATTTTCGCAGGGATGTTGATTGGTGTTGGCCTCCGATTTTTGAGACTAATGTGGCAACCGACCCACACTGAACATGATATCTCCGGTGCCCATATTGCCTTTATTTTATTTCAAAAGAGGAATTTTGGCCAATGCTGACATTGTTAGTTAGTGGTGCGCATGCACGGGGGTAGTGTTATATACTGGAATAATAGCCAGCTGTTTTGATACAATTTATTAAGAACCTGTTTTCTAATGGGGGGGGGGCTTAATAAAGTGTCGGTGGCATTTTGGCCGGATGTTATTTATAGATAGTTTATTAAGGCCATAATGTTTTGAATGGCTATGGTGCACACGGCCCTCAGTATCAAGGTAACTCCGTTGCAACCATACCCTTTGTTGAAGTCGAACGAATGATTTGGCCTCTATCACATCGTGTCATAGTACTTGGTGTACTAGTAGTTATGAAAAAAAAATTTGTTGAGTGCGCATGCACGGGGTAATGTTATATGTACTGGAATAATAGCCAGCAGTTTATTAGCAACTTATTAAGGACTTGAATACCTTATTTCTAATGGTGGGCTTAGGATTAATATCGCTGGTAATGTTAAGGGGGTGTTGAATTTTTGTCCCAGGCAGCAACGCGGCCGGGGGACTTTAAAATGGTTCTTGTGTCTATGTGTTAGTGCATGTCCGTGCATGTCCGTGGATGTCCGTGCATGTCTGTTCGAACGATTACTTTCTAACGCTTTGTTGGATTCTTCCGAAATTCGGCATACGCATTCCTTGCGACAAGACGCCAGTCATTATCGCATTTCGCATATCTTGCTGAAGGTGGCGCCGGTGGCGCTTCTTTGTGCCCTTAGATGTCAGTTACAAACGATAACTTCGAAACGCTTTCTTGGATTCTTCCGAAATTCGGCATACGCATTCCCTGTGAGAAGACGCGGCTGCGTACTGGATTTCAGTGACATTTGCTTGAAGGTGGCGCCACTGAATTTCGCTTCTTCGTGTCCGTTCCAGCTAAAATGGGTCTTGCTCTCTTTGTGTCTGTGGATGTCTGTTCAAATCCTTCACAGGCGATAACTTCCAAAAGCTTTGTCGGATTCCTTCGAAATTGAGCATATCCGCTCCTTGTGACCAGACATGGGTTGGTCTTGCGTTTTAGCAAGATCCACCTGAAGGTGGCGCCACTGGGTCTTGTTCCAATCTTCTGTGTATGTCCGTGGTTTCCATTCAAATTCTTCACAAGCGATAACTTTCAAATGCTTTGTCTAATAATTAGGCATCCCTAATGCGTTTGTCATTTTTTCTTCTTTCTTCCGCTTCTCGCTGCTAGTTTTGAATTTGATGTCGCTTTAAATGAAGGCCATCATTTTCTTAAATTTGCTGCCCAGCCCTTCTATTCCACATCATATGGTTTACACTAAAGATATTGCAGGAACCATATTTTATTTCAGAAGTATTATGAGATAACTGGCGGGGAAATCCCCGCAGTTCCCAATCCCTGTTTTTGAATTTCGTGTCATCTTAAATGAAGGACAACATTTCTTTCAATTTTGCTATGAAATCATTCTATTCCACATCATATAATTTACCCTAAAGCTTTTGCATGAACCATATTTTATTTCAGAAGTATAATATGAAATAACTGGTGGGGAAATCCCCGCACTACCGAACCCCTGTTTTTGAATTTCGTATCATCTTAAATGAAGGACAACATTTCCTCCAATTTTGCTATCAAATAATTGTAATCCACATCATATGATTTACAACATATGATTTTGTGAAACCAAAAGGTTTCAATTTATCAGGCACAGATCCATGTTTTTGTATTTGGTGAATATGTCCCTTGTCTATAGATCTTGCTTGGAATTGTTTTTCGTGCCAATCCGCTTCTGGGTGGCGCCACCTCGGGCCAAGTTAAAATTGCGTCTCCAGACAATAACTTTTGAAAACCTTAAGAATTCTTTCCAAATTTGTAGTCCAGTCAAATTGAGGTTTGACCCACCACAAATTGCAACAGAATTGTTTTTGCTGCAGTGCCTTTCAGAAATGTCTCTAGAATAACATACTAAAAGTCTACAAACAAATATGCATGGGAAATATATTAAATTTCAAGTTGAAATTGGAGGTATTTTTTGCGAAATTTCAGTGTTTACCTGTCTCTTGCTCCTATAAGAAAACCTTGTAATTGGTACCAAGCGTGAAAGAAATGGGTCATTACTTACACTCATTCCATTCTTTATCATATCAAGGTCATACTCAGCCTAAAATAATACCCTTGCACGAAAATATTTATGGAGAAAATAAAAATGGCGGATGTATGGGGTCATTCTAAATCTGAACTTTTTACCATCCAGGCAATCTATCTGGGTTTTTTTAGCTGGACCTAAAACAAATTGCAACAAAATTTTTTCCACTGGTATGTGTTTCTAATAGATTCCCAGAACAACATACTAAAATTCTACAAAAATCTATTTTGGTGGAGATACGACTTTTTTTTTAAACAAAGATACGCCATTTTATAATACATAATGGGCCATTATGCCTCATATAAGCAAGTATAAGTTTTTTCCGTGAATAAGGACAGTTTATCATCCAGAAATCCAATTAATACAAGACCCAGGGTAAAGTATGCAATTATGGTGAAAACGTGTCTTCCCGGTGGATTTGCTCATAAGCGTAGATAGCAAACTGATAGTTCAGCTTCAGGCTATATGAATTAAACATGATAATATTCAGTCAGTTAACATTTTTGCCATTAGCATAATCATCTGGAAGAGGAATTCTCTCCCAAAATAAATGAAATGACAAGCGGTGATATATTTTCCTTCAGCCGATAAATCTCAGACAATTTTTCCATAAACCCACTCACGGAGATATCTCTCTATTATCACGTGCCTTGTTGAAAAATACAGCTCTGCAAACCATTAATGATCTATCGCAATTGTGTGTCAGATATGTTTTGACGAAAGGAGAATAATTATGCAGATCCTATCATCTAATTACATGTATCAAACAAATAATAATCTAGATTATATGCAAATTGATGTTCTACCCTGACGTTCTACCATGCCGTTTACCATGTTTCATTTTACATTTTCAACAATATAGGCCATGGTCCTACAGATGCATCTTCTTCAGCTGCAATATTTCTTACAGTTGCACCTGATAACCTCAAAGAGTGCCAGTGGAACTGGTGGCACTCCAGTTTTCACAGAGAGAAGCCGTCCACCCTCATTCTTGTGTTAATATTATATATTCAGTTATATATTACGTACATAATATTCCAGTGGGACCTGCAAATGGCGTATACATATCTCGCCTAGTAGCATTTGCTAGATCCTGTGTTAATTGTGACGATCTCAATCTACGTCAAAACTTATAAAATAGGGCTATTCCTCCAAGCGCCTCCACTCAAATTTTCTCAAATTTGGCGATACATATCGCATGCTGAAAGCAAAATACGAACGTAGCGTGCAAGATCTATGGCGTTACGTTTCGTAACTTGTGTCTAATTTCGCTGGACCCGGGTTTAGGGGCCGCATGAACCCATGTACTTTGAGATCCTCATGGTGCTTATATGAACAGTCACAATCAAAACGTAGCTGAGATACACTGTTCTCTAGATAACGACTTTAGAACGATTATTATGGATTGAGAATACTGATCAGCTATACGGATTTTATATTTTTAGAACATCATGATGTCTTGTCGGCATCATTGAAAACTGTTGACCGCTTCTCTCTTGCAGGATACTAGCCTATGTTTATGCGAACTATGATTGTCTTTTTTGAATTTGGTGCTATACTGTTATATGGATATGGAATAGGTATTTGGATTATGGACGCGGATATTCTTTAATGGACGACGGCTGAATTATGAATGACGGACTAGACGCTTATATTGTGGCTGCAATGGATGGTCTTCCCCTTTCCACTCTAAACAAGCGAACCTTGGCACTTAGCTGATGCTGATGTTGGTGGAAGGTTTTGATTGCCAGTATGTCGGCACCCCTTCGCACTTCCCTTATATGTGTTGTAATTGTATCTGCACATATATGGTTCGTTTTTGTCACAGAAACGCTTGTATCTCATGCAGTCAATTGCTTCGTCAGGGTTACCATTGTATAAACACTCAAGCGCCTGCAATAAATAACCTCAATCGG
The DNA here is from genome assembly GCA_036873755.1 of Hanleya hanleyi. Lineage (NCBI taxonomy): Eukaryota > Metazoa > Mollusca > Polyplacophora > Lepidopleurida > Hanleyidae > Hanleya > Hanleya hanleyi. The sequence goes on along the minus strand of JAVTVY010009795.1, from coordinate 161,149 downwards.
GACTCCCAATGGCATGATTGAACACTTCAGCTTGTTGGCGAAATAGCTCATCTAGCGTTATTTTCTTTACGGCCGCACCTTTGCCAATCCCATATGGTCAGTATACTGTGTCACAGCCCTGAATGGCATGCAGCATATTTGTGCAGACTTACATTCCCAGCACAGCCTTTGTCTTCTTGACATTCCAAACTATCCGTTTCTTTGCATTCTCTCTTGGCTGAAAGTAGATGTCATTGTCATCCATGTCTGTATGAAAACAGAGCAGAACTAACAGGTCAATATCATAACCAACCATGAGTTTTGATGCTTTCAGTCGATTAAACGGCAGCTTTTACAATAAAAACATCTGCATATGAAACATCCCGCCCTTTCCAACTGGTCACTCATAAGAGTGATGAACTGCTACTTGTTGACGTTGTTTGCTAGGAATTCGTCTTTCTTTGACTGAATGCCCATGTCACTAGCGGGGCCGGAGAGTTTGGAAAAAGACAAAGGTTGTGCTGGGAATGCAAGTCTGTACAAATATGTTGCTTGTGCATGCCATTCTGGGCTGTGACACAATATTCCGACCATATGGCATTGACAAATGTGCTGCCTTGAAGAAGACAACTGTCACTGAGCTATTTCGCCGACAAGCTGAAGTGTTCATCCAGGTCATGGGAGTCCCGACGAAGGTCATTTATTGCGGCAGCATATAGAAAACGCTTATATATTTATACAGTAGTAACCCAGACGAAGGAATTGACTTGAGGGGAAGACCATCCACTGCGGCCACAAAAATGGGAGTGGACAATTCAATCGGTTTCTCTCTGCGAAAACTGATCTGTCACCAGCTTCAGGGGTTACTTGAGGTTATCAGCTGGAACTGCAAGAAGGATTGCGGCTGAAGCAGATGCGCCTGAAAGAATCATGGCCTGGATTGCTCAAGTGTGTGTGGAGAATGCAAAAGACTGAGCTGTGCAACTCATCAAACCCAGACCTTTGAAAATGACATTGGCGAAGACTGGTATTGGGATTGATTGTGCTGTGAAATATTCCTCAACTTATGGCAGTGATCATGAGGAATAACAATAAAAGACATGAACTATATGTATGAGAAGTCACTTCCCCTAATAATGTTACCTTGAAAGAGAATGTAAAATGAAACTTGATAAGTTATGCCGTCAACTTTTTTGATAATGAAATGATATATTAGTACCTGCATAATTATTCTTCTTTCATCAACAACATTTGTCTTACAAGCAATTGTGATGGATCATAAATGTTTGGGAGATTGTCGTTAAATATCTGAGCTATTGCTAAACGCGACGTCATAGGTTGAAAGAAAATATATCACAGCTTGTTAGTTCACTTTCGGATAACAATGCTGATGGAAATAATGCCAACTGGCAGGATATTACCATGTATGATTATATACCCTGGTGCAGAACTATCGTTTTGCTATGTACCTTTATGAGCAAATCCATTGGGAATGCAAATGTTTTCACCACCATAGAATAATGCATCCTAGACAATCATGTATTTATTGGATTTCTGGATGATAAACTGTCCTTATTCAGAGGCAAACCAATATGTTCTACCTTCTTATATGATGGTGCATCTTGTTTTGGAAGAAGTATCTCCACCAAACAGATTTTGGTAGACTTATAGTATGTTGTTATGTGGACCTATGGGAAATGCATACCAGTGAAAAAACTTCTGTCGCAATTTGTTTTGGGTCCAGCTCAAAAAACCCCAGATAGTTTGCCTGGACTGTCATGAAAATGGTAAAAAGTTCAGATTTAGACTGACCCCATACATCCGCCATTTTGAATTTCCCCATAAATATTTTCGTGCAAGGTTATTATTTTAGGCTGAGTATAACCTTGATATGATAACGAATGGAATGAGTTAAGTAATGATCCATTTCTTTCACGCTTACTACCAAGTGCAAGGTTTTCTTCTAGGCGCAAGAGACAGATGAATACTGAAATTTCGCAAAAAATACCTCAAATTTCAACTTGAAATTTCAGATATTTCTCATGCATATGGGATTGTAGACTTTTAGTATGTTATTCTGAAATACATAGCAGTGAAATAAATTCGGTTGCAATTTGTGGTGGGTTGACCCCAAAAATGCGTTAGATTCACTGGACTATTGGTGTGGTGATACCTTGCCTACGATCTGTCTTGAGAATGTTTTTCATGTTGATAGGGGGACCACCTGAAAGCTAAGTTAAGTGTTTCCAGACAATAACTTTTGAAAACCTGAACCGATTCATTCCAAATTTGGTGTGTAGGTACCTCGCCTCAATTTATCGTTTGGCATTGTTGTTCATGCCGATCCACATATAGGTGGTGCCACCTGGGGGCAAATTTAAAATTACGTTTCCGGACAATAACTTTTTAATACTTGAATGAATTCTTTCCAAGTTTGGTATACATGTACCTTATCTGAAGGTTTCACTTGGTATTGTTTTTTCTTGTCGATCTGCTCATAGGTGGCGCCACCTGTAGGCCAAGTTAGCATTTTCTATTTCCAATGTCAATGGATCTTGCCCCAAGATATCGGTTGGGATTATTTTTTATGCCTATCTGCCTGCACATGGCGCTACCTGAGGGCCAAGGTAACATTGCATTTCTGGACAGTAACTGTTGGACCTAAATGAATTCTTTTAAATTTGGTATGTGGGTACCTACCCTCAAGGCATCATATGGGGCCATGTTACTGATGTTTTTCTGAAGTTTTACGTTTTTACTTTCTTCACAAATAATCCTTTACTAAAGATGCAAAAGGCATGCCTGCAATCGTATTCGATCGACTGTGTCTAGTTTCTTCAATATTCCGCATATGCATTCCTTGTGACAAGATGTTGATTGGTATTGCGTTTCAGAAAGATCTGCCTGTAGTTGGCGCCACTAGGTTTCTTTCCGTTCTTTTTGGCTGCAAGCAATAACTTTGAAAAGTTGCTCGAAATTTGGTTTCCGGGCAATAACTTGAGAACTGCTCATCAAATTCTTCCCAAATTAGCCATGCATATACATTGTACCTTGCCATGAGATGTTGCTTGGGAATGCGTTATCCGGCACTTCTGATCAGAAAGTGACGCCACCTGATGACAAAAAAAGAAACTTTTTCTTGGCCAATAACTTGAGAACTGCATGCTCATCGTATTCTTCTCAAATTTAGCATACATGTACCATGCCAGAAGTTATTGCATGGGATTGCCTTTCACTCACTTGCACTTACAGGTGGCGCCACCTGGTGGCAAAATCCCAAAATTGTCTCCGGGTAATACCATGACCTAAGATGTCGCTTGAGATTGCATTTCGCCCACTTGCACCTATAGGTGGCGCCAACAGGTGTACCAGATTTGTTTCCGGGTAATAACCTGAGAACCTGCTCGTCAGATTCTTCTTAAATTTGGTATGATTGCGTTTCGCCCACTTGTGCTTACATGTAGCACCACCTAGTGTCAAATCTCAATTTGATTTCACTCATCAGATTTTTCTCCAATTTGGTGTGCAGATACATGTACCATGCCTTGATATGTTCCTTGTGATTGTATTTCACCTGCTTCTGCATACTGGTGGCGACACCGGGTGGAGAAATCTGAAATTTGTTTCTGGCAATAATTTGACAACCGCTCATCGGATTCTTATCAAATTTGGTATTCAAATGCCATAAGATGTCATTTGGGAATGTGTTTCGCACACTTGTTTCTGGGCAACAACCCCTTTTCAGATTCTTCCCAAAGTTCGTATGCTGATGTCATGAGATGATCCTTGGGGTTGCATTTCGCCCACTTGCACCTACAGGTGGCGACACCTGGTGGCAAATTTAAAATTTGGCAGACAATAGGTTGAGGATGCATTCAGCTTCTCGTCAAATTTGGTTTGCAGATAATATGCCTTAATTGAGATGTCACTATGGATCGCTTCTCGGTTACATAATTTCCATGCTTCACTGCATGGAAACTATAATACAGAAGCAAAAAATAAACGTCCAGTCAACCGTTCTGAGCTGATTTCAAAACTTGGGAAGGCAGAAAGACCCTTCCGCATCTAACGCCTATGAAGTACATGTAGCATTTGCCTCCCTCATGTATATCCCCCGAGACCAACAATGCTAAAAAATATTACTGCCATTTCGGCGGGGGACTTAGCATCCTCTGACTGTTTGTTTTAATTCGTTTCTAAGTGCCTCGCGTGGGTAGTGTTTTGGGCACCAAGTAGGACATGTTCTATTGTTTCTTCTACATTGTGGTATGCGGTACAGAGTGGTGAGGTGTTTTTCAGAAGCATGGACAGATGTGATTTAAGTCCGGTTTTGCCTAATATTAATCTGGTGATGATGCGGTCATCACGTTTATTGTCTAACTGGAATCCTTGGACTTGTCTTTTCTCTCCATCAAGAATCTTCTTCGTTCCATTCCTTTTGCCACTTGCTATCTATTTTGCGTCTAATGATAGTGTTGAGTTCTTTACATCCTAATCCTATTGGCACATCGTGTGCAGTTGTAGCAAGAATGTCTTTGGCAGTTTTGTCGGCTGCTTGTTAGCTCTGATGTTGACATGCGCGGGGACCCATGCTAAAATGGCGTCTATACCCTCGTTGTGTATTTGTGTATAGATACACATGTACATTCTATTTTGTGTATGAGATCATTTCTACTGTCAGATATAGAATTTTCAATGGATGTAAGTTCACTAAGGTAATCATTAAGTATCACCGCACGGATTGGTTTGTGCTCGTTGATCCATTCGAGAGCCTTAATTATAGCAATCAGTTCACCAACGTATACAGACGTATTGTCTGGAAATTTGAAACCATTTTGTATGTTGAGTTCAGGTATAGCAAAAGCTGATCCTGTGTTATTACTTGTGTTAATCGATCCGTCTGTATAGATTTTAAAGTAATTTTTCCAGTTTTGGTTGATATATTCAAGGGTGGTGGCTCTTATAAAGTCTGGGTTGTCCTTCTTTGTGAGATAGTCGTGTATACTTGTGTCCACGTGGGGCGACTCTAATTCCCAGGGTGGCCTAGTGATCTTTTCTGAGTCGCAGATGTGTGCGATGGGTATTTCGTGTTCTTGGAATAGGTTATTCACGGTGTAGCCGAAGGGGCGGAGTCTTTTTTCTTTGAATATTCATATTCACTTTTATCTTCAACAATTTTGTGACATGGGTGATTATCGCCCTTAGCTCTAGTTTTTTCTGCATATTTCAGTAACAGTTCCTCTCGTCTTAAACGAAGAGGTTTCTCGTTGGTTTCTATTTAAGACTACGTAAGGTGGTTCCCTTGAAAGCTCCAGTAGCTATTGTTAGAGCAGAATATTAAATGCTGTCTATTCTTTTCAGTTGTGTCTTACATGCTGATTGGTACGCGATGGATCCGTAATCTATTTTTGACCCAATAAGAGTTTGGTATAATTTTATCAAACTATATTTATTCGCTCCCCAGTTTCTCCCAGACACACACTTCATGAGGTTCAGGTATTTATTGCACCGAAGAACTAGTTGATCGATGTGGTCTTTCCATGTGAGTTTTCTGTCAAAGATCATACCTAGGTATTTAACACTATTTTTGAATTCAATTTTCTGACCTAGTGTTAGTTTAACGTCAACGTGTTTATTGTTTGAGAATATAATACCCGTTGTTTTGAGAGCGTAAATTTGAAGCCCCATTTATCCGCCCAGCCGCTAATTGTATCTAATGTTTTTTGCATTATACCTGTTAGTTTTTCCATGGAACGTGCGGTTTGCCAGAGGGCAGAATGGTCAGCAAATAGGGACTGCTCTACTTCTGGATGTTTCGTGTCAATTTCATCGGCTAGGCCATTGATGATGATGTTAAAAAGGGTGGGGCTAATGACGCTTCCCTGAGGGGTATCGTTGTCTAGTTGATGGTCGGGGGGTAGGGTGTTACCTAGCCGAATTTTAAAATTTCTGCTGTTCACTAAATTTTGTATGCAGTGTTGCATTCTTCCCTTGATCCCAAGTTTGCGTAATTGAATAATTATGCCGTCCTCTCATACAAGGTCAAATGCTTTTTGCAACAATGACACGACTGGTATTCGCTTTTATAACATACGGCGGTGGATGGCTAAAAATAAGCATGTCGGTGATTGGTGGGTATTTTTAACAACAGAAGAGTCGTGCGCCGATTAGTGAATATTTTTAGAAGGTGGAAATACCCTAAATATAATTGGTGGTTATTTTTAGACAATCCGTGCTCTGATTGGTGGATGTTTTTAGAAAGTGGGAATACGAAAATGTAATTGGTGGCTATATTTAGACAATCTGTGCTTTGATTGGTGGATATTTTCAGAACGTGGGAATACCCAAATGTCATTGGTAGATCTTTTTAGACAATAGAAGAGCTACGCTCTGATTGGTGAATATTTTTAGCAACAAGAGAGCCATGCTCTGATTGGTGGATATTTTTAGCTGTCCACCAACCAGTGCTAGTTTGGATATGATCTGACCAATCAACATTGTTAATCAATCAACCAGTTCATGATTCATTCATTTCATGTGGTCATTGACTCACACAATCACTGACTCTTTCAATCAAACACTCAAACTCACACACAATTATTGATTTTTTCAATCAGGTGCTCATTCACTCATTCAATCATTGACTCACATCCAGAATCACTGACTCTTTGTTCATACAAACATTCCATCAGTGACTCACACCCACACAATCACACGCTCCATCGCTTACTGACTCATTCATCCAATCGCTGACTCATTGTTCACACAAATATTCATTTCATTGACTCATTCACACAATAACTGAATTATTGTTCATACAAACATTCAATCAATCGCTCAAACCCACACAATCAAACATCCATCCGTTTGTGGAAATATAATTGTTTTTAGTTGAAATGGCGGTACTGAATAGGGGTCTTTGGGAGTTAGTGTTATATGTAAATTTTTCGCACTCTCGTGACATTTCTCCGAAATGTCGGACATGATAGTCCATGGCTGTTGCTATTGGGGTGAAGTTTATCTTCTAGATATGCCAGCAAACACTGATCACAAAAAGGGACCCGCTTACATGGTTATAACAAGATTGATACTTAGTTGTCTAAACAGATGCAACAACAACACCGCCATTTATCTCCATCATGTCGAGGAGCATCACCTCTCGTCCATGAATTGACTAGGCGTACGACGCGCCTAAACCTGGAAACTCTCAATATCATAAGATCACGGTTCATGGTGAAATGATTGAAGAGTGGTCTTTATCGCTTATGCCGGTGCTAGGGGCCGTGTGGTCATATCATCCAAGTTGCCACATGAACAGGTACAATAAAAGCGTACCTGCGATACAACACATATCACGAATCGTTAGATTCTTGGTATGTGATTTAGAATAGCTTAACCGGAAGACTATAATGTAAAATCATGTGGCTCTGTCAGTATGTCGGCACCTCTTCTCACTTCCCTTATATGTGCTATAATTTTTACCTGTACATGGCGAGATTCTGCTGGTGGACGTTTCGTCCCCGAGGCCCGCCCCCTGTGCAGACCTTTTGGCCTTTGATATATATTGGTATTTGTGGGAAGTTGATGCTGGGTCGACATCGGGCCTTACAGACTAGTTTTTTGTGTTAAATGCCGTCATTTTCATCTGACGACGATATAGCTCACAAATCCCCAGTTTACGAGTTGTCACATTGAAACAGCTCACCAATTACCAATATACGAGTTGTCAGAGCATTTCCATCATAGCTCTAGATTTTTATCTAATACCGCTTATGCCGGTGCTAGGGGCCGTGTGGTCATATCATCCAAGTTGCCACATGAACAGGTACCGTACAATAATAGTGACTGAGATACAACGCATATTAGATTAGATTCTTGGTATGTGCGATAGAATAGGTTAACCGGAAGACTATACTGTGAAGGCGTGTGGCTCTGTCAGTATGTCGGCACCTCTTCCCACTCCCCTTATATGTGTTGTAATTATATGGAGATCGCGCGGACCGCAGTGAAAGCACCACATACACAGTTGCTAATATGTTCTAATCGTTACCAGATATGTTTCTTTTGCTAATAGCCATGTAGTAAATACATGCTTTTTCTATTAAATATGAGTAACAACGTGTTTTTTTACCTTTCAACCCGTTCAAGTATAAGTATATTACATTTAGATCGAAAGCCAATACAATGTATTTTATTTCAGTGCCAACGAAATAGTAACAACATCATGCATTAATCAATATTTTATGAAAATGTATAAAGTAACACTGACAATTTTACCGCCAAAAACCCGCTCAAAAGAAGGGCATCTGTTACCAATGAACATGAAAATAGCAGCTTGACCAGTGTTCCTGTTTTCTAAACCAGGTCGAATAAAAGAGAAATCATTCAGCCAGAATCAAGTCAATATATTTACAATGAGCCGCCTTTTCACCATGTGTTAATCTGCCCTGACAAATGTGTGACAATAGATATTCAGCAGTTTGAGCTATGATTGTGGTTTGAACATGTCAGGTATATGGACAATTGACTACACATTATACACACTGGTCTGCATATATCTTCATACTGAGAATGTTAGTCACATCTTTCAGTGAAGAACGTTTCACCTGAAACATAAATAAAGACATTGACAAAGTAACTTTTATGGATAAAATATTATTAAAGATGGTGTATTTGTAGGCTACTCTAATTAGCAGACAATAAAATAAACCAGAGTACACATAGTTCAGTAGGAAAATTAAAGATATATTTATTCTGATTCTAAACAGGTATGTAGCATTTTATAGCCAAAAATAATGGTTACGTAACGGGGACGTTTTCGATCCTATGAAAACAGTAGTGATGTTTATTCCCTAAACAAACGGTGATGTAAGATACCCTATCAAAACGGTGATCAACCAGTCTGTTATATTGCTATGATGTTATTGTCGTTGCATGTCTGTTAGCAACCAACAGATCCCATGGCACCTTGTCCATTCCATGATGTTAGGAATTACTGACATCTCCATCTCCAGAGAAAGATTTTCTGCTTGGAACACACTCCGAATAACCTCAGCATAATTGTTCAATCAATGAGCCGGTTTTACGTATCAATCCTGATTTCCAATATTCAATCGCTTTTTACAATACACAGAAGATCAATAGATTTCCCAGATTAAATCATACTTCCATCTTGGGTAGCTCTCTGAGAAATTCTGCTGTCAGACCCAGAATTTGTTCGGCTTTCCCCTGGCACATCATGGACACAGTGGATGCGTCCCATGATGACCAGAACCGAACGGAGCCTGCACGCAACCCCTGCTGCAAGACTAACCATGTGGGACTATTCGCCTGGTTATAAAGACCTGCCCTCTCACACTAGCCTACCCACCTCTGTGGGATGGTTCTATATGACCATCTCACCTATTTCCTGTTTACAACTGATAAATACTGAACAGGTCATGTCACCTATACCTATACTCTACATACAGTATATACATAAGATTCCATTCTGGCCAACGGTAAACATGATCATCCACAGCATTGATAACACTGTGACAGTTCCTGGTCATAATATTCTGAACAAATCTGGTATCGCCACATACTTCAACACATATAGATATGGGTCTTTACATGTAAAAACATAAATCATTAATTACCAATCTTTATGGTGAACGCCATATTTAACAGAACTCTGACAAAAAGCAAAATAAAGTACTAGTAACACTAAACCAATCAAAATATTAAGAAAATGACCTAACTATAATTATCAAAATAATTAGAGCCGGTCACATATTACCAGGGAATATCATAAATGTTCTAAAGACGAACATGATATTTTAGGAATATAAAAAGTCAGTATTTCCCGCTAAAGGCGCTGGCGTTATTTACCAATAATGGTCTACAATGATGTGGAGGTGCGTGGACAAGTTTCGGTCGATTTGTCGAGAACACATTGGCAGAGGTTGCCAAAAGGGGTCAACGGATCGGGACTATTTTTTTAATGGTCTAAGCCCTTGAACTGATACATACTATTGAAAGGCCAAATATGATGCTCACTCGGTTCATACAGCTGTTGGAAAAACGAACACTTGAGGCAGCATGAAAGACAACATTTCCATGGTCGTATAGGAGGCTTAAATTGGAGCGATATGCAAGAGGTGTGAAAAATTGACGACGTCTGGTGGCTAAAAAGAAAACATATGTCCCTACAGGAAAGTATTCGTCGACACCTAACATTCAGACCCGAGAATACGGTGGCTTCTCGGACGTAGCCTTAGCAATCAATGAGCCGCGCCTTTATTGCAGGTGTTCATGTGGAAACTATGAAGTATCCACACGGCCCCTAGCATCGACTTCAGCTGAATCAATCTAATAGACTTACTTTATTATTTATCGAAGAAATAATTGATTATTTCCTGTGTACAGGAGGTGGAGAGATTAAATGTTCCCACTCGCATCGTGCTTCTTGAGAAAATCCATGCGGGCCGCCATTTTAGCAATGTTTTCTTGCGGAATGTTTTCTTTTAGGAATGTTTTCTTGCGGGTTTCCGGTTTCGCGGTAGTCCCTCTGGATTAGTCCCTAAATTTCATCAAAAGTAGGCCAGCTCCTAATGCACGTCCATGTCAAAAGTCAAGGTTCTAATGTCATTCGTCATTTTATACCATGGTATAAAATAGTTATAGGTGCCTGTAAATATTTTGTACCATGATATAAAATGCCAAGCCTGCCATAATTCGTATTTACAGAATGCCTGTAAATAGTATATAACATGGTATAAAATGCCAAGCCTGCCATAATTCGTATTTACAGGATGCCTACAATTATTTTGTGCCATGATAGCCTATAAAATCGCCAAGCCTGCCACAATTCGTATTTACAGGATGCCTGGCATTATATATACCATGGTACAAATTAATTTGGCCGTAAATCGTAAAATACGGCTTCCTGATTTTTCCATCAATGATATGAGATTTTACAAAGTTGGTGCCGAGCTTTAGGCTCCTTCCCCTCTTTTGATTTAGCGGGAAGTGTACATGGGCGATGGCGGATCCCTCGTGGATCGGGTCGCCAAACCCACCGTCCAATTGCATGCGGCTGTTGAGAGTACAAAACAGACATCGCGACTTAAACACAAACTACAACGTATTTACTAGTTTAACCAGGAAATAGATGTAAACCATGGTATAAAATGACGACGTGTGGCGTGGATGGCCAACCATAGAAAGCATTCGGTTTGACTGACTGACTGACTCATTACCGGACAATTTGCAACTGAGCGCCTACTTCGTAGGAATTTACACTAGCTATCGATGGATAAAAATCTACATAATGCTGTAAGTATAGGCTGGATAGGGAGATTACGAACCGGCCGAATTACAAACCACAAAATTACACCGAGTGTCTAGAGGGTGCATTACACCGAATGCACCCTGTAGACGATGGCTTGTATAGTCCGCATTTCGTGAAACTCGTCGGTGATTTTTTTTTTTTACTACCCTTGAATTTAAGCCGGTTGTTGTGGCGCGCACATTTCGGAAAATGTTGCGGTTGAACGTCGTCTATTTTTTGTCTTAATTTTGATGTAAACGGTTGAACGCCAAGAAATCACCAGACATAGGAAGATTTCACAAACAGTATAGACCTCAGTAGCAGCCAAACTTTTGAGTTTTGTAAGTATTGGTCTATCAGAGCAAACACGGCCACACACAAAACCTCTGATGGCATGCATGAAAACTTAAGCATGAAAAACTATAGTAATGATATTAGATTAGATTTAGATTAGATTTATTCACCATGGAAATACAATATTACATATCAATTTTACATAAATGGAAAATTTAGGCAAGAATGGATTGTTAAATAGCATGATCGAGGCGGGAATAAAGTCCAAAGGACTTGTTCTATCCTAGCTACAACATGTAACCTAGTGATGACGTTTATATTGACCTTATATTGTCACTAGGTTACAAGCCACTGCAAACCACATTCGTCTTTTATTTTCCGTATGGTATAAAGAATCAAGTTACGGCCACATACCTATCATTTCTTGGTAGATGGTATCATTTCGAACAGCGGTGACACACTGCCCGCAAAATCCGCTGCCGATTTCATCGCATTTCAGTCAGTTTTTCCAGCAGCTCCCGCTTCGATCTGCAATTTGTCTTCCATGTTTCTTTTCGAAATGAACTGCGCATGCGCCAATGCCGTGACCTTTGTAAAACCGGAAAGCGTGGTAGCAGACGATTTTTAACTTGTCAAAGTTAAGCATGGATAATTGCATTAATTGTAACAAACCCTTTGTCAAGGGACATAAGGGCTACAATAGAGTGTCGTTAAAATCTCTCACATCTCCTAAAACAGTGAGAAAGTTTTACAAAGGTCACGGCATTGGCGCATGCCCAGTTCATTTCGAAAAGAAACATGGAAGACAAATTGCAGATCGAAGCGGGAGCTGCTGGAAAAACTGGCTGAAATGCGATGAAATCGGCAGCGGATTTTGCGGGCAGTGTGTCACCGCTATTCGAAATGATACCATCTACCAAGAAATGATAGGTATGTGGCCGTAACTTGATTCTTTATACCATACGGAAAATAAAAGACGAATGTGGTTTGCAGTGGCTTGTAACCTAGTGACAATATAAGGTCAATATAAACGTCATCACTAGGTTACATGTTGTAGCTAGTTCTATCCCAGAGTAACAGGCATGTATTAATTTCTATTGCTCCTGGTAGGTGACCTAAATCTAAATCTGGCCAGGCTGTACTTGCGAAAGAGCGCGAAACCACTTACAAATGAAGTAGATATAGTTTTAACTTAGATTTAAAAAGTGAGCATGAGTTTATGGTCTTTAGGTGCGGGGGTATTTTGTTCCATTCTCGAGGTCCCGCTGTCTTGTAAGTATAATAGGAAAGATTGGAGTAGTGAAAGGGTCGATATAAATTAATATTTCGTGTTCTTGTCTGATACTGATGAACAGCAGCTTGTCTAGTAAAATAGTTTTGAAAGTTAAGTGGAAGCCGATATGAATGGTGAATGAACGCATGGACATGTCGAAGAAGGCAGTACTGGTTAAGCTGAGAAAGGGTTAATATTTCTAATTTCCGAAACAATGGCTCCGTGTGGTCACGTTTGTTTGATCGAGGGCCTCGCCCAGCCCGTGCCCGTCCCATGGCCGCTTCCATGTTCGACAGATCCTGGCTTTCCTGTATAACTTCTAGTATAGCATATCCTTTGTTCTCAAACTCTCATGAACCTTACACGAACACTGTATTTGAGGAGAACAATTTTAGTTGATGATAGAATTTTATTCTACATCTGAGCTAAATATAGCTAAATAATATATAGCCCTCATGTATGAGTATGCGGGCTATAGGTCGGCCCCAGTCACCTCCAGCGAGGGTTTTAGATAATTTTATTACGAATCACCCACCTCTGAAACTGACGTAAATCTAATCTCCATCCCCTCCTGCGGACTATTTTAAAATCTTGCGCACTATTGTGAAATAGTAACGAATATATCGCCGTCTGAATTTTCCAGTCGCTACTTCCATTTTATACGCGCCATGTTCAATTGCAAACGGCCCATATACACATATAGCGTGACGTCACCAACATGGCGCGTAGAGAGTTGAAGTTTCGACTGGAAAATTCAGACGGCGATAAATGCGTCACTATTTCACAATAGTGCGCAAGATTTTAAAATAGTGTGCCGCTGCAGGAGTGGATAGAGATTAGATGTACGGCAGTTTCAGAGGTGGGTGATTCGTAATAAAAATTATCTAAAACCCTCGCTGGAGGTGACTGGGGCCGACCTATAGCCCTCATACTCGTGAGGACTATATATTATTTAGCTAAGCTAAATATTGTTATAAATGTGTTTATTTATTTTTTTGGTTTCATGTAGTTTTAACCTTCCACTGGGAGGTAATCTTCGGGCTCTGAAGATTCAATGAATAAACCTTATTGGGAGTGTGTTATAAAAGATACCGTATTTGGCTGGTGTACTTTTGCCCACAACACATCCGTTGTACTGAGTCAACTTGACTCAGTGGCGTCGGAAGAGGGGGGAGGGGGGGGTTTCCGGGCCCCACACTTTCGATTCAGAGGGGGCCCGAATATCTTTGGGCCCCCACTTTTCGGCACTCCAACTGACGATGTCCCCACATAAAAATAACAGATAGAGTGCCAGGATCACATAAACTATTTATACCGGTATAAAGTGTACAGCCCATAAACTTTTACCACAGTGCGATGTTCTGCCCTATAGCCATTGTTCCGGGGTTAGTTAAGTCATGTATGTAATTACCGTCAGCATTATTATTAAAATGTGCAGATGGCGCTGCTGACCTGTAATATTTAACCGTCAGCAGCGCCATCTGTACATTTTAACTGTACAGTCGAATAAATCTATAGCCCTAATCATCATTTAGTCTTGGAATCTCGTCAATAAAACTTACCGTTATCTAATCTCCAGCTTTCGTGGGTGCTTTTCCGAACGTTTCAGTGTTTCGTAGAAATTTTTATACTTCTGTTCACAATCTGATCTTTTTTTCTGTCTCCAGTCTGGCAAATCAATTCTGAAATATTTTTCTCGTCAATTTCGTCAACCCTCTGTGGGCGAAGAGGTTGACGATGCGCCCTCTGTTAACGCTGAAACTGGGGCAGATTCAGAACAGGGCGAGGCCACTATCGGTATCACCGAAAGCTCCGTTCATTTGCTGAATGAGAACGTGGCCCTAGTCTTTGTGAATGTTTTATTTGAACACACATTTTCAACATATTTTCTAGCTTTAATATGGTATTGTATGTGTCGGAAATAGCGCAGAATGCATTTCCTGCAACCTAGAACCCCGGAGCTTCTGGGGCCTAGGCGGACCCTGGTGTAATTCTGCTGTGACCGTTGATCGGGGCAATCAGAAATTGCTTCCATCGCCCCTGCTGGGTCTCTGACTTTTCAAACTTGTGCTCCCCCGCCCCCCCCCCCCCCTTCTTTCAATTACGTTTCGACGCCACTGTTTGTTGTGCCGGAGCGATTCTTTTGTCCAAGAATGAAAATGGAAAAGGGGAGGGGGCGGGGGATTGTAGAGAAGTATGATCTCCGAAGTACCGTCTCCAATCCACCAATTGTGAAAAATATATTATCCAAAGTGTCTTCTTCAATCCACTGTTGCCGCCAAGTATAGTGTCCAAGAATTTGTTTTACCATGCCCCTTTTACGGTCCTGTAGTTTTCGACAGCATTGTTCACAGGTACATTAACTATTACTATAAGATTAGACGTTTACACTAATGACCGATTACCCCACATTTCTCGTTCAAGCAATGAACAAAGATGGTCACGTTTTGTGAGTAGATTCTTGTGTGGTTTTATTTCAGTGTCACTAAATTGTCTATCATAACTGAGAGGACAATGGAAGACTTATCAGTAAAACTTGAGTCTCTTGATCAAGACACAGGATCATTGGTGCAAGATGATGGGATAACCTACCAGCATTCTGCAAATGTATTTATGGAAGATGGAGATGTAAAAGTGAAAGCAGAACCAACAGCCCAGTATGAGGATGGAGAACAACAAGGCGGTGTTGAGTATTATCCATGTGAAGAAGTACCGGTAAGCCATGAAAAATATTTGTCAATCGGATTAAAAAGCAGATCTACAAAAACCGCTCTCCATCCCAACTATTGCTCATGTAGATCTGGCATCAACATCCCCATTTCCAAGTTGTGAGTGTGGACCAATCACAGATCTTCCCACGATTTAGGGATGTATGTTTGAAATGTCAAGGTCAGGAGGTCACAACTGTGTGGGGAAGACAGGTTGATCTTGTGATATTATGAACACAGAAACATATCTTTGAATTGATTGATATATCTAAATTGTAGTAATGTATAATCGAATATCACGATTTCCAGAGAATATAATATCGATCTGATGAAACCAGTTAAAGTATATGACAAGATAAGATTTGCATATACTGTACACTTGTTGCCATCTCGCTGCAAAATGAGACGGGCCAGATATGTGACCTTGATCTGCCGACATCTAGGTCCTTCAACAAAGAAGCCTGGTTCTTGTCCCAAATCTTCAATCAGCGACATGCGCGATAACGGAGCGTTATGTTTAGATCTGGTTTTAATATGGTCTAACACCTTTTGTATATAGTTCGGCTCATGGTGGCGTATGCTACAAGTTTATATTAAATTCACAAACTGTAATTAATTATGCGAGCTGATTGTTGAATATGTATTTAATAACTGAGCGTATTGAAGTTGAAATGTGTTGTTATAAAAATAAGCCTGATGGGGGTTTTTTGGGGTTTTTTTGGGTTTTTTTTTTTTAATTCAGGCCTTTGTCAAGAAGTGTTCAGATGACGAGCAGACACGTGTGGATGAGTTGTTCTCTGACAGGCCATTTCCTGTGACCATGTACATGGTAAACTTCAAGACGGGAGAAAATACAAAACTGCCCAATGAATCTGTGACAGTTTGCAATCTAGAAACTGACATTAAAGGAAGAATGGCACCTGGAAGAGTTATTAATGCTGGTGAAAAGCCATACAAATGCTTGTCCTGTCCATATAGCTGTTCAGAGAAAAGAAACCTAGACAGACATGAAATGAGACATACTGACACGAAACCATATTTATGTACATTCTGTCCATGTAGATGTAGAAACAAAGAGAGCCTTAACAGACATGAAAGAACACATACTGGCGAAAAACAGTTTAAATGCCCAATCTGTTCATATAGCTGTTCAAAGAAACGGAACCTGAAGGAGCACGAAAGGAAACATACTGGCGAAAACCCATACAAATGCTCCCTCTGCCCACATAACTGTTCACAGAAAGGGAACCTAAGGGAACATGAAAGGACACATACTGGTGAAAAGCCATATAAATGCTCACTGTGTCCATACAGCTGTTCACAGAAAGAGAACCTTAAAGAACATGAACGGATAAATACTGCAGAAAAGCCATACAAATGCTCCCACTGTTCATATAGCTGTTCACACACTGGGGAAAAGCCATACAAGTGCTCCCTCTGTCCATATAGCTGTTCACAGAATGGGAACCTAAAGGAACACGAAAGGACGCATACCGGTGAAAAGCCATATAGATGTTCACTCTGTCAATACAGCTGTTCACAGAAAGGACACCTTAAGGAACATGAACGGACACATGCTGGGGAAAAGCCATACAAATGCTCCCGCTGTCCATATAGCTTTTCACACAAATTTAGACTAAATGCACATGAAAGGACACATACTGATGAAAAGCCATACAAGTGCTCCCTCTGTCCGTATAGCTCTTTGCACAAATGGAGACTAAAGGTACATGGGAGGACACATACTGGTGAAAAGCCATACAAGTGCTCTCTCTGTCCACATAGCTGTTCACAGAAAGGGAGCCTAAAGATACATGAAAGAATACATACTGGTGAAAAGCCATATAAATGTTCACTCTGTCCATTTAGCAGTTTACACAAATGGAGCATAAAGGCACATGAAAGGACACATACTGGTGAAAAGCCATACAAGTGCTCCCTCTGTCCATATAGCTGTTCGCAGAAAGGGACCCTAAAGGTACATGAAAGAATACATACTGGTGAAAAGCCATATAAATGTTCATTCTGTCCATTTTGCTGTTCAACCAAACGGAGCCTAAAGGCACATGAAAGGACACATACTGGTGAAAAGCCATACAAGTGCTCTCGCTGTCCATATAGCTGTTCAAAGATCAGCAAGCTACAGGAACACGAAATAACACATAATAGTGAATAGCCATAGAAACCGGTATGTATTTTTTGTATTTTTTTCCCCCAGACATATGTCTCTCACTCTGCTCTGGAAAGACGGTCTTATGGTTCGGGGTAAGCTCAGTGCTTTTGGGACATGAATCATCAATACCACACACCCCTATACTCAAGCAATTAACACAGCAACCAAATTCGTGTATAAACGATGAATAGAATTTAATGGAATCAGAAGATGACCATGTCCTGTGCAAACTACAAATGGGCAGGTCAATGGTCGAAAACCAAAAGGCATGCGACATATATACTCGAGAGAAATATTTGTTTACTTATATACCGTAGGCATTTAATGAAATTGATTATGGCTAAACATCAGCAAGACATTAAATAGTAGTCGTGTCTTTATTTCAACCTATCCGGATACTAGAATACGTACTCAGGTATACGTTAACATTAGCAGACGGCTAAACCGGAACAGAACGCAGTGCAGTAAGCGCTAGCGCCACCTTGCGGCCGAAAGCGGCATTAGGAATAGCGCAACGAATAGCGTCCAGTCTATATCTGGGACAGTTTTCTATCTACAATTCCAATTTTTGGTGACTGGATACCCTGTGGTGGGAAAGTGTTGCATACCAAAAACTAAGTCAAGGTCAAAGGTCACTGTGACCCCAAAATCAGGAAATTATTGATAACATTTTTTTTGTGCGTCAGTAGATACATTAGGGGGACACGATGTGTCACCTACCAAAATGTAGGTCAAGGTCACTGACTCCAAAATCGTGAAATTGTTAAAAATCATGATTTTTTGAGTCCATTGAGAAATTACGGGGGGTCTTTGTTTTAGATCCAGGTCAATAGTCAAGGTCACTGTGACCCCAGTTTGTGGATCTTTATTTGAAGAAACCCTCCATTATTCCACCACTTGGAATTCGTATGAAACCATTGTAGCAGCTGGTATTAAACTTAGTCAAATATTACCTAACAAGCTCTTACCAATTCCACAATGGCAGTTAGCTCAACCAGAAGCAGATATTTCCCTAACGAAATATATAAAAGCAGACACGAGCCAGCTGTTGTATACACAAGGATCTGGTCTACTGAGAGAGAAATACAGATCGCATCAGGCTATTTATACAGATGGTTCTAAAGATGGCGAGAGAGTAGCATGTGCTACTATCTTTAGTTCCAAAACTAAAACCTGTCGACTACCATGTAAAAGTTCGATATTCACTGCAGAAGCAAAAGCTATATTGTTGGTATTGGTTCCACTAAAAGGAAAAAATGTGTCATATTCTCAGATTCACTGTCATGCCTCCAAGCGATTAGAAGTGGAACTTCGACTAATTCCACTATCTTGAGTATTCTACAACTACATGACTGTAGATTTGATCTACAGATTGATATTGTGTTCTGTTGGTTGCCTAGTCACATTGGCATCAAAGGTAATACTGAGGCTGATAGGATGGCTAAAGCAGCCCTAGATGATGAGATTGATCCATGTTGGCATCCCATATAGCGATTTCAGGTCCACTATCTGTACTTATATGAGACGGCTGTTTCAATCTTTATCGGATGCTGTGAATAATAACAAACTTCATGAGTTCAAAAAAGCTGTAGGCTATACTCATCTGAACAGTCAGAAACGTTTCGATCAAACCATGATCAGGCGATGTTTTAATATCTGCCATACACGATTTACTCACGATCATTTACTAAAAAAAGAGCCAGTCCCAAGGTGTGTTCCATGCCATAAAGATCTCACGGTGAAATATATTCTTAAAGAATGCATAGATTTTAAGATTGTAAGAGATGCTTTTTATCGAGCGACTACTTTGGAAGATCATTTTAGTCGGGTGAGGGAGGATTGCATCTTGGGTTATTTGAGAGAAATCGGCCTGTTACATGAGTTTTAATGTGTGTATGTTTTAATGCGTTCATTGAATTACTGAGTTAGTGAATTGAGTAGTTAGAATTTTGTGCGATCGTCGCTATATAGCTGAAATATTGCTGAAAGCGACATTAAAACTTAATTCTCACTCTCTCTCTCTTGAGTTCTGTCTATTCATCCATTAACTATGTCTAGTTTCAAGGTATCGAT
The DNA here is from genome assembly GCA_036873755.1 of Hanleya hanleyi. Lineage (NCBI taxonomy): Eukaryota > Metazoa > Mollusca > Polyplacophora > Lepidopleurida > Hanleyidae > Hanleya > Hanleya hanleyi. The sequence goes on along the minus strand of JAVTVY010009795.1, from coordinate 141,338 downwards.
TGATACCAAACTTTGAGTATACCTTACTCGCATGGCAAAGAGGAGCCATACATTTTGAGATTTTGTCAAAGATCAAGGTCACACTCTTCCCAAAACTGAATCAAGTTTAGCTGACTATATGTGTTAGGTTGGAATATTCAGAGTTGTCTCCCCAACATGTATATAGCATTTGTCCTGTGGAGTTTTCTCCCATGTTTGAAACAGCTGCATTTGAACTGTTGTGAAATAAAAACCATACATTACTAATTTATGAATTTCATACTTGTTTATCAACTCAGGAACAAAGGTTTACTTCATCACTTTCTTCTTCTTTCATGAACAATTTTCTCGACTGAAAGGAACCCATTTGCAGGAAAACTACTATTTTCTTGTGATTGACATTTGTTGATTTCGGTGTGAGATATGTGAGCTTTTGGCTCTTGTTTCAAGGTCAACTAGTTTCCAAGAGTTGGGCTCATTTTAGTTGTGATATATGTTACATTCTCAAAAGCACAACATTGTAGACCATTCTCTGGATTGCTAGTTATCAATTGGAATCAAGGCTATTAAACAACCTTGAAATTTGAACCAATGTAATTCCAGATATACGGGCGTATATTGAAGCCCCTTGGGATCTTGTTTGATATGGCGGGAAATGTAGATGGAAGATGGCGGATCCGTGACTATATATATATACGCTTGTTACAAGTTTACTCATTGGTTAAATTTAATATTCTTGATAAGACATCGAGTTGCTAATACGGCTAAATGATTTTGTACCATGGTACAAAATAATTACAGGCATCCTGTAAATACGTATTAGGGCAGGCTTGGCATTTTATACCATGCTATATATATTATTTACAGGCATCCTATAAATACGAATTATGGCAGGCTTGGTGATTTTATACCATGGTACAAAATAATTACAGGCATCCTGTAAATACGAATTATCGCAGGCTTGGCATTTTATACCATGGTACAAAATAATTACAGGCATAATGACCCGAACCACCTATCTTATACCATCTCTTTCTCCCTTCAAGCTCCACGCATGTCTTCTCTGACTGCCTCTTTATGTTTTTACTTTTCTCATAGGCTGTCAAAATGGCAGCTTTCACCTCTTCATAATTACTAGACTGGTCCACAGATAATGGTGTGTGAACTTCACAAGCAGTAGGGAAAACCCCGATACTAGTCGGTTTTCCAGGGAGGTAACTCTTAGTTCCCTTTTTCGAGGTTAAAGGAAAAGGGCACTCCCCGTCATCTCCCCAAAGAGACCGAAAGCTACCTACAACACAGGAGAGTTCCAATCTAGGGGGCGCCACCAGCTCAAGGTCACTATAGTTCCGGCAACCTTTAACCTTTGTATTCTTCCGCGGTCTGGTGGTGATGCGGTCGCGGAAAAAAGTATTCCCCAGACTTCAAAAACGCTGCATGGTCCGATGGGGTCGTATGAGGTATCAATGTGAAGCATTCGTGAAGGGGCATATGATGAGCTAGGTGTGCGGTTGAAATATCGTAATTCTGCGCATGAGCGGTGGACAAAGGGTATGGAAATAGACGTGTTGGGGTCTAGGTGGGCCACTAGAGGGTCGATGGAGTCATATGAGGTATCAATGTGAAGCATTCGTGAAGGCGCATCTGATGGACTGGGTGTGGGGTTGAAATATCGTAATTCTGCGCATGAGCGGTAGACGAAGGGTATGGAAATAGACGTTTTGGGATCTAGGGCGGTCACTAAAGGACCGACGGGGTCGAGTGAGGTATCAATGTGAAGCCTAAGTGAGGGGGCATCCGATTGGATGGACGTGGGGTCGGAATATCGTCATTCTGCGCATGCGCAATAAACAAAGGGTATGAAAATAGACGTTTTGGGATCTGGGTGAGCCACTAATGAGACGATGGAGTTGAGTGAGGTATCAATGTGAAGCATAGGTGAGGGGGCATCCGATTGGACTAGTGGCTCGGCCGTTGTCCACAGTCTGCGCATGCGCAGACAGGGAATTATGGGAAAAGGGTGTGGAAATAGACGTGTTAGGGTTTAGGTGAGCCCCTAATTATCCTATGGTGTCGTATGAGGTCTTATTTTAAAGCTGTCGTGAGGGAGCATCCGACTGGGCTAGTGTGTCGTTCGTTGTCAATAGTCTGCGCATGCGCAGTCTGGCCGTAATATAGAAATAGACGTGTTGGGTTTTAGGTGGGTCCCTAGTGGTCTGATGGGATCGATTCAGGTATCCATGTGAAGCAGTCGTGACGGAATATCCAACGGGGTGGGTGTGACGTGGAACTGACGTCATTCTGCGCATGCGCAGTAGAGAAAGTGTATAAAAATAGACATTTTGACGCTTGCAGGGGTCACTATGGGTCCGATGGAGTCGTCTGAGGTCTTATGTTGAAGCTCTTGTGAAGCAGCATCCGATTTACTAAAAAAAGAGCCAGTCCCAAGGTGTGTTCCATGCCATAAAGATCTCACGGTGAAATATATTCTTAAAGAATGCATAGATTTTAAGATTGTAAGAGATGCTTTTTATCGAGCGACTACTTTGGAAGATCATTTTAGTCGGGTGAGGGAGGATTGCATCTTGGGTTATTTGAGAGAAATCGGCCTGTTACATGAGTTTTAATGTGTGTATGTTTTAATGCGTTCATTGAATTACTGAGTTAGTGAATTGAGTAGTTAGAATTTTGTGCGATCGTCGCTATATAGCTGAAATATTGCTGAAAGCGACATTAAAACTTAATTCTCACTCTCTCTCTCTTGAGTTCTGTCTATTCATCCATTAACTATGTCTAGTTTCAAGGTATCGATTGATACCAAACTTTGAGTATACCTTACTCGCATGGCAAAGAGGAGCCATACATTTTGAGATTTTGTCAAAGATCAAGGTCACACTCTTCCCAAAACTGAATCAAGTTTAGCTGACTATATGTGTTAGGTTGGAATATTCAGAGTTGTCTCCCCAACATGTATATAGCATTTGTCCTGTGGAGTTTTCTCCCATGTTTGAAACAGCTGCATTTGAACTGTTGTGAAATAAAAACCATACATTACTAATTTATGAATTTCATACTTGTTTATCAACTCAGGAACAAAGGTTTACTTCATCACTTTCTTCTTCTTTCATGAACAATTTTCTCGACTGAAAGGAATCCATTTGCAGGAAAACTACTATTTTCTTGTGATTGACATTTGTTGATTTCGGTGTGAGATATGTGAGCTTTTGGCTCTTGTTTCAAGGTCAACTAGTTTCCAAGAGTTGGGCTCATTTTAGTTGTGATATATGTTACATTCTCAAAAGCACAACATTGTAGACCATTCTCTGGATTGCTAGTTATCAATTGGAATCAAGGCTATTAAACAACCTTGAAATTTGAACCAATGTAATTCCAGATATACGGGCGTATATTGAAGCCCCTTGGGATCTTGTTTGATATGGCGGGAAATGTAGATGGAAGATGGCGGATCCGTGACCATATATATATACGCTTGTTACAAGTTTACTCATTGGTTAAATTTAATATTCTTGATAAGACATCGAGTTGCTAATACGGCTAAATGATTTTGTACCATGGGTACAAAATAATTACAGACATCCTGTAAATACGTATTAGGGCAGGCTTGGCATTTTATACCATGCTATATATATTATTTACAGGCATCCTATAAATACGAATTATGGCAGGCTTGGTGATTTTATACCATGGTACAAAATAATGACAGGCATCCTGTAAATACGAATTATCGCAGGCTTGGCATTTTATACCATGGTACAAAATAATTACAGGCATAATGACCCGAACCACCTATCTTATACCATCTCTTTCTCCCTTCAAGCTCCACGCATGTCTTCTCTGACTGCCTCTTTATGTTTTTACTTTTCTCATAGGCTGTCAAAATGGCAGCTTTCACCTCTTCATAATTACTAGACTGGTCCACAGATAATGGTGTGTGAACTTCACAAGCAGTAGGGAAAACCCCGATACTAGTCGGTTTTCCAGGGAGGTAACTCTTAGTTCCCTTTTTCGAGGTTAAAGGAAAAGGGCACTCCCCGTCATCTCCCCAAAGAGACCGAAAGCTACCTACAACACAGGAGAGTTCCAATCTAGGGGGCGCCACCAGCTCAAGGTCACTATAGTTCCGGCAACCTTTAACCTTTGTATTCTTCCGCGGTCTGGTGGTGATGCGGTCGCGGAAAAAAGCTTCTGCGAAGAAAAAGTATTCCCCAGACTTCAAATACGCTGCATGGTCCGATGGGGTCGTATGAGGTATCAATGTGAAGCATTCGTGAAGGGGCATATGATGAGCTAGGTGTGCGGTTGAAATATCGTAATTCTGCGCATGAGCGGTGGACAAAGGGTATGGAAATAGACGTGTTGGGGTCTAGGTGGGCCACTAGAGGGTCGATGGAGTCATATGAGGTATCAATGTGAAGCATTCGTGAAGGCGCATCTGATGGACTGGGTGTGGGGTTGAAATATCGAAATTCTGCGCATGAGCGGTAGACGAAGGGTATGGAAATAGACGTTTTGGGATCTAGGGCGGTCACTAAAGGACCGACGGGGTCGAGTGAGGTATCAATGTGAAGCCTAAGTGAGGGGGCATCCGATTGGATGGACGTGGGGTCGGAATATCGTCATTCTGCGCATGCGCAATAGACAAAGGGTCTGAAAATAGACGTTTTGGGATCTGGGTGAGCCACTAATGAGACGATGGAGTTGAGTGAGGTATCAATGTGAAGCATAGGTGAGGGGGCATCCGATTGGACTAGTGGCTCGGCCGTTGTCCACAGTCTGCGCATGCGCAGACAGGGAATTATGGGAAAAGGGTGTGGAAATAGACGTGTTAGGGTTTAGGTGAGCCCCTAATTATCCTATGGTGTCGTATGAGGTCTTATTTTAAAGCTGTCGTGAGGGAGCATCCGACTGGGCTAGTGTGTCGTTCGTTGTCAATAGTCTGCGCATGCGCAGTCTGGCCGTAATATAGAAATAGACGTGTTGGGTTTTAGGTGGGTCCCTAGTGGTCTGATGGGATCGATTCAGGTATCCATGTGAAGCAGTCGTGACGGAATATCCAACGGGGTGGGTGTGACGTGGAACTGACGTCATTCTGCGCATGCGCAGTAGAGAAAGTGTATAAAAATAGACATTTTGACGCTTGCAGGGGTCACTATGGGTCCGATGGAGTCGTCTGAGGTCTTATGTTGAAGCTCTTGTGAAGCAGCATCCGATTGGACTCAGGGTTCGTCCGTGTTCAAGGGTCTGCACATGCGCAGTCTGGTCGTACTATAGAAAGCAGGCATGTTGGGGGATGCGCGGGGGTGTGTTCACCAAATCCCCACATGTCTTAGCTTTCATGCATTATGCTCATATAGAAAACTCACAAGACAGGGTTTTTTTGGGTGAGATCTCTTCTTTTTATTCAGTGAACAACAACAACGTGAGAACAACCACGTGAAAACTGAAGCCCAGAACAGGGGGCTTGAACATTGAAAGAACTGAGCCCCAGAACAGGAGGCTTGTAAACGTAAGCCCAGAACAGGGGGCTTGAACATTGAAAGAACTTAAGCCCAGAACGAGGCTTGTACATTTAAATGATGGGCGACCCATTCATATACGAGTATATCTCGGTCCTCGGCCTTGGGGTACTCGTCAAACATCTGTACCATGGTAGATAAGGGTCTTCCCCGGCATCGATGGTACAGGTAAAACAAGCAATATTGTCCGCACACGCTACCTGTCAGGCTTTGCAACGTTTGACTGTTCCAACACCACGTCTCTGTGCCTTGATCCATGAAGTTTGTTAAATCGGGATGGAGGGGTGGCAGGCCGTACGGGTCAAAGTATTCGCCCTGCGCTTCTGTCAAGTACACGGCCACCCAATGTTCACCGGGCCGATCCATCGGTTCCGTGTTGAGAACGTAAGCAGCAGGATACATACAGTCTAATGGGAACACATCTCGGGCGAACACCCCTTGAATGACTATACGTGTCTCTGGGTCATTCTCCAGCACGGTGGTTATCTGGTCTGTATCCATGTTAGGGGGAGAAGTCACTCAGGACGTGGCGCGCCTCGTCCACTTGAATGATGTTGTCAAACTTGGCGTAGCAGATCACATTGACGGTGCTCCGGAGGGCTCGTGCAAAGTGGATTTCCAACCGTAAATTGCCTTGCTTGGCGACTGCCAGCTGATGGTCGATCTCTAAGGTGTGGGTCAAATCTAAACAGAACAACGTGTATCCCTTCGCGTAGTCCTCGCGACTGATCATATTCCCTTCGTCCTGGTTGATTTGACCGGTGGCTGTAAACAGTCTCTGATAGGCTCGAATGGAATTCGCGCGCCCAAAGTTCGGTGTTAAGGCCGTGGCTGGGACCTGTTGTCCATCCACATGCAGGGCCACAAAATTGATGCCGAAATGTTTAAAGTCAAACGGGTTCTCTGGGTAGGCTCCGCTGAAACTGGTATTTTCCACACAGGCCAGGATCAATCGCCTGAGTAGTTCCCCCAGGAACAGGTTTTCTTTGTTGGCGCTCAAATTTCCAACAGACACAGAGAACACTTTGGTTTGCACACGTCGGATACTGGGCTGGTTTTGTTTCCAAGGCTTTGAGGTGTCCCAATTGAACGGCTGGATTCGGTTTCACTTTTCGGACATACAGGGCTGCGTCTTGGATGACAATCTTATAGTCAGCTGCATGCCCGTCTACGTTAGTGGCCATCAACACGAAGGTCGAAGGCGCCCGTATCAGTCGGATTTTGATGGGGATCTTGTTCAACAGGTACCGGTCTTGCATGAACATGTCTGCGTGCTGTCGACTAATGAGATCCACCGAGACGCCGTTCGAGATCAAAGCCTTCCGTTTGTTATATCCCACATTGTCGTTCTCTACGCCCATGTGCTGGGCTGTTTCCTGGTAGAATAAAGCGGCTGTTAGTTGAGATTTTTTAGCATCTCGCCCATGCAACAACAGCGTCTCGATGTAGGCTCGATAGGGTACGTGTTGGTCGAGTCACTGATGAATTTGTCGCTGAGAAATATATCCACCTGTTGAAACATCGAGTGCAGCCAGAGATTCGTCGGGCCCACCGTTTCTTGGTCGACGATTCTGGGGCCATCTCCATTGACGATCTTGGCTTTCACATACAAGTATGTATGGGCTAAATCCACATAGGCCGTATCCGCATTACTGATGGTGAACTCGATGGGCCCTGTTTCGTTGATGCTGGAGAGCGGGAAATGCTCCACCCATAATCCTTGTTCGGCACTGATCTGGGTGGGCGGGACGGTCCACAAATCATATTCACTGTTGGTGGAGGGGCAGGACTCTGCGTGGATCAAGGACATGTTTTAAGAAAAGATATCCTGGGTCTTCGATGTGCGTCGTCGCTGGGTCGATCGTCGACTGGTGCGTGATCTCGGTGGTGCAGGTCTTTTATTCCCTACGGTGCGTTGTGCTTTGGCGACCAAGACGCCTCCTGCTTCTTTGGCCCGCCGTTTCAAGGCTTCTTTGGGTGCCGTACCCCCAAGACATCACCGGCGACTTGCAGTCCATTGCGTACCGCTTGTTTGCCGATTGCTTTCACCCCACGCGTCACCAAGGGCAGGAACGTTTTGACGATGCTCCCGAGTATGTTCCCCAGTCCATGTCCTCGTTGCATGCATGCACCACTAAAGACTGGAAGGCCACCGCCGGCCTGTTGGGCATAATAGTTCATATAGCTACGTGCATCGCACTCGTAAGGCACCTTCATTATACAAAGTGGGGAGCACGTGCTTGTCAAAAATGAAGTGTCAGCACCACTTTGCCGCGTTCGAATGCCACCAGTCGTCCCGTGTCATCTCTTATCTCCACAGTGATAGTGTTGATGTCGGTTTGTCGTACGGGTGGGTAGAGCATGTGGGTGAAACTGTGGGTGACTTGATCTCCATACCTCTTTTTAATGGTTGCTTCAATGCATTTTGCTGAGGAGCAACATGAACTTGATAATGTGATGTCTAGCACTGTAATATCACTTGTCTTTATTGCACCATGTAAGCGTCCTGTCTGTGTCTTGTGCGCTGTCCTCCTTGTTGTTTAGGGTGGATGGAGGGTGTCCGGTTCCATGCTGCTTCAAAGATTTCTTTTTTGAAGTAGCAGGAACACAACTGGGCTGGGTGGTGCTTAGTTGGTTCGTCGTGATATAGCTGAAATATTGTTGAAAGCGACGTTAAATTCTATTCACTCACTCACTCACTCTCCATACGTCTTTTTAATGGGCACCACCCGTAACAGAGGTGTGTTGATATCGACCACGATGTGGTTGTCCACCACGTCCGAGTAGACGTAGAGTCCGTACATACCCGACTTCATATCCATCAGGATCTCGCCCTGGTGGGCGATGGGACCAGCGAACGTCTGTAGATCGAATCCCAGCATTTGCTGTAGGATAGGACTCAGTACGACACTCGCGTCGGCCGTGGAACATAAGCTGTGCCTTGTCGGTGTGTGCGTTGTAATCGAAGTTCACGTGATTCTTCAAGGGAAAGGATTTGATGGGTTTTGAAGTATTCGTGACCTCCCGTAGAGCCCACCCATGAACTCCTTGGGAGTATCGTATTGGCCTTCGGGGAGGGTGGGTCGGGTGTCTTTTCCTTCGTAGGTCACCTCGTACCACACTTCATTGGCTCGCACGTTGTGCCACGAGTAATGGTATTGGATATCCACGAGGCCGCATTCCCAGAGCCCAGGTAAATGCAACGCTTGCGGTAACTGGGTCACGTACTTGGCCAAGGTATTGTCAGGAAGCACATCCAGCGGACTGTTACTGGATAGGGTGAGGTAAAACATGGCGACTGAGCTGTCCTGCTGCTGCTGTTGGTTTTAATAGGTGTTCCAGGCCTTGGGCGGTTGTGTCCGACGTCGTGTTCGTCGCGTTGACTTGCTACGTGTCACGGCTCTGGAGATGTGGGGTGTCCTGATCAAGGATGGTTTTTTAAATGTCTGAAAGGTCAGCGGTTGGGGTTCCCCACCAATTCCTGTGGTACATGCATGTCTTTCAAGCATTGAGCGAAGACCTCCCATCCTTGAGGATCCGTGTGCGACCTGCGTTGACGCATCAGGTCATTCAATAAAGCCGTCATGTGGGTCCCGTGGACCACCTGATTCTGTACCAGTAGTTCGCCTTTATCATTCCAAGTCATGTTAGGATTCTGTTTCATCCATTGTCATTGTCTTTCTCACTGTCGCTTAACCCCGGTCTCTGTAAGATATGTTGCATCTCTCCATCGAGGGTGTTTATGGTCACCGTAGGTGGAACAGGGTAGGGCGATTGGAGGTTTTGAAGGAACCGTGGTTCGACGAGGACGATTTTTTTTCGTGTGGTTTATTGTCGGCCGAAGAGTTCACCCAATACTGGACCCAACACGGAAGCGGGCAACGGTGCTAATATGGTCCCGAGAAAGCCGCCTTTCTGTAACACCTTTTTCTTTTGTGTTTGAGGGACGCGCTTCTGGACTAGGGTTCGGAGATCTGTCTTATGCTTGGCCAACTTGGTCTTCTGAGCCGGAGTCAGTGGAACGTTGCCTTTTAACAAGATGTCCTGATCTCGCACAGACAGCGTACAAGGTCAGGTTCCGCACCGCGTACAATGGTTCGGACCAACTCGGGTGGGGCCGTCTTCAATACACGGAGCGTCGGAGCGTGCTTCCGTACTCGCGCAGACATCATGTACAAGTAATGCTAGAACCCACAACTCTGCTCTTTTTATCTACTTCAGAGAACAGAGACAAAGTCAACCATGCTGTGGTATTCATTCTCTTTATTATCCCCATCATCAAACACACACACCCCAGCTGGGGGCGCCACTGTGGATGTGTTTACATTATTTTTGCATGTACACGTGGTGGGTCTCTCCGGGAAAGATGCCGGTCCGTAGACGAAGGGGCGTAACCACAATATAGCGGGTTTTTGTGGATACAAATTATGTATGTGTATCCACATTTTAAAATCATCGAAAACAATGAATTTCCAAATTGTGGATACACATGCTATATAGGTGATTTTTTACATTTTTACTTCCACCTTACTTGATAAATTGTCGGCATGAGAAGTGAATAAAATTGCGGCAAAACTCTGGTAGAAATTTTGGAGAAAGTTTTTTGGACATGTCAGATTTCGTTATTTTTTCACGTGTCTGATGTGTCTTCTTCGTCGATCTTTATCAACAAAACGAAATAGGAACGACCGATAGTTTTGCACAGAACTCTTATAACATATTTGATTATGGTTACAAAGAATCAAAACCCGACGTGTTTTCCTTTTGCTGTTATGGATGGGAAAGTAATACGATATCTCGATCCCGTCGCACGATAAACTTTCACCCCGAATCTGAATTTCCCTGAGTACAAGTAATCGTAAATTTGATTGGCTTAACAGTACATATTGGCTCCGCCCAGCCGTTATTCAACCAATCAGCACACTTTTTACACGACATACGAATTCAATGAAACTGTAAACAAGATCGGCTTTATAGTTTGTCTTTCCCATCCATATGAATTTAAAAAATAACTCGGCATTTTTATAAAACAGTGATTATTTAGCCTTTAAAAATAACACTGTGAGTATGACAGTATCTTGTTTTATAGCCAAGAGTTGTTAGAAAAAGGATCGTTGAATGCCGAATTTTCTGAACTTGTCCGCGATTGCGATGTCTGAATATTTTCTTGCTTGGATGTACATTTAGTAGATTCATTTTCTCACAGATTAAATAAGTATGGAAATTCTATAAATGTGGATACAATGTGGATACATCTCTTATATAGGAGGTGTATCCACATTTTACAAAAATCGAAGTTTTATGCTCCAAAAAAATATGGATACACATCCTATATAGAGATGTATCCACAAAAACCCGCTATATTGTGGTTACGCCGACGAAGGTGGTCGGGGGTGGCTTGCTTGAGTTCGAAGAGCATATACCCGTGCTGAGGGGTTGTGGCATCTTTAAAGGCTTCCAACACAAACGGTGTCCGGCCGGGATACATCTATCTCGCCAGGTGCAGCAGTTGAGTGGTATCTCTCGGGTTTTTGAAGACCACCAGGTAGTGCGCATTTAAGCTGATGTTCCGATGTTCTTTGTTTTTATTGAACAGATTCTGCACAATGTAGATGATGCTGAGCCGTCGATGATGGCTGCCTTTGGTAAAGAGTTGGGTGACCCGCGCATCCGTCTCCGCCATGAGATCATCCAGAACCACCAAGGTGTCGGGTTCCAAATCGGCCAGGTTGGGTAGGCCTTCCACGAACGTGATGTGGGGCATTGCTGCATACGCTGCCTGCCATTCTCCGTAACACCACACGACTCGGGCAATGGGTGGGGTGATCATGCTGTCGGCGTGTTGAAGGAGCTTCCTGACGAAGTGCGTTTTGCCGGAGCCCGTCTGTCCTGCGATGACGCAAGTGAAGGGATGCTGCCACCGACGGTCCATGGTTCGAGCTGTATGCGCTGTCGTGGTAACCCGCTCTTGTAAATTTGGTACGAGTGAACTGGAGTGGTGGTGGTGGGTACAACGTCTGTCGTCGTTGTCTGTTCACTGCGAGTGATGATGGTGGTGGGTACAACGTCGGTCGTCGTTGTCTGTTCAGTGTGAGGGATGAAATCCGGTGGGTTTTCAGACGTAGTGGGTGTACTTGGTGTAGGTGTGGAGCTTGGTGTGGAGCTCGATGGGGCTTGTACACGGGGTGTGGTGGTGACTGGGCTCGACACGGGGTTGACTGGTGCTATCTGTAGACCGGTTTCACTGATGGCTGGTGTTCTCAGTTGGTTAAGTAACGTGCTGACATAGGCTACGTCATAAAACACACCTCCGTACAACACACTCAGCAGGGTTAGCAGTATCACCACAAAGCCCACTTGCGCTTTGCGCGTTTTGGGAGACGCTGTGTTCAGAGGCAGCTGCTATTTGTCCATAGCACTGTGGTCGGACTTGGAATGAAGAATGACGGCAGTGGTGTCTGGCTTTATAGTCGTTTCATCTGGTTGGCAGCGACCCAGGAATTGAAGGAGCTGGGCCAACCTTGCCATTTGACGAAACGAAACAGCTTGCCACGTCGACGTTCCGTTTTCAAAATCTGCTCGACCGTGTAGTAGTCTTGCTGTGTTTTTACGAGAGGCTGTAATTCCGTCTCGTAAAACGTCCCTAGCAACGGTTCCCCTTGAAGATCTTCCAGTTCATAGACTCACTGCTGTCGGGGTAGGCGCCGTTTAATCGTAACTTTTCTCTAATTGACCTTTGACTTTACTGATCCGTACAGGGTCCCCGACCTTATACACCGCCTTCGTCGTTCGCTGTGATTGCCTGGGGTACAAGACACGCCGGACTTCATGGGCTTCATTGCGTTGGGTTACGGTAATGGCGCTCTCTCTATACTCCGGCGATAGGCTCGATTGTAACCACTCACAAGTTTCGGGAGAACATCGATGTACCGCCTTGTATTCTTATAGGTGAAATATTTATACATGCGGCCTTTGAGTGTCCTGTTGAACCTTTCCACCACGAAAGCCTTGGTCTCGCTGTACGTATGGAAGAAAAGCACCTTCTGGGCTTTCAGAAACTGTTGGGACAATCTGTTGAGGAATTCCGTGCCTTCGTCGGTTTGCAAATACAAAGGTTTGCGCCCGGTCTTGAAGATGCCTTTGAACGCCGCTATGAGATTCGCCCCCGTTTTCGTCCGGATGGGTACCACCAACGCATACTTCCATAGGATATTGATGCACGTCAAGATATACCGATTCTCATCGTTGTGTTTGGCAAAGGTGCTCATATCGAACAAATCCGCTTGCCACTGGGCATCTATTCCTCCCAAGATGAACCGGTTCCGTAGAAAATGGCGACGGACAGATCGATATGAGGTATAGGTGTCTTGTTTTCTTAACCAATCTCGGACTTGGCCACGTTGTATCCCCTGGGGTTTGGCCGCTCGATAGAGAGCCGACAATCCACTATAGGCCGCCGGACTGTCGGGACTGTAGTATAAGTTATCCAACACCTTCTCCCAGCGCTTCATGGTGACAAACGATGATGGACCCTGGCTCTATCGTTTATTTATAACGGGTATATCTTGGGCCGGAGTTTCTTTCTGATTTTCTTCGTTGGCTTCCACAGTGTCCATGGTAAATGACCAGTCCAACTCGTCTGATGACCGCTTGATAAGCACTTGATCCACATCTACCACGGCATCTTCCAATGCAGACCATAGATCAGGGTGAAGGGTAAAATGCACTGTACCCCCATCTAGCCGAGCCAATTGAGCAAAGAAAGGGCCGCGTCGGATGTACACATCGTGACACAAGTGGATGAGGTCGCCGTCCAGTTCACCAGACAACACCCGTTTGAATTTGGTCCAGCCCGCCCGGGACAGACGAATGTGGGCCGTGTACGGTTGTGTAGGGTCCGCATCACAGATGTCTCCCATCTCCTCCATGATTATCTGCATAAACGTGCAGGAAAACCTCGGGGGGTCAAGCTGAGATACGCCAGTATTATATGCTCCGTCATGGTCAGTACGTGAATGGTAGCAGATTTGACTGTCTCTCGTATTTATAGGGAGAACCCCGTGAGATCAAAGGATCGGGTGGTCAAAGTCTAGCCAGGTAATCAATAGCATCGTCGTCTGGTTCATTGCTAGACATTTGTTCATTGGGTTCTGCCGCCGCTTCTCTCAGGGCACGAGCCCACTCCAACTCGTCTGATGACCGCTCGTCCGTTGTAAACAGCTGGTCCACGATAGGCACTATCTTGAAGGCTGTCCACAGATCGGGGTCTAGGGTGAAGCCACGCGTATGCTCTTGGTAACGACCCAGGCGTGGGAAGAAGGGTCCACGGTATACGTAGATGGCATTGTCTATGTGGTTGAGGTGTGCGTCGAGCTCACCACTCAATACCCGTTTAAATTTGGTCCAGCCGTCACGGTGTAGCGTAACCGTATTCGATACGGTCTCAGCGCGCGACCAGCAAACATCTCCAAGGTCTTCCACGAGGGTGACTTTATCTTCATAGGCGTGTAACCCCACCCGGGGTGTAAGGGAAAGGATGGCTCGTAGGACCGCTGACATGGTTGACCCAATGACGAACGGTGAACGACACACACTTTGACTGTCTTTCGTATTTATGGTGAGGTCCCACTGTCAATGCCACAGCGTCAGGGTCAAGAGGGCACAGACCATTACTAGGCCAACGAGCCGTCGCTGGGTCCGGCGTGAGCGCTCGTGGTCCATAGCCCGGGTATCAAGGATGGCTGTCATAGTCCAGTAGTGGTGAGCGATAGCACACCTCTCCATCGTGTGCACTCTGTCGAGGACCGCTTCTGTGAACTCTTTCAGCATCTGGCGTCGCCCCTCGTTGTCGTCGCCATCTGCAAACATGGACAGAACCACTGCTCGGTAACCCGTGAGTGAATTAACCACGGTCGCATGCTGTAAGATGCGAGTCGCATAGGGCTGGATCTCCGTCATGACTCTGCAACCGTAGAAATGAAGGTGTGTGATCCAGAGGGACGTGTTTTATAGACCATGTCACACATGCGCGCGATACGTACTATTCTGATTGGTTATGTTGCTCCTATAGATATAGAACCTCATCGACAATGGGGACTACTTGTTCCAAAGCCATAGATCGGGGTCCAGGGTAAAACCACCGTCGTTCAGACAGAGGAGTCGAGCGAAAAAGGGACCGCAGAAAATGTAGACGTCGTCACACAGGTGAATGCTATCACCGTGCAGGTCACCCAACAACACCCGGTTCAAGGTAGTCCATCCTTCCGGTGACAAAGAGACGTGCGCTTTGGGTTCAGATGTACACCAACACCTAAGTCTGCTATCGATGAGGTCCACTCGTTTGGGGTATAACAATAGGGTGCAGCCAGGTGTAAGCCTTCGGGTAGCCACAGTCCCTTCTTTCACCTCGGGGTGTAGTAAGTCATCCACCTCGGGGAGTACATCTTTCAGTGCCATCCACAAGGGTGGAGAGAGTGTGATATAGGTACCTCCACTCTCTTCCAATCGGGGAAAAAGGGAATACTCTCCAGCAGTGCGTATGTGCACACCGACTTCCAAGTGCATGAAATCCCTTTCGGGTTCTTTTCCCTGTAACAATCGTGTCAATAGAGTCCAGCCGATAGCGATAACAAAATCTTCACCTTCTGTGGTGCGTCTTGGACCGGCTCCAGGTGATCGTCATTGACGATGAGGTAGACGTGGGACGTCAGTTGGAATAACGCAAGCTTTGTTCCGCTCGCTGCCATGGCGGGGAATGAAAAGCGAACGGTTAGAGATGTGGCTTTATAGTGTACCTGTTGGGTAGGGTTTTATACACGGGCACTTGTTATACCCGCTTCCGCCATAAGGTTAATAAGGTTAGAAATGCGCTTTTTTCTACTACACCCTGTGACGGCCCTGTGAAAGTCCGTGATTGTTCGGTAGTGTAATGTTATTTTGTATAGGATTTCATTTAACATGAGATTTCACTATAGGCGAAAGCATTCTAGTACCCGGATGGAGGCGCAGACGTGAGCGAAATTCTAGTACCCGTCCATTGGTTGTTTTTATCGATCGCTCATTGGCTCTTTTTCTCGACCGCTGATTGGCCCAAATGGAACAGCCCATCCTTCCCAGGTTAATTTACAATTACAAGACATATAAGGGTAGTGGGAATGGGTGCCGACATACTGACTGCGTCACATGACTTCACAGAATAGTCTTCTGGTTAACCTATTCTAAAGCACATACCAAGAATCTAACGATTCGTGATATGTGTTGTATCTCAGGTATGCTTTTATTGTACCTGTTCATGTGGCAACTTGGATGATATGACCACACGGCCCCTAGCACCGGCATAAGCGGTATTAGATACAAATCTAGAGCTACGATGGAAATGCTCTGACAACTCGTATACTGGTAATTGGTGAGCTGTTTCGCTGTGACAACTCGTACTTTGGAGATTGGTGTTCAACCTCTGTATATCGATGCCGCAACATTGTTGCCGAACCTTGCCGAAAGTCCTTGGACCTTTTGACCCGACATTCACCTGCGCACTGCCGGTGATGACGCCGCAGACAGGTCAATATATGTATTCCTATCATGTTCCCAGGTCACACCCCATTCACACAGACACTCATGCATACCCGGATGCAGGCGCAGACGTCAGCGAAATTCTGGCGGGAAAACCCCCACAGACAGGTCGGTACATGTCCTATAATGTTCCAAGGTCACGTCCCAGTCACACAAACAGGAAGTGACGTCGTATCCCTAATTATACATGCACCCACCCATGACTGGATGCCCCTTCACGAATGCTTCACGTTGATACCTCACTCGACTCCACCAGATCATTAGTGGCCCACCTAGACCGCAAAAACGCCTATTTCCACACCCGTTTCCCACAATTCCCTGTCTGCGCATGCGCAGAATGTGGACAACGGCCGAGACACTACTCCAGGTGGTTGCTCCCTCACATAGGCTTCACATGGATACCTCACTCAACTCCATCGACCCAAAAGTAGATGGCACAGGCCCCAGAACGTCTGTTTCCATACACTTTCTCTACTGCGCATGCGCAGAATGACGCCAGTTCCACGTCACACCCACCCCATTGGATACTCCCTCACGACTGCTTCACATGGATACCTCACTCGATCCCATCAGACCACAAGGGGCCCACCTAAACCCCAAGATGTCTATTTCTATACTACGTCCAGACTGTGCATGCGCAGACTATTGACAACGAACGACACACTAGCCTAGGCGGATGCTTCCTCACGAGAGCTTCAAAATAAGACCTCATACGACACCATAGGATCATTACGGGCTCACCTAAACCCTAACACGTCTATTTCCACACCCTTTTCCCAGAATTCCCTGTCTGCGCATGCGCAGAATGTGGACAACGGCCGAGACACTAGTCCAATCGGATGCCCCCTCACCTATGCTTCACATTGATACCTCACTCAACTCCTGGAAAAGCGACTAGTATCGGGGTTTTCCCTACTACTTTCAGATGCCTTGCCTACAAATACGCTTTGAGGCAACACGATCCAGAGATTTTCTGGCCACTTCAAACTGTGGGCAAGTTTCTCACCTCGTGTCCACCTTATCCTTATTGAATTTAGGAACCAGTCTAATATTCCGAGCTAAGTCGAATTCTAGGTTACAATTTTCTTCAGATGTTCCCCCTGATTTAACTCCTAATTCAAGTATGCGAAATTCATGATTCCTTTGTCCAGCATTTTCTATACTTTCTTTCATTTTCCTCTGACTGTAAATCGCAACTGGAGCTGGGCAGTACGAAATCTATTGTTGGTCCCGGTGGCACTGGCTTTAGTGGTCTCGCTGATAAAACCACTGATGACGTTCCCTCAGCTCGGGTTTCACCATGAACTCCCAGTCGGCACTGACGAAGGCCATGTGGGCGAAACCCGTATCCTCCTCAAAGAGCTGTAAATCAGGCGCATGAATCGGAGCGACATGCAAGAGGTGGGGAAAACTGTCTACGTCTGACGACTGAAAAGCAACCATATGACTCTACAGGAAAGCATACCTCGGCACCCAACATACCGACTCGAGAATACGGTGGTTTCTCGGACTCAGCTTTAGTATCTCAGCTGCGTTTTTATTGCAGCTCTTAATGTGGGGGCTATGAAGTATCCGCACGGCCCTTAGCATCGGCTTACGCGGAATTAGATATGCTTGATCGGGATGTGTGCTGACAGATCAGCTTAAACAACTCATCCGATGTTAATGGATGATGATCGTGCACGTCTGATGGAGTATACGCCTCAACATGGGGTAAACCATGTAAATGCAACAATACCCAGAAGAACAATATTCTGTAATGCCCAACGTACAGAGGGCGGGCCTCGGGGACTAACAGTCTACCAGAAGATTCCCATCATATATAGGTAATAAATTGGAGCGATATGCAAGAACAACTGAGAAAAATTGTCGATGTCTGACGACTAAAAAGCAACCATATGACTCTACAATCAACCTTCCAATGACTCTATGAAAGAAGACCATGAATTCATATAAATGTTACAGCATGTGTAACTTGTAGTTAAACGTCGAGTAATTGCTGGCGCCTAGAAACCTGGGCGTGGTGGCTGCGAGGGTCACGTGATCAGAGCTCTTCTCGATTATGTATTTGCCGTTGCCGACTTCGACGAGGTACGGGTAGAGGAAGGTATTGATAAGGTTAGGGTTAGTATTAGATCGTATTCGAAACCAGAACTGAACCAGATGGCGGGCAACTGGCTTAGATATCTCGGCAAGCGAAGCCTGAGTGTCTGGAGATACGGCTTAAGGGGTACAGCTGCATCGGTGGATGGCGCAGTCGCATCCTCGGTGTTGTCGTCGATGTACTCGGTGTCAATGTCCTCCGCGTCAAAGTTCTCGGTGTTGTCGATGAGTGTGGTTGTAGTGATCGGACAGACGAGCTCATAAGGTGCATCTTGGAAGTTTGAGGTCTGGTGGTGAAAACTGGCTTGGCTTCCGGTCTCTAAATATGTCATAATCCCGGCAATCCGTTCCGCCGGTGGAGACGAAACAGACTTGGGCCGTATGATAAACCGGAGACGTTGGTATGAGTGCTGGGCTGTGAAGTTGGGTGCATTGGATGCAGTCCACGCTAAAATTATGTGCGGCTGAAACAAGCATGGGTTCGGCTCTTCGGTCTTAATAGTTGTGAAATCTTCAACAAAAGCAGAACGTTGAAGGTACTGATGGGGTGGTTTGGTCAGTTTGCTGACGAAAAAGGTGATGGTCATCACCTCTACGTGTGACGTTGCTGGTGGATCATTACAACGGATTCAGTGTATCGACCTGGGCCAAAGCCGTCTCCAGCACGACATACGCCCCTTAATGAGATAGTAAAATCGGTGTTGTAAAATATGGCATAAAGGGTACCCCAAATTGCTAGATTCAGATGAAAGGCGGTGGCTTGATCATTAGAAATGGCTTCCACGTAGCTAAAGAGACTAGAAAGGTTGATGAAGCGGAAGACCTAAAGGTCTAGTAGTGTGCAGTGGCGATGGAAACTTTGTCGGATCGTGGATCATCTCTGTGGTACATCTCACTCACCTGTGGGCTTCGGGCAATGCCTCGCTGGGTACATCTAAGGGGCCTCCAGGAAGTACACGGGGCCCTTGACGTCATCCAATACGGGAACCGAGAACTTGTCGTCCGAGTCCGGCCCTCATTCCCGTCGCCCTCATGCGCAGGTGGTTGGTCGATGCATCTCAGACGGTAGGGATTCGGCCTCCGTGGGCTCCTCAACAGCATGCGTTTGGTGGGTGATTCCTCAGTGGGCTTTCCGGTGCTGGGGTCAACCTCCACGGGCTCCTCAACCCGCAAACTTACATGCGGCATGTCGATTGGACGCCTCAATTAACTTAGGCATTTAAGCGGTGTCAACATGACAACATTGAGTAGCTGGTGGACAGGTGAACATCGGTGCAGGGTGGTTAACAGAGCGTCTTAGAAAACCTTTGACTGAAATTTGATTGTACTATACTCAAAAAATAAAATAAAAAAGTGTTCCCGTTTGGATTGTAGATCATTTCGTACGTGCTTGGCTCCATCTCAGTATCTGTATTATTTGTGGATTTGTATTGTTTGGTTTGAATTTTTATACCTTGGTTTCGTGAACGTGTCGTCCAACTGTATATGAAATTCTGTGCTTGTAGTCTAGTTTTTGTTCAGTTTTGCTGACATTTTTACTTCAGAGTCATTACGTGCATCTTGTTTGTGTACCTGCTTTGTGCTCATTATTGTTCATCGTATCTGAGATTCATTTGCATCTTGGCCGTTTGATTTACGTGTGCTGACTTACATAGGTTTATATCTGTACTCTTATACGATTTCGTGTCATCTATCATGCCGATATACGACTGACAATATACGACAGACTTTGTTAATTTGTTGGATGAGCAGGAAATCGGAATGGAAGAAATAGAGGCGTTGGGCAAATGTCGAATTCCGCGAATGGTTCGTGGCGTTCTATTCTAAAACTGTTGCGGACCCAATTGTACGGTGCGATGTTTTGGCCATTGACAAGTTACAGTGGAATTGTCACCGTTTGCTGCTCGTTGAGTTACAGTGGCACTCCAGAGGATAACCCATTTCGTTGACGATAAAAAAGTTGTGGATTTTTTTTGTGAGTTTGGTAACCTGTTGAGGATCGAGCGGGTGAGTGCACCGTTAAAAGGAGATATGAGAAAAGTGTTTTTGTTAGCACATCAGCTGGACGCTTTGCCATGCATATCAGGCCAAAATCGACAAGTGCAAAGTGCAAATTGTTGTTCCCGGTGGTGCAGCGGAATGTTTCCGGTGCCATTATTTTGGGTGAGCTCACTGTAACCGTGGAGAAAAACTCTAGTATCCTATGTTTCTGTTTCGAAGAGATCGGTCGGAAGTGACAAGGTGCAGACTTGAAGTCCATAGATATATGGGAGATGACAAGGTGCAGACTGTTGAAGTACATAGATATATGGGAGATGACAAGGTGCAGACTGTGGAAGTACATAGATATATGGGAGATGACAAGGTGCAGACTGTTGAAGTACATAGATATATGGGAGATGACAAGGTGCAGACTGTTGAAGTCCACAGATATAAGGGAGGAGACAAGGAGCAGGCTGGTCAAGGCTTGAGAACGTGCAGACTATGAAAGTTATACGTAAGGATTAGAAGACTATTCCAGTCATGCGCGAAGCTGTCAAAGTTGCGCAGGAAATTGAGAGACTGAGGTGAGTTATGTGAAACTGTTGAACATGTCACGGTGGCGTCTTGCATAGACCCTCCAGACCCTCTCGAGTTGATGGAGACTATGTCTTTGTGTGGATGAAGTGGATGTTAGATACCCGGCCCACTCTTGGATCGGTCTAAACATCATGTGCGGACTCTTTCAAAGAAGATGATCTCTCCTCTCAAGACTATAAACAATAAGATTTTTCAGGTGATATACCATATCGCTGTGAATTCACAGAGAAATATAAGAAAACATTTTTTACAATTGTGACGTTCGAGCGGTCAGAAAACGTCTATCTTTGCGGTGTGCACGAGACTTGAGGCGGCCTGGTCTCAGGCCCCTGTGACAAATTGTCAGGCTGATGTGAACGCAGTCTCGTATGACTGGAATTGGCCAACGAGGAAGGTCCGATTCAACCTGTCATCTTGTCTGGATCGAGGAGGTAGGATGGGGGGACCTGTAGAAACAACCAAGGCAATAATAAAGTAATAATATTGTATTCTGCAATGTACACAGCTCTGTACGCGCACAATACCTGTAATAAAGATCCGTACTCTAGAGGTAGTTATCGTTAAGTGTTATCTTTATCTTAAAGAGAAAGACGAATAATATACAATATATACAAGAGACCCTATCTATGACGCGTCACGGCCCAGTCTCGTCCAGACTGGCTCTCGTCGTGGTATGGTACGGCGTCTCTGGTTCCTCTCCGGTCGTTGGCGTACCCCGGACTGTATGGAACGTCTACCGTGTCTAAGGTTACACGGCCCAGTTCAACTAAGCGTTATTAATCGTCTCTGGAATCCTCTCCGTATCACTGCCTCTCCTAGCAGTAGCCCTTCGGCGGCGTCGGCCCGTACGGCACACCATAGCGTCTTTGGCGGCAGCCCCTTTCGGCTCGGCAGACCTCACGTCTTCGACGACCCGAATTCGGCGGCGACCCCGTTCGGCTCGGCAGACTTTACGTCTTCGGCGGCCCGACCTCGGCGACCCGTCTTCGGCTCGGCAGACCTCACGTCTTGGGCGACCCGTCTTCGGCTCGGCAGACTTCACGTCTTCGGCGACCCGACTTCGGCCCTCACGGCGTTGACCCAAGGATGAGTTAATAGGCTCAGATTGTCTGCATATATATATGTGGTAATAATGCCCTGGTCTCGGGAGCGTATTATTACCTTACAGTGTAATGTCAATTAATATCAATGATTTGTAATAGAATTCAAAGACTTGCGGCAAAGCATAATTCGAGCCCTGCGGCAGTGTAAATATGTACAGTGGATGTAAGCTTGTGTTATCAGTTACTCCTAGCCGAGGCCTGTGAGTAACTAGTGTAGGTGAGTGTGATTAGATCTATTCCGTCCCGAAGGCCGACGATCTTGTATGTGAGCAAGTATATGTAATCATGTAAAATGGTATCCGTGTGATGGGCTGCAGTGTGGGATATTTGGTGCTCTGTATTTCCCGTTGATGGACATCTCGGCTTCAGATACTGTGCGTGTTAGTATCTTATCCCCGTCTGGCGGTTCGTCTCGTCATCAGATACTGTGCGTGTTAGTATCTATTATCCCCAAGCTATGGCTCAGCTCTCGGCTTTCCAACCCTTCGGCGGATGATTCGGCGCTGTTTCGGCAGTCAATTCGGCACTTTCGGCACATTCGGCGCATTTGCGGCGATCCTGTCCCTGTGCTCTCCCGCACGATGCTTACTTGCCGAATGTCTGTGACAGAATGCCGAACGTCCATTTCTCTGCGTCTTATATAGGCTCCGGCTCCCAGAATCCATAGCGCGCATAAACATGGCAGCCCCCATAAAGCGAAAGTATAGACTCAGGCGGTGTTGGATTTCCTGTCAGATCAACAGAGTTCGACTTCTCTCGCCCGGTTTCGATGCAAGATGCGTGTCAGGGATATTTACACTTCCCTCGCTGAAAGTTTCAGCGCACAGATACAGGTAAGTCGAATATCCACCATTATCGGTCCATTCACAATGCTATTTACACTGTCAGCATTAGAACGAAAATAACATTCTCCAGGTCATGGGCATTTTCGTCACACAATGATGATGGTGTTGTGGTAGAAAGAGACTTTTTTTAGAGGTGTTTATGAAACGCGCGAGTCTAGTAAACGTTAAAGAGGCATTTGGGACTTGAGGCCGATGTGGCGTGCTCTAACTGTAGCCGCCATGCCCATGTACTTAGCCAAGGGGACCACAAACTCGGCCTCAAGTCCCAAATACCTCTTTAGAGACTGACATAGGAGATCTTTGACAACGATTGATTTGTGATGTTATTTGGTTTTTAGATACCTTCTGAAATATTGCTGAACGCGACATTAAGTCTCTCTCTCTCTCTCTCTCTCTCTCTCTCTCTCTCTCTCAAATAAAAAAAAACAATAAGATAATTAAATGGAATATAGTGCCAATTACTCTCAAAATACAGATTCGTTTATCAAGTTCAGTAATTTAGTTTATAGAGTGCGTTTAATAGAAGTTGTTTGCATAATTGATCGCCTGGTTGTTTCCTTTGACTTTGTACTTTTCTCTTACACACACAAAAAAAAACAAGTAGAACTGCAAGTGGTCATAGAAATCCGTGTATGTATCCTCGGAATGTGTGTTGGTGAACAGGATGACAGGCTTCTTTCCATTGTGCATATCAGTCAATGGTGTATGTTCCGATTTTGACAGTGGGTTCTTGGGACATCATAGGAACAGTTTGTCGATGGGGGGAGAGGGGGTCTTTGTTTTGGACGGTGTCAATTGTATCATAATATCATATTTTTCTGAAATGAGAGAAACATGATATATGCCATAGGCAAAAGTCTGTCAACATTTGAGGCAGAGTTTGCGGTCATCCACTGATTGAATTATGTTTTTGAACTCTTTCGTTTTATCGAATGCAAGGAAATATGAAAGGAAAAGAATTTCTCTTAAACAATCACGACGAATGCATCATTAGAGCAAAACTGGAGTACGGGTAAGGGTACTCTTTTTTTCTTTCTCTGTGAGACTCGTAACATCATGACGGAATCGGGTGGTATCATCGACAGCCACCTCCAGACATATGATTGCACGACAGCAACAGCAAGGGCTTCCCGCCGGATAAAAATCAGAAATCCCCCACGACATACACATGTCCCTCCCCCCCCCAAATATAAACAAAATGCGCGTGTATTTGCGCTCCCTATGCTACTGACTAGAGTTGTGTGATAAAAGAGGCTTTCTCTTTGGCCTCTATAGCTAACGTACCCATCATACAGAGAATGGATTGAAGTGGGATACAATATAATACTTTATCTCAGATTGAAGCCAAGATTCAAAATTAACGACATTAGGTCTAAAATGATATGAAATGAAATGGCTACGATTTCCCCTCAGGCTCTTGGCTATAGAATACAAGCTCTCATTTCGAGCCGTTTAGGCCGAGACTATGGCTGGCCATCCCTGCCACAATTCGTCATTTACAGGATGCCTGTAAATAATATATACCATGGTATAAAATGCTAAGCCTGCCATAATTCGTATTTACAGGAAGTATTATTATTTTTTTTTTATTATTATTATTTTGTACCATGGTATAAAATGCCAAGCCTGCCATAATTCGTATTTACAGGGTGCCTGTAATTATTTTGTACCATGGTATAAAATCGCCAAGCCTGCCACAATTCGTATTTACAGGATACCTGTAAATGCCAAGCCTGCCATAATTCGTATTTACAGGATGCCTGTAATTATTTTGTACCTTGGTATAAAATCGCCAAGCCTGCCATAATTCGTATTTACAGGATGCCTGTAATTCATTTAGCTGTAAGTCGTAAATTTACGCCTTCTTATTATTTCCACCAATGATGTGCGCTTTAACAAATTTGGTGCCGGGTTTTACGCAACCTCCAAACAGGGTTATCTCCCCTTCTGCCAGTCGATCGACCCTGCCCAACCACCTCGCTGGGGGTCTAATAACACCCCAGCCACCAGTCAGATTTTTGGACCGGATTCGGGGCCTTCGCGCACATCGCCGGAAGTGACATCATATGTAGTAAAATAGATGTTTACCGAACATTTCGATTACTTTTCAAGTCTGCATAATACCTCCGTTGACCTAGCGTTAAAAAGAATTATCTAGAGAAAATTTCCCCTGTTTATCTGGACAGAGCATATGAAAAGTAGTTCGCTCATGTGCAACACTAAAGAAGTTGTTCGGCCGGATTCAAACTGAACCATGCGTTGGTTGGCTTCCCCTATACGTCATAGCAACGTAGTAAAGGTCAACTTCCGCTATTGGTGGCAGGGATGGTAATGGAGCCTGCGAAATGGAGCATGCGCTGTGGGGAGGTTGCGACCCTGCCCTCAGTCAATTTATATATAGCCATGTACCAAAACATCATTTCACAAAACCTGAATTTTACCAGCCAAAAACAGTCCTTATCCACATACTGAATACAAGGATATATAATTTTGCAGATGTGAATGTGCGGGACCATTTAATTCCGACAAAACAAGCATTGCTGATTTGTTTTCAAAGTGTAACGGTTAACCGTTTGTGATTGGACTGTTCGAATCGGAGGGGGGGGGTGTTACCGCTGGAAGGATGGAAGAGCCAGTTCGGGAGCGCCAGTGGTTGGAAATGCATTTCCCCGTGGTTCTCGCTTACCAGCGCGAGATAGGTGTTGCCTTTTATGTGGAAAATTCTTTACGGACTATGGATTGGGATGGCATTCCCATTTATGGACTATGAACTGTAATTTCGCTGTGAAGGCGATTTTGCGGGTGTTCGCAACGGCGCCGGGGGGTGAAGAGTGGCCCCGGCTATATAAGCTCGAGCAGACGGAGGGAGCGTGTTCAGACCAGAAAGCCAGCGCTGGATAAAGCACGTCCAGGTACAGCCTGTAACTTTCGATTTCGGCGTAATTTACGGTTGGGCCGTAAATGCAGTTGTTTTGGCCTGGGAGTCTAAAAGCTTGTACGATCCTGTAGCTAGTGTAACCTGTAAAAACACGCCAATCCAATGAGAATTTGCCAGCTCGCATTTTCGGTGTGGAAACATGTTTGTGGTTATACTATAGTTTAGGAAACACGACAGCGTGGCGTGTCTAGTGTAGTTGTGGGGTATTTTGTAATACTGTAATGAGACATGTGTTTGCCCGTAGCACATTCAGGCAACTCGCATGGTCTAACTTCAGTATAAAATAAGGCTTTTAGGTCTATACCAGTAGGTTGATAAGTTCGACATTATTGCTGTGCTATCCCGCTGCACTGGGACTAAAGCCACAATATTTAGGTGTCGATCTTGTTGACCGTGAAGCGGTATATGACAAAAGTTAGGGATTCCCTCCACCCCCTGAAATATGCAACTGCACTAAATACAGAGGTAAATCAACCAAGTTTCCCCCTGCCATAATCCTACGACGTATCCTGTAGCCTGTTTATTCGGCGCAGACGGCCGGGCAACGCTATACGGGACGGCAACGGTCGCAGTTATTACAGCCGGGCGGTGCGAGTAAAGGCACAGGCGGGCGAGCCGTTTTCGTCGCGAAACATCGATAAACTGGGCCGGACGCTTTGGGAGCAAGAAAGGTCGCAGACAGTTACACAGACGGCGTATAGCTGGCCAAAGACAAGTTACAGATACAGCTCACAGATCACACAAGCAAGATACAGAACACAGAGTCCACAAGAAGGATATGTGTATTTATCACACATTACAAGCAAATCAAGACACACAGATCATAAACAGTACAGTACAAGTCCAGACATACAGATCACAGATTATACCATCAAGAAAGCTACAGAACACAGATCCCACAAGAAGGATATGTGTATTTATCACACATTAAAGAAAGATACACAGAGCACAGACCACACAGCAAAGGCAAGATACGGTGCAGGCGGGCTTCGTTTTACCGATGTAAAAGTGGTAACACGACTTACAGACTGTACAGTCAAGCCAAGGCACAGATTACAGCCAGTAAAGAACAGACAGGGTCAAAGACAAGATACAAGTTACAGACAGTAAAGAAAAGACAAGATACAAGTTACAGACAGTAAAGAAAAGACAAGGCACAGCACAGACAGGCTTCCCCTCCCGAGAAACGTTGACTAAACGTGAAATCTACAGACCTGCGACCGGGTCGCCAAAGGTCGCAGAAGGTCGCAAAAGGTCGCAGTGGCTTGCGACCGGGTCGCAGAGGGTCGCAGAGGGTCGCCAACGACAGTTGACATGCAGTAATGATGTTTCATCGGTACCAGATGAAATGGTAAAACAATATATACCCAAGTAATTGTCCTGACGGTCACGGAGAGTGAGCGGTGCGTGATCCTTACCTGAGAGATCGTCGTGAAGCTGTGCAGTCACAGGCCGTGCCTATAGACGGGTCGCAGCAGCCGTAAGGGTTGAGACGCCGGGCTATACTTACCTGTGCGGGAAGCAGACTGGTGAGCTGACAAGTTAGTGTCAGGCTCCGACGACTGGGGGTGAAGAACACGCCGGGTTGCCACGTCTCTGGAAAGAGCGTCACTGCCGTGACGTTCCAACGACTGGGTGTCGTATCTGGAGAGAGCGTTACCACGTAACGTTCCAACGGGCCGTGACGTTTCAGCGACTTGGGGCCATATCTGGAGAGAGCATCACTGCCGTGACGTTCCAACGCCTGAGGGTATATATATATTAGGGAGAACGTTACCGCCGTAACGTTCCAGCGGGCCTTGACGTTTCAACGACTGGGTGTCGTATCTGGAGAGAGCGTTATATCCTTAACGTTCCAACGACGGGGTGCCATCCCTGGAGAGAGCGTTACATCCGTAACGTTCCAACGACGGAGGAAGAGAAGGGCCAGCAGCCAGGCCGCCCTTATCCCCAGAAGAGAAGGGCCAGCAGCCAGGCCGCCCTTATCGCGCATAGACATAAAGCACTATATTAACTATAAAGCTATATGCATACACCCCCATATATATTATTGATATATATAACATCAAGCTTAACTGCACCCACTCTCTTCTATTATCCACATATACCCCAGGGATACGTATCCGTTAAGTGTACGTATCCGTTAACTTTATATGCACACACCAAGTGTACGTATCCGTTAACCTTATATGCACACACCAAGTGTACGTATCCGTTAACCTTATATGCACACACCAGGTGTACGTATCCATTAACTTTATATGCACACACCCTCTCATATCACGTGTATATATACATCAAGTTTATTTGCATACACTCTCCTAGTGTCTGTACATATATGTAAATATTATAACGGTACATCTCCTTAGACACGCGGTTCTACGCTATTATTTGTAACCGTGTATACTATTTGTGCAGAATATACCATAATAGACCTTTACATTAGCGTCAGTCATCCTTGTAGGGTTGTGATCATCTCTTCGAGCCCCGGATCTCTACTAGTGAAGGGGTTAACGACGGTGACGGCCAGAATGCCAGTGGGCAATCCCGGTTATTGATTCGTTTTCTCGTAAACACCACGACTGATCCTGCTCGTACACGTTACACGGAGAAAACAAACGACCGTTAGCCTTGATATAGGCCAAATGTTGCTGTTGTTGTTGTAAAGAGATGAACAGTTATTTAATTACCCGTAGTCACCGAATGTTTGTTGTCGTTTGTCTGCCACATCCCCCAGATGTGCTGCAGTTGATTAATTCTGGTTAATTCAAGTTGTTGCGATACAGAGCAGTTCGGATAATCTCGCACTTTTAATCTCCGACAAAGGCTACATGGCTTGGTGAAGACTCACTGTGCGGAGACTGCCAGGGCGTTTTTTCGCCCTGTATAATTTTACTGAGGTCAGGGTCGATCGACTGGCATGAGGGGAGATAACCCTGTTTGAAGGTTGCGTAAAACCCGGCACCAAATTTGTAAAAGCGCATATCATTGGTGGAAATAATAAGAAGGCGTCAATTTACGACTTACGACTAAATGAATTACAGGCATCCTGTAAATACGAATTATGGCAGGCTTGGCATTTGATACCATGGTATATATTATTTACAGGCATCCTGTAAATGACGAATTGTGGCAGGGATGGTCAACCATAGTCTCGGCCTAAACGGCTCGAAATGAGAGCTTGTATTCTCTAGCCAAGAGCCTGAGGGGAAATCGTAGCCATTTCATTCCATATCATTTTTATTACAGGCATCCTGTAAATACGAATTATGGCAGGCTTGGCATTTACAGGTATGCTGTAAATACGAATTGTGGCAGGCTTGGCGATTTTATATCATGGTACAAAATAATTACAGGCATCCTGTAAATACGAATTATGGCAGGCTTGGCATTTTATACCATGATACAAAATAATTACAGGCATCCTGTAAATACGAATTATGGCAGGCTTGGCATTTTATACCATGGTATATATTATTTACAGGCATCCTGTAAATGACGAATTGTGGCAGGGATGGCATTTTATACCATGATACAAAATAATTACAGGCATCCTGTAAATACGAATTATGGCAGGCTTGGCATTTTATACCATGGTATATATTATTTACAGGCATCCTGTAAATGACGAATTGTGGCAGGGATGGCCAACCATACAGACCCTGTATCTCGACGAGAGAGTGACATATCTGCCATTTTTATCCCTCGAATAAATAAGAATAGCTTAATCTATAATAATAATATAATAATACCGGAACATGGAAAGTAACAGGAATGATGTATATTCGCGATATGAGATTATATGATATTTTTACAAGACATTGAATGTTTAAATACCAGTTTCTACCACAGGTTTATTATTATCTATTTCACTGTATCTCTCTCTTTCTCTCTGTAAGTTTGTATGAAGACGAAGAGAATAAAGCTTACTTAACTACAGTCTATAGGTAAACCAAGATGGCAGATCAGGGAATGTTACTATATGAGTTTCCTGAGATTGACTTAAGGGGGGTTTGTACAATATTTTAATTCTTACAAAAATGAAGTTATCTCAAAGATTTTTATATATATTGGATATATCATCAAAACTATTTGAAAAAACAGCATTTTCACAAAGGTATATATATCGGTTGCCATGGTAACGGCAGCCATCTTGGATTTTGGTGCTTAACTTAGGAACGCATTATATGCCCAGGTAAAAGAGCTGACTTCATCAAACTTGCAGGGTATTTCTGTTATGTGTCCCTTTGTGCAAATAAGAAGTTTAAAGCAAAAATACCCGTTGGATAAAAAAATTGAGCTGTTTTACTGATTTAAACTAAATACGACGCTAAAAAGGCATATGCTGTTTTAGTGTAAATCAGTAAAACGGCTTAAATTTTGTTTCCAATGGTTAGTTTTGCTTGAAACTTCTTATTTGCACAAAGGAACACACCACAAAGATACCCTGCAAGTTTGATGAAGTTTGCTCCTTTACTTTAGCGTATTATGCGTTCCTAATTTAGCGCCAAAATCCAAGATGGCCGCCGTTACCATGGAAACCGATATATATATCTTTGTGCAAATGATGTTTTTTCAAATAATTTTGATCATGTATCCAATATATATAAAAAATCTTTGAGATCTCCTCATTTTTGGAAGTATCAAAATATTGTAATTTTTTTTTTTTTTTTTTTTTTTTTTTTTTTACCCTCCCCTTAACAACTGATATTCTAAGGGAGACAACTGTTCACACTGAATACAAGACACTTCCCCCCCCCAACCATTTCCCCCCCGACATTTCCCCCCCAAAAAAGACATTTCCCCCCCAAAATTTTGAGTCACTTCCCCCCCAGTTTTGCCATTTCCCCCCCTAAAAAAATATGATATTCTATGGTACACATATGCATACTCGACATTAGTGTCGAATAGTTTGGCAGTGTTCTCAGGGGGAATACAAAAGAAGAAGACACACAGTTGTTGAATCATAATATGCACCTTCAATTTATTGTATAACAAATATAATCATAAGGTATATAGCACCATGACACCAGCACTGATCAAGGAGACATTGTTAATACGTTAATACTGGTTCAAGTTGATCGGTGGGGACCAGTGGTGGGGGCGTTGACCTTAGCACATTGTCGTAGTAGCTGACTCAGGGTCACGTCTTCATCCCTGTAGGCTGCCCACAGCTTGAAGAGCTTGGCCTGTTTCGATCTTGTGGACAGTAGCTAAATAATATATAGCCCCCCACGAGTATGCTCGTGAGGGCTATATATTATATAGCTAGTGGACAGCCGCTGATAGTGACAAAGTTTCTTTTCACCAACAAGGAGGATCTGTAGGGGTAGCTGGGATGCCTCGGCATGGAGGAGAGGGACGAGGATGTAGAACGGCAGATGGACACCATTGGCTCTTAAGTGTTCAACCTCCGAAAACCTTACACAGACAAGCAAATAAAGCATTATTTGTTCTCTCTACAGGAGAACTTCTTGTAATCAGTGGGATTAATCACTGAACATTAGTAGACTTTACCTTGAAAACAAATTGCCTCACAACATGTTTATTATTTGTTATACAATAAGTTAAAGGTTCATATTATTTGACAAGTAATGCTGGGTATGCATATGTGTACCATAGAATATCATATTTTTTTTAGGGGGGGAAATGGCAAAACAGGGGGGGAAGTGACTCAAAATTTTGGGGGGGAAATGGTATTTTGGGGGGGAAGTGACTGGGGGGGAAATGGTTTGGGGGGGAAGTGTCCTGTACCCTTCACACTTAATGGTGGCAGTGAAGTGGGATCTGCTAACCTGGATCCTACTACTAGTGACAATCCCACATTCTCGCCACTGGACTTTCGTATTGAATATACGGAGATACAGGCAGCTATCCGAACACTTAAAAATAACAAGGCATGTGGCCTGGATGGAATTCTGAATGAGATGCTAGTGTCGGGCCAGCGTATTCTTCTACCATCTCTCACAAAACTTTTCAACTTGATATTCTCTCATTCTGTGTACCCCACTTCTTGGTCTGAGGGCTATATCACACCCCTTTATAAACAAGGCAGTATGTCTGATCCTTCCAATTTTAGAGGCATTACTATCACTAGCTGTTTGAGTAAACTATTTAATAGTGTCCTGAATTTACGTCTGGAAAAATTTATACTGCAAAATAACCTTATTCCAAAGAAACAGATTGGATTCACTGCCGAAAAACGAGCTAGTGACCATATGTTTGTTTTGAAGTCGTTGATTGATAAATATAACAAGAAGCTGAAATCTCCACTCTATAGGCCTACTTGTTTTGTAGACCTTAGGAAGGCATTTGATAGTGCATGAAGGCCTCCTGTACAAGTTACGGTCTTTGGGCATAAATGCTCTCTTTTACAGAATTATTGCTGATATGTACCATAATGTTCATCTCAGAGTGAAACTTGGGAACAAATTAACCCCAGAGTTCATGTCCAAAGTTGGAATACGACAGGGTGATAATCTCAGCCCAAATCTGTTCAAGTTATTTTTGTATGACTTACCACATATTTTTGATGGTGCTTGTGCACCGGTGTCACTTAAAACTACGAAATTGAATAGCCTTTTATTTGCGGATGACCTAGTCATCCTATCTGAGTCTGTGTCCGGTCTTCAGAACTGTTTATCTCGACTAGAACAGTACTGTAAATCTTGGAATTTACAAATCAATCTTGACAACCCCAAGGTACTAGTCTTCTCCCAGAGCACTGTAAAAGTGCAGCCTAATATCAAATTTGGTTCCAGTAACATTGAACAAGTGACATCTTACTGTTATCTTGGCATTACATTTCACCAGTCCGGCTCCTTTAATACTGCCAAACATGATGTGTACAAAAAAGGTCTAAAATCATATTTTCACTTGACCAAGTCTTTCGGGTGTGCAAGACCAAATGTACAAACATGTATGCACCTATTTGATCATACCGTGAAACCAGTGACCCTGTATGGGGCAGAGATTTGGGGTTGTATTAATACTAAAGGGGCTCTGCGGAAAGGGTATGATTATCTAATACAGTATGCTCATGAATTACCAGCTGAAATGTTACATGTAAAATTTGGTAAATATGCTTTAGGGGTACATTCAAAAGCATCTAATGATGCAGTTCGTGGCGAGTTGGGGCGAACTCCAATCTGTGCAGGTATATTCAGAATGATGACTAAATACTGGTCACGGTTGGCATCCCTGAAGGATGACAGCCTTGTCGCCGAAGCATACTCGGCGATCTGTGATCTGCACTGTGATAATATAGATTCATGGGTGCACAGCATGGAAACACTGTTTAATATACTTAATATCGCACACTTATCGCCAGGGATGTATAGCACATCAAAGCAATTTCTGCCTCAAAAGATTGTGAAACAATTTACTGAAATATATTTACTTAAGTGGAGAGCAGGGATTTTAATTCCTGATTCTTCCATTGATATGTTATCCGACCCGCTCAAATTTCATACCAAATTTGCGGGTAGAAAGTTGCGCACATACCAACTTTTCAAATCTCACTTTCGGACGGAATCATATCTGAATTCCGTGACAGTTCGAGCACATCGTGCCGAACTCACTAAATTTCGCATTTAGTGCCCATCGACTTCAAATTGAGCAGGGTCGTTTTAAGAATTTGAACATTTCCCTCAGGAAATGTCTCTATTGCAATGCCATAGAGGATGAGTTCCATGTGCTCATGGTTAGCCCAGCTTATGCGGATTCCAGAAAAGCCTTGTTCACCGTTGCGGAGCGCTGTCCTTCCAACTTCGCCGCACTACCTATTACTTATCAGTTCTCTTGGTTGCTTAGCAATGAGAATCCTGTACTTTGTCAAGCAGTAGCCGAGTTTTTGTGTAAAGCTTCTATCTTTCGAAGTAATATATATGTGCACAACAACATAGGGGGCCTACCTAGTATATTAACTATATTATAAACCTATATTCTCTTGTTCAGCTGCTCTGTACTGGAAAAGGGCCTTATTCTTAGTGGGCCTACCGTATATACGTATATTTTTGGAGTGGTGAGTTTCATCACTACATCGCGAATTAATAGGGAAGTTACCGTACGCATGATATTCTGCTACCATTTCCTGCTATCATATGATATTCTGGTAGATATGGTTGGCCATCCCTGCCACAATTCCTCATTTACAGGGTGCCTGTAAATAATATATACCATGGTATAAAATGCCAAGCCTGCCATAATTCTTATTTACAGGATGCCTGTAATTATTTTGTACCATGGTATAAAATGCCGAGCCTGCCATAATTCGTATTTACAGGATGCCTGTAAATCGCCAAGCCTGCCACAATTCGTATTTACAGGATGCCTGTAATTATTTTGTACCATCATGGTATAAAATGCCGAGCCTGCCATAATTCCTATTTACAGGATGCCTGTAAATCGCCAAGCCTGCCACAATTCGTATTTACAGGATGCCTGTAATTCATTTTAGCCGTAAGTCGTAAATTTTCACCTTCTTATTACTTCCACCAATGATATGCGCTTTTACAAATTTGGTGCCGGGCTTTACACAAACTCCAAACAGGGTCATCTTCCCTTCTGCCTGTCGAACGACCCTGCCCTCAATCAATTTACATATAGCCATGTACCAAAACATCATTTCACAAAACCTGAATTTTACCAGCCAAAAACAGTCCACATACTAAATACGAGGATATATAATTTTGCAGATGTAAATGTGCGGGAACATTTAATTCCGACAAAGCAAGCATCGCTGATTTGTTTTCAAACAAACGACCGTTAGCCTTGATCATGGAGCTTACTGTAGATGGAGGAATAACATCTTATCAATCTTATCTACCACCGTCTGTGTTTAATCTGTTTAGAACCCTGTTTAAAGAAATATCAAAGCAAGCAGGCTAGATAATGAGGTCTTAATCTGTTGACACTGCTGGTTTTATTGCTCTCAGCCTGTCCTGTGTGTTCAGGTCTGGCCACTGACAGCAATCAAGGAACTTGAGGTCTTAAAACTGTGGTCAATCTATGAACACTACATGGTTACAGTAATCTGGGCGGAGATAAACTACAACCAACCGTAAACCGACCAATCTGTAAATAATGGCTGTATATTGGAAATCATGGTAGCCAGGAAATCAGCCTCGGAAAATGATGCCTTTTGGTGCAAAAAAAAACATTGAAATTCGTCCACTAGATCCAGATTTATGGACGAATGAACATATATATTCAAGCTGAGTGAATTGCTCTCGTAAAATAAAATATTTTCCGGAGACTTCCGGATAATATGAAAACATGCTCATACCACCACGGAACATTGCGGAATTAGCCGAGAGTCCCTGAAAGCCTGGTCAGTCAGCCCACCATCTGGTAAGCTAAGCGGTCATGAAATAATCAAGGGGCTTAGTTTTATCACTGTCGGCGGCCAAATTTTGACCATTGATGTCACGGAGTGATCTCTATATTCGAAAAATCTATATTAGGCCCCATGCCTTGATGTAGTCCAAATGTTGTGGTTGTAAAGAGATGAACAGTTTACTTAAGTACTTGGTTAATTCTGGTTAATTCAAGTTGTTGCGATACCGAGCAGTTCGGATAATCTCGCATTTTTAATCTCTGGCATGAATTACAGGCATCCTGTAAATACGAATTATGGCAGGCTTGGCATTTACAGGTATCCTGTAAATACGAATTGTGGCAGGCTTGCCGATTTTATACCATGGTACAAAATAATTACAGGCATCCTGTAAATACGAATTATGGCAGGCTTGGCATTTACAGGCACCCTGTAAATACGAATTATGGCAGGCTTGGCATTTTATACCATGGTATATATTATTTACAGGCATCCTGTAAATGACGAATTGTGGCAGGGATGGCCAACCATAGGTAGATACCGGTACTGAGTGAGTGAGTGAATAGGGTTTAACGTCGCTTTCAACATTTTTTCAGCTATATCACGACGGGGAAGGGAAGGGATGGGAGGCCCGGGGAGGGACAGGGGCACCTACTTGTAACAGAGCAGATCTAATGCTGCCATTTTATAGTGCTGTCCCACTGAAATATCATGCCGTAGGCAGACATGACACCCCACTCAGTCACATTATACTGACACCGAGCGAACCAGTCCTTGTTCTATCCTCTTAATGCTGAGCGTATGATATTATATATGTGTTATTGTCAGTTGTAACATGTAATGTTGGGGTTATCTGATACAGGGTAGTGGAATTAATACAATGATGGGTTGGTTCTTATATGTTTTTATTTCTTTCGTCTTTTGTACATTGATTGTCTGCCCCTTGCGGGCGCTGTGATCAGCAAAATAAAGATTCTATTCTATTCTATTCTTTCTTGCGACCGAGTTTCCTCCCTTCTGAGATAAGAAGTTGCAGCGCCACCTACAATCCGATCGTCGAGGAAAAGACGTTCAAGGAGAAAAGTTTATTTTTGGGGCAGATTTTTAGGTAAAATTAACTCAGAAATCGAACGATATAATAGTACAGTTACATTGTGTTGTGTTATGTCTCATGGTGGAGTTAGTTCGTTTCATCAAATTCGAAAGAGCACAACATGTAATTTTTCCTTCTGACTGTCTGAAAGTGGAACGCAACAACAACAACACTGGCACTGCTTAAAATAATACTTTATAATTTTAGAATCCAGGTGGATCCATCAAAATGGAATTGGAGTGGGTGGTACAAAGGCATACATAGTGTCACTAGATTATCAAAGCAGTGTTGTTATTTATCTTTAAAAGGCCTTTTAGAAAGGGGAAGGTGTGTGTGTTTTTCATTCATCCATACATGTGCAAATTTACTTCATTTCGAACATACTTAGTAGTTGCAGTAAGCATTGGAATGACATCATCAGAAGTATCTGTTTGACTTTGTGACCATACTTTATATATAGAATGGGAGCAGCCTTGGTCATGTATCCAAGGTCAAAAGTATTAGTGTATAATATATTCAGTGATTTGCTTCATATTTGATTAATTTTTCCATAATTGAAGATGGATAGTGTCTGCCGGAATTGACCTGAAGAATTCTTTGGACTTTGAAGAACTGGGGAGATAATATTCATAAGTTTAGCTAAGCATGCATGCATTCACCCATCATTACAATGGCTATTTTTGTTCATCTTAGAAATAAACACATACAAAGTTTTGTCTACCATGTGTCTATAGAGATGAAAAATATTTCTTAAGATTTTGTTTTACATTCTGCTTTTGTTTCACATTCTGCTTCAGAGTCTGGTCACAATTTCAGACACCTTCAACTCTTTCGTAAATTCAATGATAAGTTATATGAGTCCATGACATTATCCCCCAGCGACATTTTCCCCACCGACATTTTCCCCACCGACATTTTCCCCAGGCGACATTTTCCCCCAGCGACATTTTCCCCAACCTAATATTACGTGCTGTAATAATTACGATCTGCCAACAATCGCAGTCGCGGTCATTTCCTCACCTTGACTTTTTTTTACGTTTGCACGTAGGAGAGTTCTAGGAATTCAAGGGAGATTACTTTTTAGTTAAACATCGGCAGATGTATGCAAACGTGCCTTCTTTTCAGGCAAAATAAATAAGAATAGATTATCAATATCACGCTCTTATGTTCTGTTTTCTGGCTGTTATTTATTTCCTGGCAAATGTTATGTAGCCCTACTGACCGCAATATCGTCAATTTTCCTCAATACTTTTCTTCTGTGATAATGTATTTTTTGAAAGTTCAGTTTTGACAATCGTTATGAATGAAATATTTTTTATTTTAATGTTCAGTTTTGTATAAAATCTTAAGAATTAAATATTTTCAATTCAAATTTGAATGTCTCGTAATCTTATCGGAATATATCGGCAGTGATGATGAAGTGATCAAATAATATAATATAAAATTTTTACCGCTTTCATGCAGCAGGAATTTTTGATCACTTTCCATTCATTGGCATATAATCTTCTTGATTATAAAGAAATCCATAAATAAAGTAATCCGTAAATAACTTCAAACTTCTTTGAAGCATTGTTTATATTATACTCTTAGTGAATCTGACTGAGTGATTAATCCGTAATCCTATGGTAAGTCATCTAGCCTACCATTGTTTCACTCGCCCAATTGTCTTCATCTTACTGCTCTTGCTCATTGATTAATCTGTAATCCCATGATAAGTGTTCCAGAACTATTGTTTCATTTGCCCAATTGTCTTCATCCTACTAAAGAGCTTTGATCTCTTGTCGCCCTGCATATTTTACAATAATATCTGTTTGGCACCATGTCGTTTGAGTTGATGACAAGTTGTTGCTGTCAAAGGTGATTTTATGCTAATATACATATTATTACTATATCTAATAAAAAATACACCTGAAAATTCAATCTTGTTCATTTCGTTAAAGATGTGTTATATATTGATAATCTATTCTTATTTATTATGCCTACGTTTGCATACATCTGCCGAAGATTAACTAAAAAGTAATATCCCTTGAATTCCTAGAACTCTCCTACGTGCAAACGTTAAAAAAAATTCAAGGTGAGGAAATGACCGCGACTGCGATTGTTGGCAGATCGTAATTATTACAGCACATAATATTAGGGTGGGGAAAATGTCGGTGGGGAAAATGTTGTGAGGAAAATGTTGCTGGGGGATAATGTCGGTACCCCAAGTTATATGCCGTGCCGGTGCTGTTTTATATCATGTCATACTTGAGGTGTAGAGAACTTAATTATGCTTTAATTTGTTTACCTGTAAAAACTTTATTTAAAATTCACCTGCTATATGCCTTGTCACAGAGGAAAGAAACAACTTAGAATTATTTCATCAGGGAGCCTGCACAAGACTCTTCATCCTTTCCCATGCCGGTTTTCCAAACACTTATTTTTCACACACTTATTGATTTTTAATGGAAGAATTATGTGCAGAATATAAATAAACTCAATGGAAGTTGAAATCGCTGTATTCTGGGTCATTCACACATTTTAAATATGTAATCGTAGCATAGTCCGAGCTTCCTATGACCCTTCAGAAATCTCTCAGAAATTATCTATTTGGAGTCGGAGTTCTCTCCCATACAAAAATGGGAGAGACCAAAGACATGTGGATGTCTGTGTTTTATTTATAAACATAGCAGGAGTGCTGTAAATCACACTCCTAAAAATTCTGAAACTGATTTTCAGGAATGTGATACCACACTACAGCAGTTACAAAAAAAAGGGGGAATTTCAGTTGACGAGTGCTGTTTTTCACACTCCTGAACTAAAACTGGAGTGTGATGGTGTTGGAGTATGATCATGTGAATCGAGGGACTGACAGGTAATGTTTCAGTGCAATATATGAAAGTGATGTAAATTTACCAAATAGTTCATTTACATGTCCCAAATGGTCTTTGAACCCATATCCAAACAAGGCATTATTTCTAGCTGTGGTGCAGTGAACCATTTGCCCCTGGAAGATCAAGATAAGTAAATGCGAGAAATTTAACTGCTTTGTAACACTGAAGGTTCTACCGAATATCCCTGCACAATTTGCATGAAAACATACAGAGAGGTGGTGTGAAGAATAAGTTGATATTTTTTTCTACGAAAAATGTCCTGAAATTGAATTTTTTAACACAATAAAACAGAGGTGATGAAAAGCATAACCGTAACCTTTGACCCATGGCGCTAGAGTCTACGATCACGTCGTATAATATCGCCTAGTTGGTTGTGTCGGATGTCCTGTTGTGAAGGACATTGCCCAACAATAGAGTATGACAACTTTATCATGACTTTAACAAAGGCATTACATTTTAGAAGCTTGTGTTTCAGGGGGTAAGGGATTCCAGTCCTTTGGAATTCTTTACTCCCTGAAACACAACAAGCTTCTTCAGTTCAAACCTTCAAAACTTCGTATTTGAAACACAGGGCAACATAAAATGTATGTGTTAAACTAAATGCCCATGTATCTATTGCAATCTATGTATGTTTATATTGTATATCCTTAAAATGTATATTGCTTCTTGGACCTCCGGGGAAGATCAGTATTTGCTGCTGACTGAGTGTACTTTGCAAATTGTACATCACCCTCAGTAAATAAAGATTATTATTATTATTTAGCTTTGTGACGTTTTGGCGTTTCAATGGAAATGTCACCGGAACATTCGCTACGAATCATCGTAATCAGACTAGTTAGCAGGTCACAGCCTTGATGGTTTCCATACAGGTGTGTTAACGGAGGGGTTAAAGTTTGTTTTTCTTAAATTTGACCATTCCCAAAAACAGTAAACCACTATTAATTTTGATACTTTTTCTTACAACTACTTAGCATCAAAAAAATTATGGGGTGTGGGAACGATTTGGTAGAATCTTTAACCCTTTCTTTCCCAACATTGCCATCGTGTATTTATGCCACCTCATCTCCTATCAATGGACGTTTGGCAACTATGGACTGAAGCGGTAATCTAGGGCAGTGCACCTATTGATAATATATGACTGAGTTTCCCCATAGATCAACTTTCATGCCATCACATGACACCCTGCAACATGGTCACCTTCTGAAGCAAGAATTCTGCTCCCACACAATGTAAGTTTATGAACAAATTTCACCCATAAACTTGCTGCATCTAGAATTTGTTTTGTGCCAGTAAAAATATTTAACACATGGGCTTTGGCATGCCATAAGATTTATTTCATGCAAATAAATAGGCCTAAAGTGACCCTAATATGATAACCCACAAAGTCACGGAGTTTCAGCTCTTAATTTTTTGTCGTTCCGGAGATATGAGCAAAAATCCAACCGGGGTGGGGGGGGGGGGTGGAAAGTGCCCCCTCCACCCCAGGCCAGGTAGGGTTAACGTCCATTCATGAGGACAGTCGTTTTCACCATCATTCCCGGCGCCGATTATATTTTTGCATGTCTGTACAAATTCCAACAAGAATTCAGTTCATAATTCGACTGAATCGGGGAAATTGCCCATATATATTTGTCAGTCCGTATAAGTAACTGAAATATTGGTTGATTGGAATATTTGTACATGTATGAATGAATGAATCTACCTTTGAATGTTTAAAATATAGCATTTTTATGCTTGAACTGGTGATTTTTGTTACTATTTGAATTAAAACAGCAATAATTACCCCCTAATAAGTTGAAGGGATGCAGTTCATTGTGACATATTCAACAAAATATCAAGCTACACAGTCTTATCTTCCCAATGTTGCCAAATGGCAACAATTCCCAGTTGCCATGGCAACAGATATATCAATTAAATGAAACCAAAAATAGTTTCTATGCCCCAAACCTATCAACTACCCAAAATATCAGATTTTTCCTACATATGCATCTGGGTCCAGGAAAGAAAGGGTTAAACAGCATGACTGAAAAATTTACTTTTACCAAGAAAGTGTTATACTGAAAATTATTTCACCTTCTAAATCATTAAAATGACTTTAATACCCATCGAGTGTTGTCACAAATGGCTGATATAAGTGACTTTGTTTATTTTTTGTTTTCAGGACCGTTGGTAGTTGTCATAAGGCTGATAATATAAGTAACTTTTTATATTGCTTGTTTACAGGACCATTGAGGGTTCACGGTTGTGTCAGAAATTGCTGATAGCAACTTTGTATATTGCTAGCTTGTTTACAGGACCATTTAGAATTGTGTCATATTGGCTGATATAAGTCAGTGACTGTTTATCGCTTGTTTATAGGACAATTGAGAAATGTGTCATATTGGCTGATATAAGACAGTGACTGTTTATTGCTTGTTTGCAGGACCATTCAGTGTTGTCACAATGGCTGATTAGTGACTGTGTGTTGCTTGTTTACATGACCATTGAGGGTTGTCACAATGACTGATTTAAGTGACTTTGTTTATTGCTTGTTTACAGGACCATTGAGTGTTGTAACAATGACTGATTAATAAGTGACTTTGTTTATTGCTTGTTTACAGGACCATTGAGTGTTGTCACAATGGCTGATATAAGTGACTTTGTTTATTGCTTGTTTACTTGATCATTGAGGGTTGTATCAGAAATGGCTGATTTTAGTGACTGTTTTTTTGTTTATTTACAGAACCATTGTGTCACAGTGATTGGTATATCTGACTTTGTTTATTGTTTGTTTACAAGACATTGAGGGTTGTGTCACAATGACTGATATAAATGACATTGTTTATTTTTTGTTTACAGGACCACTGAAGTTTGTGTCACAATGATTAATTTAAGTGACTTTGTTTATTGTTTGTTTACAGGACCATTGAGGGTTGTGTCACAATGACTGATATAAGTGACTTGGACAGGTTAGTATGCTACACATTTTCCAAAACTAGATGTACATGCATTCACCAACCGCCATGATTCCTATATTCATATGGGTACTAATATGCTAAGGTGTAACAAACAGGCACTTCATGTTGAAGTCACTTATTACAGTTACATATGAAGAAATTTTAACTTCTGGAAATGCCACTATTTTGTCTGAGTGTTGTGGAGATAGAAAAAATAATAACAGGTTC
The DNA here is from genome assembly GCA_036873755.1 of Hanleya hanleyi. NCBI lineage: Eukaryota > Metazoa > Mollusca > Polyplacophora > Lepidopleurida > Hanleyidae > Hanleya > Hanleya hanleyi. The sequence continues at coordinate 99,214 of JAVTVY010009795.1, read as the reverse complement.
AACTTCAAATTATTTGTTTTTAATTAACTTAATTAACCTTGATTTGAGGCCAATATTTGCACCAAGATTGTGACATACACCATGGTGACATCCAAAAGATGCTTTTATATGTAATAATACACATAGAAGATGACTTTCTTTGTAGTCACTAGGTGGAATGGATCTAAAGGTAGAAATTGATGCACAATTAAAGTGGCAAAAGTGTGATTTAACAAAAGAATTTTAAGGTCCTAACCACCACGCTTGGACGTAACACTTTCCGTCCTCCAATAAGCCCTCATTGTAGAGATTTTTAAGTACTCACAACTACATAGTTAATGATGCCAACCTTATTAAAATGAAAGTTATGCCCCTTCTGTCTTTTCATGAATGTAAAGTTCCTGACAAATGCAAACACATATTTAAAAAAAATTAGATTTATCAAAAATCTTCAGATTTTCCGTCTTATGTTACGTCCGACATACTAATTATGCTAATTAACTTTACTTGCAGTAATATTTCATGGGGTTTGTGATTCCCCTTGCTTGTGTGATGGGTGACACATGCCCCAAATTTTATGCTTCCATCCCATGTACTTTAGCTGTACACTACCAAAATGCAGTGTCCGTCTTCATTGCCTGCCAGTGTTCGTCCGACATAATCCGTCCTCGTTTGTCCGACACATAAGTAAATTTTCAGCATATTCTGAGTGCATATTCAGAGCAGACCATCAAAATACACACTTATAGTGATACACAGTCATTTCTTCTCTGTACCTAAGCACTGTTTGGTTTGTGGTATTCATAATTGTAGTATTTTCAAATGTCGGACAAACAAAGACGGACAGGTTTTCCTCCCCATTTGTTTAACATTGTCCGTCTTAGTTTGTCCAACTATTTTGGGGCATAAAGGCATATTTTTTAAAAATAGTAAATAACTTTTATTTTCATATCAAGTTAAAGAACCTTGTATTCTTCACCTAACTTTATAATTTTCAACATAGTTTATTTCAATTAAGTGCCTATTAATTTAAAAAAAGATACGTTTCCATCAGCTTTTCCGTCTTTGTTTGTCCGACACTTTGTCATGCTTTGTACTAATTTCTTCACAGATACGTTAAATTTTTCAAATCAAACACTGAAAGTGTTCATATATGTAAAATACTGTCCTAAAAGTCCACTTGCAGTAGAAATCCATTTGCTATTCCCTTATTATGTATTGTTTTACCCCCCCATTTTCCGTCCTGTGTTTGTCCAACATTTTCAGTGATGCTGTACTAAAACAGGTCTGAGAATAATAACACACTTGAAGACTATGTTAACTCTATAATTTTAATATAGCTGAGAGATATCGCCATCAAATAATGTAAAGAAGAAGAGCTGTAGTCTATTTTATATTTTGAGCTTCAGTGTCCCATATTTGTTACACCTTAGCATATAAACACCCATATATGATTTTTATCCCTCAGCCAATTTGGTCTTGGGGTAATGTCATCATTATGTATGTTTGTCTGTCCATTTTCTCATTCTCACCCTATCTCAAATATGACTATGCTTAAAGGAGCACCAAACTTACAAATCACATTCATATGATCACAGTGCAGAAGCCTACAGAAACTCCTCAAGATTGACCTATATTTCCTGAGGCGAAAGTAACTCATTGATTGCTGGATATTTTGATGGTATCTTTGCCCGAATAGGTTTTTTCAGTATTAACATATTTGATTAAGAGGATAAAGTAGGTGGAGAGGATGCGTTGTATACCAAAATTGAGGTCGAGGTCAGATGTCAAATCTTTTAGACCTAATTTTTTGTGAGTGGATTAAAGGGAAAAGATGTCACGTATCAAAATTTAGGTCAGAGGTCACTGTGACCCCAAAATAGGAAAATCATTAAAAATCATATTTTTTTGTTGGGTCAGTCGATACATTAGGGGGAGATGATGTGTTCCATACTAAAATTGGGGTCAGTGTTGCACTGATACCCCAAAATCAGAAAATCTTTAAAACATCACATTTTTTGTGTGTCAATAGATACATTAGGGGGAGACGATGTGCCACATACCAAAATTGAGATCAAGTTCATGGTGACCCGAAATCAGAAAATTACAAAAAAAATCACATTGTGTCTGTATGTGAAGATAGTAGTGTCATGACTTTTCCTCATGTCACAAACTGTCACATGGAACAAAATTAAGCCTCGCTTTCATGTACGAATATAATGGTGCCCTATGGTCACTCTTCGCCAACTCAACACACCCTAATCTATCACATTGGATGGATTTTTTATGTGAAAGAATTATTTCCCAGAGCATTTATATCATGGGAATGTCTGAAGAAATATTGCATTAGAGTTCACCAATGTTAAATGGTCCATACTTATGAATGCCCTTGTTTGTTTTTCTAGACAAATCGAACATTTGCGACGCTGCGAAGTTATTAAGGAGAGTGAGGTGAAAGCATTGTGTGCCAAGGCTAGGGAAATTCTCATAGAAGAAAGCAATGTACAGAGAGTTGACTCCCCTGTCACGGTATGACTCCTGAATATTTGTTGCTAGTGATGGGCTGTTCTGTGAAGGATAAACTGAAATTTCTTGGAAGATGGCAAAAAATTAATATGTGACAGGGCATTTTTGTACATGTGTTATCAGGATCCTCTTTATTGCTATGGTAAATCCACAAATTCAATCACAGGAAGTGAAATTTCCAACCATAAAGCTCGGTTAGAACATGAAATTGACAAAATTATCCAGAATTCCGTTTTAGTCCATTATTTCTTAATGATTTCAGAGGGTGATCAAATTTATAAGACGACTCGACTTGAATTTTGTCCACAGAATTGGGGGTGATCGAATTATTAGATGATTTACTGTAGCCCTGGAAGAATAAGGTTCCGTACTATGATCATCATATGATCGACTTGGACTTGCCGCTGTCTGAATTGATGTTCGTAATTACAAATAGTACTGCATTATCAAATACCCTATTTCTTCTAATTATGCAGACGGCAAAACTTATCTCCAGGTTACTGTGGAGAGGAATCTTGCAAACATTCTACAAATTTCACCAGCTGTCTTTTCAGTTTTAGGGATAAATAACATATCCATGCCACAGTATTGAGTCTCAGTTGACAGAAAGATGGATTTTTTTCTGCTCCTAAAAGTCTAAAAATGCTGTTTGAAAAATTAGAAGCAATAGGGCAGATATGGTAATCCCTCTAATAATTCAATCACAAGAAGTGAAATTTTCTACTATAAAATCAGGGGTGATCAAATTTATTAGAATAGGAAGTTGACAAAATGGTTTAAAATCGAGCATATAATTGATTATTTATTCTAATGATTTTGAGGGTGATGCAATTTATTAGAACAGCCGATTGGATTTCGCCCCCAAAATTGGATAGGGCGATTGAATTATTAGGGGGATTAGTACCGTAATTGGAATATTGAAACAAAACAAAACCCATTCATGTATGTATGGATTATATTGTAACTAAATTATTCAAATTCTTGTAAGTGTTTTAAGTCATTTACCGTTTCTTTCACACAGGTGTGTGGAGATATCCACGGGCAGTTCTACGACCTGAAGGAGTTATTCAAAGTAGGCGGCGATGTTCCGGACACAAACTATTTATTCATGGGGGACTTCGTCGATAGAGGCTTTTACAGTGTAGAAACGTTTTTACTTTTATTAGCATTAAAGGTGAGCTGTGATATTAATTAACTTTATGTACACTTGTACTGGATCATGTTTTTGTCTGTGCTGTATGCATGGGACAACGAAAAATCTACTGACTGTATCCTCTATTAAAGTATAGAATTATATCGGGTACAATTCTGGATATGCTGCATGCATAGTGTTAGCCACAGCAGTCTTTCGTTTTTGAAAATAGCTGGAGTGCTGTTAATCACACTCCTAAAGTTTGCAAAATGATTTTAAGGAGTGTGATATCACACTCCTCCAGGTTACAACTTAGGGAGGCTTACAATTGGCGAGTGCTATTGTTCACACTCCTGAGCTAATTTTCAGGAGTGTGATGGAGTGTGATCACACTCACACTCCTCAAAAACGAATGACTGCACAGTCGAGTGAAATTTATAATTAGATGGGTAAAAATTGGAATCTGACTGGCCAAATGCAGTAAAATGTGATGTGAGCCAGTTTTTACCCCTCGGGCAAATTTTGCCTATGCAATTAAGTTAGAATTGACTTGAATTTTTTTGAAGATGACTGCCCTTGATCTATATTTCCAAGATAAAATTACTTCATTTGATTATAAACTTTTTAGAAGAGTATATTTAGAGCTAAGAATTCAGTCATGCTCTACCAGAACCTCAGGCCTTGGCAAAAGCTGAACTACAATCAACCTCACCAGATCACATTTTTGTTAATCTAGTTCTAAACGTACACTGACGATATAATACAATGCATGATTGCTGGGTGTATACAATAACTGATAGCTGAGGGGTATTGAAGCCCAATGAGCTATTTTTATATCCTGGCTAATAACCTGTGACTCTATATCATTCCTGAGGTTCACATTCTTGATGGGGTAAAAGTTTTATTTTCGTCTGCCATCTGACAAAGCTGTACCATGATTCAGAGCAGCTCTGCCATAATGAAGACCAGTCACATTATTATTAGGATTTTAATATTACTTTCATGAGCTCTCCGAAAAAGATCATATTTGAGTAAGAGCCAGCTACTTTCATGTTCTCCAAGGTTTTGACAGAACTTAGGGATGATCTGATTGGTCAACAGTTAAATGGATGATATCACGTCATGTGAGTAACATTTGTAAAAGTTACTGCGAAGTTTGCTGGCTCAGACATCTAAGAAGAAGCACACCATGCAACTATAACCTCATATTAGTATATTGGATTAGTATCCTACGTTCTATATGGGACATTTCTCAACTCCTGTCATTCACTTAATTAGTTCTCAGAGCTTGGTTTGTAGTCTGTCACGTAAGTAACTTTCTGGTTTACTTACATGACAGAGTTCAAATCAAGCTCTGTAAACTAATGAAGTGAATGATAGGAGTTGTAAAATGTCCCATATAGAAGGTAGGATACCAGCTGAATATGCTTAAGGCTGTTCCATTTAAAAAGGTATGGGATGGGAGGAAGGCACTCGATATATTATTCTTTGGGTCGTGTTCAATCCATGTTACAACATTGGGAAGGCCAATAAAATTTCTACGGGTGGTGGGGTATAATTCAAAGCTGCCTTCCCTCCCATACCTTTTTAAATGGAACAGCCCTTACGATTTTTTACTGTATAGTGTTTTTACCCCTCGGCCAAAATTTGGCCGAAGGGTATTGTCGTCGTCATGTACGTCTGTCCGTCTGTCCGTCCGTCCGTCACACCTTTCTCGTTACCAAGATATCTTCAGAACGACTTACCCTAGGCACACCAAACTTGCAGTGCACATCCGTATGCGCGTGACGCAGAACCCTATTGAATCTGGACCTGATTGGTTGGAAACTTTGGCGGCCATCTTTAATTTATGCGAAACCATCACAGCTTTCTCGTTACCAAGATATCTTTAGAACGACTTACCCTAGGCACACCAAACTTGCACTGCACATCCATATGCTCATGACCCAGAACCCTATTGAATCTGGACCTGATTGGTTGGAAACTTTGGCGGCCATATTTAATTTATGCAAAATCATTAATCTTGTGTATCTTAGGTACCATTTCACTGTTCCGTGTGTGAACTTGGTATAGATCATCGATGCATCAAGAAACTTCAAAGGAATGACCAAACCCGTTTCCCTGATTCGGTGGAAACCTTGGCGGCCATCTTTAATTAATGCAAAATCTTTAATGATATATATCTTTGATACCATTCAAGTGTTCTATACAAAACTTGGTATACAGCATCGATGTATCAAGAGACCTGCAATGTATAACCACATCAGTTCCTCTGAGTGGCAGGAAGGATGGGCGGCCATCTTTAATTTATGCGAAATCATTAATGATCTCTATCTCTGATACCGTTCGAGTGCTCGATGTAAAATTTGGCATATATCATCGATGCATCAATAGACTTACGATAAATGGCAGTTCTGGTGTTTCTGATTGGGCGGAAACCTTGGTGGCCATCTTTAATTTATGCAAAATCTTTGATGATGTATATCTTTGATACCATTTCAGTGTTCTATATGAAACTTGGTATACAGCATCCATGTATCAAGACACTTGCAATGAATAACCACATCAGTTTCTCCGAGTGGTGGGAAGGATGGGCGGCCATCTTTAATTTATGCGAAATCATTAATGATCTCTATCTCTGATAATTTTCAAATGCTCTATGACAAAATTTGGTATACATCATCGATGCATCAACAGACTTATGTAATGAATACCGACTTCTCTGATTGGACATAAACCTTAGAGGCCATTTCTAATGGCAAATTTTTTCATAATCTGTATATTTGTCACTTGACTGCTTGGTGTTCCTGAAGTCTTGCTTCAAATTGAATACATTATGAATGGCTGGCGCCCAGAGCCGAGGGGTTTTCAGATGCACAGCTTCGTATTCTTCTTGTTAGAATGAGTGAGTAAACTTCGAGGTAACTCACAAATGTTACTTTCGTGACATGAAATCACCCAAATAAGCTATTGATGTTTAGGTATCGTGGTGTTAAATGTTCATGCTCGTTTGCCACTGCAGGTCCGTTATCCAGATAGAATCACACTAATCCGAGGGAATCACGAGAGTCGACAGATTACACAAGTTTACGGGTTCTATGACGAGTGTCTCAGAAAGTATGGTTCCATCACTGTGTGGCGGTGTTGTACGGAGATATTTGATTACCTTAGTCTCTCCGCTATTATAGATGGAAAGGTGAGTAGTATGTTACTCCGCATAACTCATTTTCGTCACTAATTCCCCGATGAAAAACCAATTTTAACTTGAATGTAACCCATCTTCTCCAGTTGTTATACATACCCTTTTCCACATCATTTAATTTATTAGTCAAAATTTTCAATGACTGTTTTAATGTGTTCTCCAGTGTTCAAAATGAAGTCAAGTTTCTGACTTTTATTTGAAACTTACTACAGTACAGGCCTTCAAGTGCCTCCTATATTTTCGAGTCATTCCTCTGTTCTCCTTAAAACGTCCTATATTTCCTATATTTTGACTTTTTCTCATGAAAACTTTCACCAATGCTCCAAAATGAGTCAAATTGGCATGAGGAAATACATTTCAGGAAAAATGAAAGTACTCAAGAGTACTATTGTCTGGAACAGTAATGGATGTGCAATATCGATTCGTTGCTTTAGAATAGTGTACATCTATTTCGATTTTCGGGAGTTTCCGAATTGTCACCGTAAGAGTTATTTGCCCCTGCTCGCTAATGGGCACTCGAGTCAGGGAAAACAATATATGTACTCAATAACATGAAAAGAGATAGGGTGCAATAAGCCTTTTCGCGGTTACAAGAATCGGGAGTGATCTAGAGTTCGCTGTGTGAAATGAGTTACCTGTATCTCTTTATTCAGCATTACAAAGGCATGAAAACAAATACAGTTTGCCATACACTGTTTACATCTGGCAGATTCCACGATAACCTAGTCCACTAACGCACATTTCCGTCAATCATTGACGGAACATGACATTTGCAACACCTATAAATTCAAAAATATCAATGAATTGCATAAGATGAAAATAAACAGGAACCCCTATGAATTCCATGTACAGTTTTCAATTTAGTGGGACAAAACAAAAATGACATCTGCAACATTTTTGTTACCTATGTCATTTTTCCGTCAAAATCTATTTTGTATGTTTACAAGAAATTTCTTGTAAGACAAGCAATTGCATATGCTCAGTGGAATTAGGCCAAGTGTATTGATGTATCTGTACCCTTGTCAGTGTATGACATCACCCATGCTGTAATACAGGGTATTTTCAAAATTTTGCTAATGTCATTTCCGTCACGGGAGTTGGACGGAAATGACATTAGCAACGTTTTTCAAATGCTCATAGTATCCATGTATTGGTATTTAACACACTGGCAATGGTACATATATCTTAATAAGGTCAAGCTAGTATCACTGTAAATCTTTTTTTGAATAATTTAGTTGACATTTGATTTGTGGTGATTATTGTAAAAAAAGTATGATGGAAATATGACATTAGAACAAGTGACATTAGCAACATTTACATTTCTGTCTCTCTATTTTACTGCAGACAAGAAATATACTGGATAAGACTGTCTCTCTACAGGGTAAAATGGTTACACAACCTTGGTGGGTTTAGCAAACATGTACATGACAAGGAATCAGTTTTTACCCCTCGGCCAACTTTGGCCTAGGGGTATTGTCGTCATCATGTACGGCTGTCCGTCCGTCCGTTACCGCGATATCTACAGAACCGTTTCATGCATGGCAACCAAACTCATTACATCTATTTATCTTCACGTAAATCAGAAGCCTATCGAAAATGAGTCATCTCGGACAATATTTTGCAGAGTTATGCCCCTTTTTACAAATAAAAATCCATTTATGATTTGTTATTGTGATAATTTCAGAACCGTTCCATATACAACATCCTAACGTGATACAGTTGTTTCTCTTGACCTGAACTAGATGCCTATCGAAAATGAGTCGTGTCAGAAAGTATTTTGCAGAGTTATGCCCCTTGTCTAATAAAATCCACTAATTCCTACTGTCACCAACAACAGACATGAGAACAACAATTGACCACATCTATACAAACATTCCAAACATGCAGTGTGGTGTTTCAGAGACCTATTACTCCTTTCATAAGGCTGTCTGGGTCGCATTCAATTAAATATCTCCCACAAAAGGTGCGTAAACAGTTCGTTCATTGAAGTTATTGATCTTTTTCCATTAAAGTTCCATTAACAGTTATTCATCCCTCCCAAAAAATGGACTGCTAACCATTCCCCCACCTGATTGATCTTATTCTACTAATATGATTCACTCATCTTGTTCCACTAACAAGTTTTTTTATCAGTAATTATAATAAACAAAATTTATTCACAACATGATTTGTAGTTTTACTTTTTTGTTTTGCTAACAACCTAACCTAACAACACTTTTAGTTGCCACACGTCATTTTATATTCCCACCGCTTAAATGTTTCCCCAAATTTGGCTCTCTTCTAATGATTTCCATTTCAGAAATTTTAGTTGTGTTTACCAAGATATGACAAACGTATATCTATAGTGTATGTATTTATTCCAGAAACAAATTAATTTAAGGGGAGGAAAACTTTTTTTTTTTTTCAAAGAAAGTACACTTACAATACCAGGGGTAAATATTTCTTCCCACAAGCCAATCAATTGATAGAGACACCCTTACATTATAATAGCTGGGGTTCAAAGCCGAGGGGTTTCGATAGCGCAGCTTCATGTTTAGTATTCTGAACGTTGCTAATGTCATTTTTCGGTTGGACGGAGAATTTGACGGAAAAGTGGACTAGGTTATCGTGGAATCCGCCATCTGGACATCACAGAGATATTTGAGCTCCTTGATGAAATCTACCATGAACAATCTTTGTGCTGCTAATTATATGGGCAGGAGGCCCAGGATTTGTTTCCACGTCATTTGCCATTGTTATGAGAGCCGGCAAATAATACCTACATACAAACAATTGCATAATCCATAAACTGGCAAAATAAGAACAGTTAGACCTGAAAGCTTCATCCTCACTATAATTCTGTAGTTCACTGTGACCTTTGAAATCCAGTGACGTAAAAAAGCATACACAATCGGAAGCATGAGTGCTGCTAGCTTTACATGATTGCCTTGTAATCGTATGCAATGGATACCAATTTGTTGGCTGTACTGGTCAATAGAAATTCCCATCGTTCTTAGAAATTTAATTTACACGTGCCTTACAAGTTAAATTTAGAACTTTCGAGCGTGTTTTCAGCTCCAAATGTGCTCCACTCCAAAGTGTGCTCACTCCAAGTGTGCTCAACTCCAAGTGTACGCTCAACTCGATCGTACAAACCAGACCTATTAAATTTGGGACAAATTCACAATCACGATTTAGCGAATTGGCACGGACAATTGACAAATAGGTCAAAATACTAATCTAAGTTGGCCAATTTCGTGTTATAAGAATTCATTATTTAATTGCCAAATTATGCGACGAATATTTTCTCATTACCAGCACTGAAATGTGTTTGTTGTTGTTGCTGAGAAAGGAATTCTGACGAAACGTTTTCCTTCAGCTCAAGTTGGGCTGTAAACAACACAAACAATGATTCAGTTCAAGGACGTAAATACAGTATGGTCTGGTACTTGCCAATGAATCAAACCAAGTTTTTTCCCCACGTCGACGGTTGTCCACTTCACACGTCTGCTTATCACGGGCAATGCGGACATTAAAATCCCGCCAGAAGGAAACCACGAGGTGCTGTGGAAACCCTTGTTACCATGTGCATAGTTCAAACATAGTCCACTAATTCACGAGCAGTGTGAACAAAACAAGGTAAAAGATACGACTGGCGATACCGTTAAAATACAGGCCTTCGCCTAATTCATCTAAATGTACAAACGTTTTTGGTTGGTTTTATCCCTTCGAAGTTAAAAAATGTGAACCTGCGGATTTTCTTTCCTTTGACCGCATCACTCGTTGGCTGGCCTAATCACACTCATAAGCTGGCCAGATGGCTCTGCGCAGTTATTGGGTCAGGGGTCAGCCGGATATAGTGCGTGTGCCAGTGTTGGCAAGCAGCCAAATTTGCTGTACGGCAGCAGAGTCTGTGAATAGGGCTTCGCATTGAGTGAAAATAATTTTATTAAACACCAGAAAACTACCAAGTTTGGAACCTACAATGTAGTAGTGACCGGTCTTACACTCCTTTATTTATCATATTCTAATAAGAAAATTTCTATATTTCGCATATATTTTGGCAAATTTCCTCCTATGTTTTCCCTGAAGGCATGTTACTATATCTATTGTTTGTTTCAATCCTTGCTTCATGAGTGTCATGATAAAATTTCGAGAGAACATAACCAAATGAAAAATTTTCGATGAGGAATTCTGATGTCCATTGTTTTTGTTGTTAGATATTCTGTGTACATGGAGGCTTATCACCGTCAATACAGAGTCTGGACCAGATACGAGCCATCGATAGAAAACAGGAGGTTCCTCACGACGGTCCTATGTGTGACCTACTCTGGTCGGATCCCGAAGGTTGGTTCTCCTAGCGAAACTTCTGTGTTTTCACGTCGGATATATTTAATAATGCTTTGCACTCAGATTGATTAATAATAACATGAATATTATAAATTAATTAATAATAATTCATTAAATTAATTATTATTTGATTAATTATAAATATGTCCAATTTCTCTATACTTCATCACATCTAAAATGATCAGATTTTCTATGAAATTTTTCCATTTCTGCAGCAAGCTGCCAACACGGTATTTTGAAAAATGCATTTTTCACTTCGATTTTGTTCAGCATTGAACTTTGCTTTATTTCTTTTGCAAACAAATGAACAGTTTGTGTTTTGAGAATCAATTTTAACAAGGTTAAGGCTTTCCAGAAGTATACAATGTTTGACAGGTTTCTGTTAAAATGAATACAAAAAAAATAAAACTGCTGTACCCATCGTGATGGCGAATAAGTTGAAAGCTATCCCGATTTAACTGGAATGGTTGTATGGGTATTTACACTTGGCATCCTGGTATTCCAGAAATAATCGGTGGAAGGGTTAACATGTGTTCATGCTATTACTATTACTTGTAGATTAATGATTTGTGGTCTTTTTTTCAGATATGCAAGGCTGGGGGGTAAGCCCGAGAGGTGCAGGGTATTTATTTGGCAGTGATGTCGTGGCCACATTCAATGCAGCCAATGATATTGACTTGATATGTCGTGCTCATCAGCTGGTGATGGAAGGGTACAAGTGGCACTTCAATGAGACAGTATTAACCGTCTGGTCTGCTCCAAACTACTGTTACAGGTATAATCTCATTCAAATAGCTGAAACAGATACTGAAAGCTGTATTCAAATATATACTGTTCTGCATACGTAATTGCTCAGACACTGTCTGCGCAAATCTACCTTCAGTCGGTCTCATACTTAACTATTTTGGTGCCAAGCATCTCCACAGTAATGGCCTGCCTCCAGACAAGACTTACATGTTAAGTTTATGACATCAACACATTGGCAAAAACCTTGAACGGACCAAATTCAGTCTTTATTTGAAACCTTCAATGAAGATATGTACTTATTATATTTTTTTCTTTAATTGGTGAATAAAATTTCATTCATTCATTCATATTTGACGAACAATATACGGTTAAAATTAGTAGGATATGAAAAGGCAGGCCTTACGAGATAACAAATAGATAAGAATTTGCAGATATCGTGTGATGAGGCCATAAACATAGTGTTGTAATCTCTGCCGTTGATGTTCCAGTAGATAAGATTTCCTACCGAACTGACCATTCTTTGACCAAGTGCTGTACTGGCTGGGCTGATCAGTGTCCAGGATAATAGGAGCTGTGGACACTAGTGTTCTGGCACGCGTAGGCACTGCTCTGATATGACTTAAAAAAGGTTGAAAATGACGTTAAATCCCACTCACTCACTCTTTGACTTGATTTGTTGACAGATGCGGAAATGTGGCAGCTATTCTGGAACTAGATGAACATTTACAGCGGGAATTCACCATATTTGAGGCCGCCCCACAGGTATGTAGTCTTGACTGTAGGAGCAATATCTGATCGTTGATCACAGGGAGCTACACATTGTCACTCGTACCATCACGCAATATCTTCCATTACAAATGGAGATGTTCCCTCTGGATGAAAACTTAGGGAAGCATACTCTGATTTACTTTGATTTTAGTCCATGCTGTTACTTTTCCTCAAAAACTGAACGACTCGGTCATATATGAGCTCTATGATTATGACATGTTAGGTACGTTGATGTAATGTTTTGATGACAAAACATTACACAAACGTTATACAACAGAAGTATATCAACAGCCTCGCAATGACACAAAATCAGCTTGTATTTTGGTTCTCGTACGTTTGTGGATAGCGGGTCATTCACCTGTAGATTTGCACATGTTTATACGCCCGTCGTAAGATGAGATACTGCATGTACTACACTATAATGCGTTCTGTCTTTCTGTTAACTTTTGATGTCTGTGCGATATCTCTAGTAGCATGTTATGGATTGGAACCAAACTTGAGGTATATTTTACCCATTGAGAAAGCAAGAACTCTATTCATTTTGAGGTCAAAGGTGACCGTCACTTTGACCCGATTATCAGGAAACCATCAGAACTTATGTCCAGGTTATAACCCCAGCTCAGGCGGATGTGGATTATGAGGACATCTGAGGTATATCTCAAACTCACAGTAAACAAAAAGCCTATTGATTTGACTGACTGTGCGTTTGTCCAGTTGTTAACTTTCATTGTCTGTACGATATATTCACTTATGGTTGGTACCAAACTTACTGATGGGGCAAAAAGGAACCGTATTCATTTTGAGGTTAAAGTGTCAAGCTCACCTGCCTAAAAAAAAATTTCTACTGCCCCAAAAAAGTCTTGTTATGACACATGGTATATTTCACACCCCCTGGCAAAGAAAAAACGTATCGATATTGAGGCCTTGCAAAGGTCACGGTCACTACAATCTGAACCCCATTCCAGGACTGCAGAATGTGAGAGAATTTCAGGTATACTTTAATTGCATGGCAGTGAAGTAACCTTTTGAGGTCTATGCTGATATTCCAAACTTGGACGAACGAAAAGAAAACATGTCAACTAGAGGTCAAGGCCAGTTTTCTGGAAGTCAAAATTAAAAAGCTATCCACATTTAAATTATGGTATGGATGTGCAAATATACGTTGCCCTTTAGTGATGTACTGGATGTTCTTTGCTTTCTCCATGAGCCAATGAAAATATCAGATTTCTATTTGAAAATTTGAATTAACCAATCAAACTTTACAGAACTGAAAGTCTCCCCTGAATGCACTATGGGTTCTATAAAATTGCACTGTGGGCAGTATTCATTGGTTTCTTCTTGCCAATATACTCTCATTTAGAATGTGTCAATATTTATCTCAACACTTTCATTATGAAATCAAAATTAACACAAGTTTTGCAGATGGCTGGACACTTAGAAATTGTTAGAAAAAGTAAAATATAGTTACACAATACGATTCTTTTTCTCCTTTCATTTATTTTTCTCTTTCCATTGTCCTCAGGAAACCAGAGGAATTCCATCCAAAAAGCCACAGCCTGACTACTTCCTGTAACCCCTGGTGGACATAGAACATATTGACCAATCAACAGAATTATCATCCTACATCTAAATCTGGATCAACAATTACATTATACAAATTTGACATTGATACATTGAATTCGGCTCGATGTGGGAAAGAACAGACAAATCAATTAGTCCTATACACATGATTATTGGGTATCCATCAAGCCAATACACCAAGAAAACCCAAGGGGAGCGGCACCCCAATCGCGGTATCAACAGTGATCAATATATTTGAGATTTCCTTTAATTCAAGGAGTGTCGGGGAGAGAACTGCATTCAGCAAAGCCATCCCTAGCAGAGTTTTCTCCCTTTATTGGTTCCATGGATGGCTCCAATAAATTGGAATGAAGTGCATGTACAAACAACAGAGATAGCCTTCCACACTACTCCAGATAAGTTTCCATGGTACATCATACCACCTCTCCCCATGTTTTTCTGGATTCACATCATACACCTTCTGTCGCATAAACATCTTCTGATTGATTTGGGCACTGACGGCATTCAACATTTCCAAACAGTGGGCTGAACCTGGCATTGTAATGTGGGTTCTGTTTAATCAGTTGATCATCTAACTTATTTAGCCTTCTAGCAGTATAAGATATGCAAGTCAGAGCGTCGCACCACGAGCAGTAGATCACAGCTCTTGGTGGGAGAATGTTCTCCACATATAAAAATAGGAACCCCCAAAATCTTGAATCGTCATTATGATAGAAGTGTTATCCATAACCACAAGTTACTTTGTCATTTCTGTCTCATCTGTTTGTGCCATTTCACTTTCAAGATTTGTGTGAAAACGGATCAAAAATAGTAATAAATTGTACTGGTCAGATGGGTGATTAAGTAATAAACTGCACAATTTCACCCAAATTTGATCTGTATATATATACGTTAAAACTGTAAATACCTATATATATGCGAAGTCAACTGTTGGCTGTATAAATTGTCTTTGTATCGCTTGAAACCGATCACATGTAGATTTGTCCGTAACTTAACTCCTGTACAAAATATTTAACTACCTGGCCAGTTTTATTCACAATGCATGCTGTACATTGCTATTTAACCTGTTTTTAGCTAAATTACTTCTCTGTTTATGCTCCCTTTATAATGGGTCAAAATTCGTTAAAATATCAAATTTTGTTATTCAGATAATAAATGGGACAAATAGAAAGAAATGGACTTCAATTCCAATAAGTAGAACACATGGAAATTTTGGAAATAATTCAATGTACGTATATGATATTGATTTTGATCTATGCTCTCCTTAAATATTCTGATTATTTGGAAAATTGCAAGAGAATTCTTTTGGGGATATCAGAAGCATGATTGTTTCAATTAATGTATAGCTAGCTTCTTTGATAAGTGATCTCTTGTATTTATATTTCTTCAGATGTCACTTTTAATTCAAAATTTTCATAATCCCATTTTCATTTCATAATTCCTACATTTACAGACGCAAAAATGAGCTCTGGCTCGTGAATATTAGATTCCTCTTCAAATATCAACTTCTCTGTGTCTTTGGAACAATAAAATGTATTTTTGACATGTTACGTATATTTTACTTCTGTGTTACATTATTGTGGCAAATCTCTGGGCTAAAGGGAGAGTATAGTCATGGTGTTTTTCCGTCTGTCTGTCCGACTTCATTTCTGGACAATAACTTCTGACAAAACTGAGTAGATTCTTTCAAATTCACCTCATGATAACACTTGCGATTGTTTTTCATGTCGATCCACAAAGAAGTGGTGCCCACTGGAGGAGGCCAAGTGAAAGTTTTTGTTTCAGACAATAAGTTTTGAAAACCTGAACAGATTCTTTTCAAATTTGGTATGTGGGTACGACTCTCCACTCCAAACCATGTTATTTTCCTGTGCTGTGCTGCACTCCACTGGACCCTCTTGGAAATAAGCATAGGAAATGACCGGTCTCGAAACATCCTGGCAACAACCTTGTGCTTCTGGGCACTTCCATCCCTTCAAACAGGGATATGTGAATCTGTGGCTCAGTTGACCTATATAGCTGGTGAAGAAAACATATTTGACCTGGCCTTAAGACCCGGAACATGAGTGGGAATTTTTTCTATACATCAATTAACAAGATTTCTCCACGCCAATCATCAGACAAGGTGGTATAATGTAATACAGAGTTCTGTCCGCGATATTTCCATGTTCTGGATTGGTATCAAACTTCGGCTATACCATACCCACGAGACGTATATTTTGAGGTTAACGGTTGAGGTCACGGTCACTCAAGAAATTGAAAATCATTCTATACATGCTACCAGTGAGTGATTAAGCGAATATGATTTAGCATCGCTTTGAACTATATTTCAGTCATATCACAACATTGGGTCTTACTCCTTTTCACATCCGGGAACCACACCGGTGGAGTCCTATTCCTTTTCATACCCGGGAAACCCACAAGCTCTCTGAGGAGCTGAGGCTTATTCTTACCATGACCTGCGATGTGCACAACGACATCCCAGGTCAATCCCCGGAAGCCCAACGGGGCTACATGCTACAAATCCAGTGTATATCACAAAATCATGGCAACCAAGTCTATTGATTTTGATGTCAGTTCTGTATCTGCAGTTCCAGATTACGGATTATCAAACTTGGGGTACCATATACCTTACATATGGGGCAAGAGAAAATCTAGATCTGTTTGGATGGTAGTGTTGCTGTGGCTAAAAAATCATGAATAACTGTTGACACGTCCTGGTCCTATCAAATTTGAGCAGGTTACCGAAAACAAACAAGCACCCAGGTGCAATGACGCAGGATCCCCCTCGTTTCAATTTGTGGTTTGTATTTTCCGCATTATAACCTGGGCTACAGTGTGGATAATATATTGAATCAGTGATGGCTTGACTATTTTCAACTTCAAGTTGCCAAAATTCTCATCAATGAAAATCTAATGGTCCTTTCTTGGAATAATAGGATAATTGGATGCATATTTATACCGGTCATTCATCATTAGAAATTTGTCCAATGCTGTAAATATTGGCCGAAGAGGGAGATTACGAACCACAACATTAAATAGTTGAGTGCCATTGCACCCATCGATACACCCAAGCGAAAGGTTCTACCAAATACCCCCTGCACACTTTGCATGAAAACACAGAGAAGTTGTGTACAGAACAAGTTGATATTTTTCTCTACGAAGAATGACATCGAGTGGAATTTTTAACACAAAACAGAGGTGGTGGAAAAGGTATTGAAGCCGTAACCTCTGACTCGTGACGTCCGGGTCTGATTACGATGATTACGATCATGTCATATTATATCAATTAGTCGGTTGTGTTGGACGTTTTAGTTTTGACACACATTGCACAACAATTGGGCATGACGACAACAAAGGCATTAGATTTCAAGTTTGTGATGTTGCTGGCGTTACAATGCAAATGTCGACCAAAAAATTCACTACAATTGCTCGCTACGAACGATCAAATCAGAGTCGGACGTCATGGGTCAGCAGTTGTAATGGAAGATTCAATTTCATTTCTTTTAACCTTCAAACATTTCCAGAAACAGTAAGCCGCTATTGAAGGTTAAATATAACCTCTTACAAAAATTAAGCATCAGAAAAGTATGGGGTGGGGGACCATTTGGTAGAAACTTTAAAGTGGGATAATTCTAAACCTTCATTATTCACACAATAGAATTTAGGTCGAATATACACATTGAAATATAATTTATTTAGTCTAATATAAATGTACACACACATTTCCAAACAACTATCAAGATATCACAATTTGACGTAGAACTTCGCTACATTTTGCACTAATTTTCAGGTCGATAATCGGGTCAGCTCTTGTGGGTCCTATGTTCAAAACTGCCAGTGGTATCTTCTCGTCCCGAGCGCGAGTCAGGAATCTGTATGCGGAATAAACCTGAAATAGACAAAATTAATGGGGTTACAAATGAAATTGCTAGGAATATAAGATGCACCTGATGTATGATAACCCCTCTAATAATTCAATCACCCTATCAAAATTCAATCACCCCAATTTTGGGGACAAAATTCAATCAGTGGTTCTAATAAATTTGATAACCTTCTATAATCATTCAGATAACGTAATGGATTATGTGCATGATTTTGAACCATTTTGTCATCTTCGTGTTCTAATAAATTTGATCACCCCAGATTTTATGGTGAGAAATTTCACTTCCTGTGATTGAATTATTAGAGGGATTTATTACCGGTACCGTAGCCATCATATTTCAACAACAGGATCAGTTTTGAGGAGATTGGGCATCAATCAATTGATCAGCCATATGTACACCCCAAAACAGACTTTTTGTTAAATTTCAAAACCTTACTGGGTAGAAATCATGGGAAAATTTGTGTTTTATATGGTTTCACTGATGAAAATTAACATGACCTAATATTTCCTCAGAGAGAGATCTGTGCTGTAACTCTTTCTGCACAAATGATGTTTTCGTGGTGAGTGTTGATCACAAATTGTACAGACAAGCTGGGCTGGGCTATCTTCTTTCCCAGGACAACATTGTTGAAGAAATCTGTATCTTAATCATGTGATATTTACCTGTATCTAATAACAGGATACTTACCTGTATCTAATCACAGGATACTTATCTGTATCTAATCACAGGATACTTACCTGTATCTAATAACAGGATACTTAACTGTATCTAATCACAGGATACTTACCTGTATCTAATCATGGAATACTTACCTGTATCTAATCACATGATGCTTACCTGTATCTAATCATAGGATACTTACCTGTATCTAATAACAGGATACTTACCTGTGTCTAATAACAGGATACTTACCTGTATCTACTCACATTATACTTACCTGTATCTAATAACAGGATACTTACCTGTATCTATTCTAATCACATGACACTTACCTGTATCTAATCACAGGATACTTTACCTGTATCTAATCACATGATACTTACCTGTATCCAATCACATGTTACTTGCCTGTATCTAATAAGTTTATACTTACCTGTATCTGATCATAGGATACTTGATGTATCTAGTATCTAATCAAATGATACTTGATTTATCTAATGGCATGTACTCATTGTGTATAATCACATGAGTTACCTGTAGGGAGGACCCCACAACCAGCATGGCATCACTCTCCATCAGTCGGTCAAAGGTCAACTTCACCGTCTCTTTGGCAACGTTGTCTCCGAAGAATGTTATTTCTGGTTTGAGAATCCCTCCACATCTCTCACAGGGAGGAACCTTCAAATACCATAGAGATAATTGAAACAATTTGAGTGAATCTTTCATGTAAGTTCCCATTGTCTAGGCCTTTATATTACATCCTCACCAAAACCAGGGTTATAAGTATCCTGGATAAGCCTGGTACAAATAGAGGAGACTTGTCTTCTTGGAAAGCGTCACTGTAAATTAGAGCCAATCACCAAGAGAGGCATAAACAAAATTTTGACCAATCAGATCACTTGGTTCAGGTGACAAAGGCATAGGATCACATAACAATATCCCACATTCACTTTGAGTGAGTGAGTGAATATGATTTAACATCGCTTTCAACTATATTTCAGTCATATCATGATGTTGGGTCCTATTCCTTTTCACACCTGGGAACCACACGGGTGGGGTCCTATTCCTTTTCACACCCGGGAACCACACGGGTGGGGTCCTATTCCTTTTCACACCCGGGAACACCACAGGTGCCTCACTTTGATTGGACACCTTGACCATATTGATGTTTCTATTTTCGCTGTTCCAAATATATGGTAAAAGTGAACAGGATGTACCGTTATCTGCTTACTAAAATGGTCATGGTTATGCATCTGGCTCAAAAGGAAACCTTGACATGAAGATATGTTACATTATTGAAAAACCTCCTGTCTGGGCTTAATGTTGTACTCAAACAGACTTGTTCTCTTTTGTCTTGTGACCCTTTAACACATGAAAGATATATCATAATTGGTAGCTCTATAATGATATAACATTGCACAGGATTATCTTTATCTGCACTACCGTACGGTACTCAAACAATGTTGCACTTTTCAAACTAGTCATTGTCCTGCAACGACCATGTATGGATTAGACATTTTCTTGCAACTTTCAATGGATGGATAACACACACCTCAACATCAATTCAGCTGCAGATTTGGAGGGGGTGGAAGCATTGTGGAAAGAATACCTCACCTTGAATTCCCGGACCTGTTCTTCATTGAGAGCTACATCACCATCAGGGGCTAGATCGATGGACTCCTCTTTCCAGAAGGGGTTGAAAGCCTCGATCAAATCCTGCATTTCAGTTCGAGGGATCTGATTTCCACACGAGATACAGATAACTCTGTGCGCACTTCCGTGTAGTTCTGTCAAATGACGACTACCCGCCTTGAGATGAAGAGCATCAACATTCTGCGTGACGAGCCAGTGGATCTTGCCCAGAGATTCCCAACGACTCAAAGTTACGTGACAGATATTTGGCAGAATGGACGAAAATCGTGGCCAACCTGCATAGTTTCTTGCCCAGTATCTTTGTCTAGTTTTCTCTTTTTTCAGAAAATCCTGATAGTTCACTGGCCTGTCTTTACTGCGAGCGTAAAGACCAACTCCCTCGGAACGGTAGTCTGGAATCCCACTCTCGGTGGATATCCCCGCCCCAGTGAGAACAAACAATCGTCGCCGATCATTTACAAAGTTTTGTAAACTTTCTATGTCTGTCTTAGATGCTTCGCTACTGGGTGGTACGAATGCAGAGTTCATACTATCCACAAAGAAATTAGTTCTGGCCTGAGACTTGTAAGTGCTAACGGCTGACACATTCAAAGTTCTCGCTCCTAAAATGCGCTTTGTTGAATGAATCATCTCAAGGGTATGAAATCAACAATGATCAACGACAAATCTTTTGAATTCTGTCATTGGACCATTTCATTCAGTATCAATGGGTTTCCAATTTCCATCTGAAACACAAAACAAAAACATATATAATCCCGTTTTTTGTTTTTTTTTGATACTGTATCCCAGAAAAGAATTAACATTTATTTATTATGAACATTGAAGAATAATAAAATGTCTGAAGGAAAACTTATTAACTGATAAAAGCATACAACAAAAATTCTAAATTGTATCTTTGAACTCACCAGTATGTAGCTAGAAAGCAGGGCTAAGAAAGGCAAGGTTGAAAACACAATTCACCAACCCTGTCAAAGCATATATGCTGAATTTCACAAATATTTGGAAAAACAACATTTGCTACCATATCTCAGAGTGAGTGGGAGCAGCAAGTGAGACTGATCTATCTGGAACAGATATTTCAGCATGGTTGAAAATAGGTTAATAATGGTATGGAGTTTCCTTCACATCTGGCTCTCAATTCAGAGCCATGGGAAAAGTACAAAAGTGATAATTCGTCACAAAATCTTTCGAATATTCTTGATACAAAATTCAAGGCACAAGACCTCGACTTCTCAGGAATGCCTTATTTCTAAATAAATTTTGACAGATGGGTACTATTTTTTTTTTTTTTCAAAACTGTCCCTGGTGAAACATCAACACCCCAGTGACTACCTTGCAGTTTCAAAGTCCTGTCCCTGTGCCACACATGCTGAACACCATAGATGATCATCTACTGGACTGGTATGACATAAGACTTGGCCCACCATAACTAAATGTGTTCGCAATTGAATTACTTGTTATTAATCACCTTTTCCCACTATGTATATTGTTTATGTTTATTTTCTTAGTTGTTCTACTTGTGTTTTGCACTCTGTCCCAAATGGGGTGTTCAGTAAAATAAAGAATCTTATCTTAACATAACTTTTTCATTTTTAACAAATTTGTCTCAGTTTCGTTCGCTGGTCATAAATGCATTTACGAGGTTTAATTCGGACTTGCTCAAACGGCCAGTCAAAAAAAACTATTTGGGGACCCTCCGTGAGTTATGTTGTCATGGCAATGTTGGTGACAGCTTCGAAGGGCGTTTAAAATGGGACAATTCACCAGTCATTAGGCTACAGGATCAAAAATGCAAATTATCATATTTTGGGATTTCAAAAGGTAATTTTAAGTCCCAAACTGAACAACAACAACAACAATTTCAGGTGTGACAACATGATTGCGGTTTACATGAAAAAAAAAAATTTCACAGGTAAATTTTCTGTTATTAAGCTAAAACTTACCTCACTTCCACTCTTTGCATTTCTTGTTCTACATGAAATCATCTAGTAAGAATTTGAATGACACAGTTCTCTCCCCTGCTAGTCACCTGACTGCTCACTTACCCATAATTCCTCCTTCTTGTTTCCACTGCGATACATGGTTAGGATGTATCACAGAGGGGAGGTGGGTGGGCATCACTGGAAGTGAGGTAAGTTTTAGCTTAATAACAGAAAATTTACCTGTGATTTTTTTTTGTTATTTGCGCTGAAAACTTACCTCACTTCCACTCTTTGCATAGAATGCCACAGAAAGGTTGGCGGGCAAACTGATACAATCCGTGGTAAGTGATAAATGCCGTGAACAAGATGACTAGTACAGAGTAGAAATCACCGATCTTCTACCTCAAAGAGGATCCATGAGATCATACAACAGCCATAACCTGTATGCCTATGGTACACAGGGAACCTCTGTCGCTACTCTTGACTTCAAGGTCGAGTCGCACATACGCCCCCCCCCCCCCTTTTTCCGAAAGGGATCGAGAGGAAAATGCACTCACCAGCAAGCAGGGTTAAAACTGTACGCCCGGACTTTATCTTGCTATCTTGCTGGCCTCGGTCCCACAGACACCCGCTGTGCAGTCACAAGTGGGCCGATGGAATAGAGGTCGTCACATGCTAACGTCATGTCCCGGAGGTAGAAAGAGGCAAATGTCGTGTTTGACCTCCAGTAGCACGCCCTCATAATGTCGGTCACTGATCTGTTAGTCCACAGAGGCCATGATGCCACTAGTGCCCTAATCTCTTGACTCGAAACGTTTACAAGCGCGGCTTGTCTATCCGTAGCCGTGGAATACGCTAGCCGAATCGTATTTTTAAGCCAACTTGAGATAGTATTTTTGCTTATTTCTTGTTTGGCTTTGGGATCAAAAGGGATAAACAAACGCCTCCTACCCGCTCTGATCTCCTCTGTACGATTCAGGTAACACGCAAGTGCACGAACCGGACACATCAACATTTCTGATTCAAGACCGGACGAAAGGAAATCAGATAAGGCTGGAATTGTGAACTCTCGAGATATGGAATCGTAGAGGGCCTGATTGTTAGCCACGAACTCAGGAACTGTTGTGAGAACTACATTGCTCCAGTCCCTGGAGTGTCTGACGTTCCTTCTATCAAGCGCATGCAGCTCTGACACACGAGCTGCCGAGGCAAGAGCCAACAAAAACGAAGTTTTGTATGATAACATTTTGAGATCAATAGCCTCTATTGGCTCGAAAGGTGGCTTCCCCAATTGCCGAAGTACTAAGGCTAAGTCCCACTTAGGCAATTTCGGAACAACCGACTGACCAGATATCTTGTATGACTTGATTAGTGCAGATAAATTTGGATCAGTCGAGGGATTAATCCCAGTACCCAGAAGAATAGGCTGAGCAATGGCTGCTCTATACCCTTCGACCGTAGCGGGTACCAGGCCCCTATCCCGGAACAGGTGCAATAGGAACTCTGCTACTTCAGAGATAGTGGCTCTGGATGGATTGATATCCCTCTCCCCACACCAAAGATCGAAGATTGCCCACTTTGAATCATATACAGCGGAAGAGGACGGTCAAATCGATTGTGCCATTCGGCACCCAACTTCCGTTGAAAATCCCGCCTCAGCGAAGTGTCTCTTGAGCACTTGCACACGTGGTAGTGGAACAGTCCTGGCTGGCTGTGGAATATCGACGTTCCGCAGTAGATTGTGCCACACCGGAAGTTGTCTTGGTACATCTACCAGAAGATCCAGTAAGTCCGGGAACCACGGCCTTGCTGGCCACCACGGAACAATCAGATAAACGACACAAGTGTGTTCGTGGATCTTCCGGAGTACCTTCGCTAGGATAGCTGGAGGAGGGAACGCATATGCTACCATCCTTGACCAGTCCTGCGATAGGGCGTCCACTGCATATGCCGACGGATCCGGAACCGGTGACATGAACAGGTACGGAGGCCTGTTTGTTCGTAAACGGAACATCCGGATTACTAGGCAATTTAGTATTTGAAGGACACAAATACTGAAAATCGCTGTTCACCTCTGCAGACCGGAAGCTAAACGGTGAATCATGTATGCCATATGACCATATGTTTGGCTTCTGTACTGGGAACGGACCAGAAGATCCTGCAGGGCGGAAGCGTGCTCTAGGTCTCAGCCTGACTGCACGTTCTTCCTGCGTAGCGGGTTCTGCTAATGTTCTATGGAACAAGTGGCAAATAGAATGTATAGCAGTTGAGGCCGGAAGCGTGGAAACCGACCTCGTAACCCGATTTGACTCTCCTGATTCAGTTTCAATATCCCCCGCATGTGGGACCGGAAGCTGCATATCAGGAATCAAGTCATAGATACCGGAAATTAAATCGTAATATGTCCTAGTATCTGGATCAGCATTGGTAGGTTCATTCAATTCCGAGCTACCGTACTGGTCCCTATCCACTTCCATAGCTTCCGGGGCTTCCTGCCAACGAGGAGTACTGGAAGGGATAGTCCCCGTCAATCTTGCTTCCGGTTGCCTAGACTGTTCAGCCAAAAACCGGATGCGGCGGCATACTGCTCCTTATTTGACTGGTCATCATCTCTCTCAGTTCCTTCATCTCCTCGCGTTGCTGTTCCATTCCGCGCAGAATGGCAGCCAACGTAGGATCCGTCACTTGAGAGTGCACCGGAAGCTGGGCCTGACGGGGTGTGTTCACATTCGGGGGCCTTACATATGACCGTGAGCACGGCCACTGTAATGGTCGGTGAACTGGCATACGAGGTCGTAAACCGGAAGTACGTATAGGAGGACGCATCATACGTAGCATAGCCGGTCCCGTACCTCGAATACCACCGGAAGCAGAAATTTGAGCTAAGCCACGCAAGGGCGAAGTCAAACTAGCAACCGGATGCCGCATAATTTGACCTACTTGAGAGGGGTCTCTATACCGCGTCTCAGAGGCAGGTAAAAAATTTGGCATATCATAGGTACCTGCATACATACCATACTGCCGTTGTTGTGGGAACCTCAATCTCTGGTGGCCCAGAAGGCTCGAAGTGACAGACGTCTCGGCAGGGGGACGAGGAAGGCCACCAGAGAAACCGGAAGCAGATTGAGAGAGTTCAGACAAACCAGTCGTTCCAGTGTTAGTAGATGTTACAGAACGGCCAGAAAATCCAGGCCTCAACAGCGTTGAGGAAGGCACTCTCCCAATCCCGGAACCAAATGAAAATTTAACGTTAGGCGCCTCACTCGTATTGCCCAAGTTTTCATAATCATAAGTCGACTCTGATCGAGAGATCGGAATCGACTGGCTTTCCCACGCTAAGCCTGGATCCGTTACCAATTTCCCTTCATCGTCGTATCCAGGTGTCCGCTCGATCGGAAGCTCGACCTCCACAGTCGTAGTAGTGCCGGATTCCACATCTTCGATTGTCCCTTCCACTTGTACAACCCGGGTCAGTTTCTTACCTGATTGACCCTTCGCCTGGTCTGAAATGGAAGAATCGTGAGCGGGAGGGGGCGTTTGTTTATCTTTATTTACGTTCAACAGGCTGACTAGAGTAGACCTAGCTGGCGAACTTACAAACTCCCTAGTCTCCTCGACCACGCTGGTACGTGGAGACATAGCTACGTACGTCTCATTGGCGAGATTGGTAGACATAACAACATTATTTTCCTCATTAGCTGCCAGTGACCCAGCCAGATACACTTGGAATATGCCGGGCGCCCACACAATACATTCCTCACAGGCCGTGTCCCATGTACATACTCTTCCCTGGCGGCATGGAGGACACGTGGAGTGAAGGTCATAAACAGGCTTGTCACCACCACAAGACATGCATGACATTTGAGACATATTATGAGCCATAATTTCGTTGATAACTTATAGAATACTTCCCAAAGGACTTCTTGAAGAATATCAGACGTCTGAGGTAATCCAACTGCAAGTGATTTCACTAGAAATAGGCAATTTCATGGAGCTGACAATTTTACTTCCTGACCCACGAAGCAGTAGGAACAAGAAGAAGGAATTATGGGTAAGTGAGCAGTCAGGAATAGAATAGAATAGAATTTATTGACCAATCAAGGTGCCCTCATGGAGCGTATAATCAATGTTCCCCCAGCCCTGATTTAAATCATCTGAATAAACATTCCCCCCTCCCCATATGTATTCCCCACTCAATTAAACATTACCAAACTATGATAGTCACGACACAATGGTTATTACATTTTGAAGACTATATAACACGGACAAGTGAATGAATTCTAATCCATAGTTGGCAAAATAGGCCTACACAGTTGATATGGTACTGTTACACGGAGTGTTGGAACTCGCACTTCTTGTATTACTCACACAAGTTCTCTTAAGGAGAAACACTGGTACAAATACTCTCCCAAAGAGTTACATATAATACTATCCTCACAACTCAGTAGCCATATGAACTGTTCATGTATCTTGTAACTACTAAACTTAGAATTTGAAGCACATACTTCTGAAAAGAGTTTCTGTCTCTGACTATCAAATTTTCTACACTCTAATAAAAAGTGCATCTCATCTTCTATTGTCCCCGAATTGCATATTTCACAAAGACGGCTTGCTGGGGGTACATATATACACTCTTATACCTATCCTTTTCAATACGGAGTGAGTGAGCACTAATACGAAATTTACATAAGGTGTATCTATGCAATCTATTTTTCACAGAGCGTAGGTGTTGTAGAGATAGCTTTATACGCTCGTTAATGTTAATCCCTGGTATAGTGAAATAGATCGTACATGCCAGTCGATTGCCTCATCCGGGTTACTTCCGAGGCAACTGCTCTAAACCGGTTTTGGCCCGAGGCTAGAACTTCGGAAATCTCCGGTGCATGCTCTGAGATCGTCAGACTGGGTTGAGATTTAGAACGAACAAGACGCATATATAGAATTCGGGCTGGTTGGAGGGAAGATTTTAATGGGGGATATTTTAGGCCTATATCGTGCTAGGTGTTGCTAGGCGGGGCACACCTATTTCTACGACATCTGGCGTCAGTTTATAAAATTAATTTGTAACGGTTGAGAATTTACGCCTTTGAACCAGACTGTGATAAATTCCCGGTAGACAAACGCGGGGTGGAAGTCGGCCATTTGTCCTCTCACTTCGCATTCCCCACCTTTCCTGTTTTCTTGGCCGGCTTTGCACAGGTTGAGTGTATGCACGTAGAATTGTTTTACCGGGAGTCGGTCATCCTGATATTGGGCTATTCTGGTCGCGATAATTCTGTATAAATCCTTTCATGGCTGGCAGGCTGTGTATTGAGTTAGACAGGGTTTTTTGTCTCGGCTGATAGGCTAGCTACGCGATGTTGAAGTTTGACTGTATGATCACATCGGTCTGTGTGATATACATGTAGGGGTCGGTTAGCCGTTTTCCCCATCTTTTGTCATGAAACTAGTCGTGTGTTCAGTTCAGTCCACGCTATCAAATATTTTTCTGGTGTATAGCCGGCTGAGCTAGCCAACATTTCTCGTAAACAGTGCATCGGTTGTATGCATTCAATAAACTTTGTGTCGCTGTATATACAGTACGCGTATTATTAAACCGTGATAGGCGCGCTGTGTTATAGTACGGCCAATGCGGTATAATTTAGCACTGTCAACAGCATATATAGATCTGTGTAATGTGGCAATTAATTGTTTCGCCTCTTGGTGAGACTCGATATGCTCAATTCAGTCCGTGTTATTAATTATATTCCTGGTATTTAGCCAGTTGAACAAGTCAACATTTCTTGGGAATAGTGTATTTACTCTATTCATTTATTGCTTTTGGTGTCGTCGTATATACAGCATTATTGTCCTGTGATAAACGCGAAGTGTTCTTAGTAGTGGCATTTTGGCCGTTCGTGGTCAATAGATTGGTAACAACTGGATAAATTGACTCAGTGATATTGAATAATTTGAGCCTGGCAGGGTTATACAATTTTCAAATATTTTTACTGGGTTATCATATAGAGCTTGTATATTGGGGAGATTAAAATTTTTATGGAAGTTTTTGTCCATTGTCACTCCAGGTGTTACTGTGTGGTGTTGTCTATGTGTTTCTGTACGATTGAATTGTATTGTTTCAGAGATTGATTTTTGTGTGAGATTTCTGCTATGTGTTAGTATTGATGGGTCTTTGGATTGGGATTGGAGATTTTGTCGACGTTTATGAGAAATCTGTAGTTGGAATACAATTGGGCGTTGAAATACAATAGTAAATGCTCAGATTGTTCGCGGGTCAATGTGGCTTTGTCTTCTGCTAACGTTTTTCCCATCCTGATAAAAGGGAGACCCGTTTTTTCTTTGTGTTTCAAGATATATTTTTTTTTTGAACGGTTGTCCCTAATTTGCGTAGTTCCATTTATGTGGTGGTATTCGTGATATTCCAATTTGTCGGCTGTCAACTGGTCGGCTAAATAATATATATATATTGCCTACATTTTGGTTGTACAATACATGATTCTGATTGCTCAGTTGACAACTTGGGGCATTATCAGTCATGCGAGCCACATTCATGGCGACACCATGGTGTTGTCGCTGCCATATAGTAATCCGACTTCCTTCAATCCTTTTGAATTGAGTTAATAATTTATATACCCTGTCTGTTTTCTCCCTTCTCTTGGATCAGTTTAGGAAATTAAGCTATGAAATTTAATTGAATGGGAACTGGTCTATGCTCATCATTGAGGGGTCTGAATGATAGACTGAAGGATGTTCATGATGTTGAGCTCGAGACAGACTATTTCCTGTTTGTATTTGAACAAATACAATTATCATTTGGCTCCTCGATGTGGTCGAGTTTAAAATCTAGTTTGTATTCTGTGTGTATTCCTCCAGGCACGGGAAACTGTGTTAATTTAAGATTTATTTATGTTGAACACACGCCTTATTCATGATTAGCCGTAAATTGAAATAGTGCAAGATTAACAGAGAAGTTGTAACAACGTGTTGACTGTGTGGTAACGCGTGTTGCACTTGTTCTGGAGATGGGTCTTGTTCTCTTTCTTTTTTGCTAATAGATATGGCTGATTATTCAAACTAGAACACGTTGACTGCGGTAACGCGCGTGCATTAGGTTCAATTAAGTGTTTCATTATTTTGAGCATGCATATGTTTAAATATTTTTTCATTCACTGAGTATGAGGAGTTGGCACTGCTATTTATTTTGGTGTAAGATTTGGTGTTTTGTAGTGGACATACCAATGTGGGCTGTCTTTCATTTGCTTCAGTGAGTTTCTAGAAGGAAACTCATTGAAAGCCTTTGATATATTTGCATTTATTTGACTATATTTTGATTGAGTATTCCTTATTGTTTTTGGACTTGTTTGCATATACCGTATATCATTCCACTAAAACATGGCAGAGTTGGGGCCCATTGATGTGTCAGTGGCTACAGAGGAAGCACTGCAAAAATTGAAAGGGGTGGGGAGTAGTCGAAGTGCATGTGTGGTCATGGTGGTAGCCTTGCAGGAAGAGGGCAGGTTGGTTAATTTTAAGCATTTTATGCAGGCGACTCAGTTTAGTGCCGGGCATATAGCCGATCTAGTGCTAGATGGGCAGATTATAGGTTTAGACTTGTCGGGAAGTCCGGAATACATTAATGCTTTAGTTGACCGTCGTTTTGAAGAAATCATTGGATTATGGAAAGTTGGAATAACGGCCCAAGTGGTTGCAATGGATGTAGAAATTGACCAGTTGCATGATAATATCAAGGAGTATGAGATTCATTTAGGACAATTGGATGAAAAGATAGATAATTATGGATGCCAATTGACCCAGGTGGATACTAAAGTAGGACAAGTGAATGTTCAGTTTGACCAACTAGGTCAACAAGTAAAAACTAAAGTAGGACAGGTGGATGTTAAAGTTGACCAAATAGGTCAACAAGTAAACACTCAAATAGGTCAAGTTAATGGTAAGATGGAGCAAGTGGGTTTAGATATGAGGACTGTTGTTACATTGCTTAGTGCTCCAAGTAGAGACGGGTCAGAGATTTCATCACATGCGACGTCTGAACAGACAACGGGGGATGCTGGTCAGGCGGACCCAACTCCTGTTGTTGTAAATAATAGACCTGAACAATTGATTGAGGGTGAGGGAGAGACTGCAAATCAGTTGAATGCTGCCCCTGTTCAACAAAATGAACCACATGTTCAAGTGAATGTATTAGCTGCACTTCCCGACCCCCCATGTCCATTAGATCTAAATGGAACAACAGGACTGGACGCTGGTCTGGCGTTTCCAGACGACACTAGGGATGTAGATAATATATTCAATCAGTTACCGCCCAGTGGCCACACTTCAGCTCCGAACTTCCAATGCCCAGTAAATCGGAATGAATTGTTTTTAGACAATGCTATGGTAGGGGGACAATATCTTCAAGGGGATATAGATAATGGGAATCTGGCCGATGTGTCCGCTACTGATACCGAGGGGGAGGTTGAGGCCTCTCCTAGTAAATGTAGCGAATGCTCGTCCAGATCGAGATCAACCGAACGACATGCATCCTGAGAACGCTACCGTAGCCAAAGTCCCCGGCTTCCCAAGACTTTAGTGTTTTCACGGACCAGAGGGGACTGGGTTCCATTTAGGGTTAAATTTAAGTTGGAAGCTGAAAGTAGACAGTGGAATAAAGACCAGTGTCTTAAGAAATTAACGGACTGTATTCATGGCGATGCCATGGTGTTTTACAGCTATCAATCAGAGGCAGTCAAAACCTCATTTGATATGCTCCTCAAAGCAATGGAATGCCATTATGATAGTAGGGAACCTCCGCGTGTAGTTAGGCAGCGGTTGCAGGCGGAAGTGCAGGGTTCCGAGGATACTTTAGAGGAGTTTGCTTTCAGATGCGCTAGGTTGGCAAGGGACGGGTATCCGAATGCACCGGAAAAGATTATTGAGTCAGTAGCGGTGGAACATTTTCTCAAGGGATGCAGGGAAATACAGGCTGTGAGATTTGCTATGGAAAAGAGCCCCACAACAATCTCGGAAGCCTTGCGTTATGTGAACTCCTCACGATATAATCTGAGGGAGTTGGATTTTCAGACGGTTACATGTAGAACTGTTAATGTTGATTCAGTGGGGGAGGCTTTTCCTGATGCTTGTAAGGCAGAAGGGGAAGGGATAAATAAGAGGTCCCCTCGCCGTCGGTCATCGTGACCCTTCCGTCCACTGCGACTCTGCTACTCGTGCCGTAAACCCGGCCACATAAGCCGTTTTTGTCCTACTAGACATGATTTAGATGGGTGGGCTGAATTAGCAACTGCAAATGACGGGGTGGGGTCGTCCACGGGAGACGAGGCAGGTGTTACTGAACTTACTGCAGCAGTCAGAGATGTTAATCTGTCTCGTTCCCAGGGGTGGGCGATGTCCATTCCAGTTAAGGTTGGGTCTGTGCCAGTGACTGCTGTGGTAGACACAGCCGCCCAAGTCACCGTCATGAGTAAACATCTATTTGCTAGGTTGGGTCTTCAGGGGTTTTCGTCTTCGCCTATTCGGTTGACTGGTGCCTTTCGAGGAATGACCAGTATGGGAATGCTAGTTCGGCATGTCCCGTTATCCATCTCCGATTTTCACTGTACTGGAAATATAGTGGTGGCACCCTTGGTTGACGACCTATTGCTAGGCTTCGATTTCCTATCAGCCTATGGATGTGTTGTGGATTTTAGGGATAAAACCTTGGTTACTGGAGACACCAAGGTTTTTGCAGTTTGAATTTTTATGGAATGGTGACTTGTTCCATGTGGGATCCATTTCGCTCTGCCAGTAACTAATAAATGGTGAAGTTAGTTGATGGGCCATTGGTGACGCATTTTGTGTATGCGTCTGAAGCGATGTAGTATAGTGTCAGCTTGGTGGAGATATATGGATGTGTGCCATCACGTGTATGCAGTGATGGATATATTGTATTTGTTTTGATTTTCTGTGTGAAATTATCCTATTTGGGGGTTGATTTGGTTTTGTTGTACAGGATGTTTTTTGAGGCATTGTGGAATTCAAGAAAAAAAATACATAAAATTCTAGACCCAAATCGTTCGTAGTGTGTTCTGTAATGTAATGTGTATTTTGGAACTATTGGTGTGTGTTGGAGAACTCTGGTGTGTAGTCGGAAGTTGGATGTTGTTTGGAAATTGTGATGTTTGCTGCGGCAGTGTGTTATGGGAGTATATGATGCGTTGTGATGAACTAGGTGTTGATGTAATCTGTGTGAGGGAATCGGGTGCTGGACGCCTGGGTTCGATGGTTGCTGTGTGATGAGATAATTTCTGTGTGTGAAGATTCTGTGTGGTATATATACGCGTCACTCGCGTTTCTATGTGACTTCTATTGTCGAGATTGTATAACTGTGTGTTCTTTGTGGGGTTTTCTGTGTGTGATAAGCTATGTGACACATTTATGTGATGAAGTTAATATATGGAGTGACATGGAGAAGATATGGTACGATAATAGTTAGTGTGGTTAGCCATGTCGGAGGCTTGGGGTTAAAGGAGAAGAGTACCGGTCCTTCTCTCCCCCATGTCTTCGCCATGGACCCATGGTGAGAGTTGTCTATCCGCCATCTTGCTCTGTGTGTTATGATTTATTGTGAATCCGGTGGGGCAGGATAGCTACCACTCGGAGTGAATACATGCGTCATTATTTGATTATAGTCTCAACCCTGTTCTAGTTATGAGCTCAACGATTTTGTGAGTGTGAGCTTGATATCTGTGGAGGTGTAGCAATTATGTTTCCTCTGCAAACATTCTCTCTGGTGGGTAGCTGTTTGCGAGAGCGTATGTACATTGGGATCAGTGGCGTGTAGTGCGCACACACGTTTCTGACTCTTCGTGCGTACGCCCTGGAAGGGCCCTTCCACTCGAAATTGTTGGCTGCTGACGAATGCGAGCCTTGAAATTATTAGGGGAGGGAGAATGGGGAGCTCAATATAGTCTGGACAGCTAGTAGAGGCTTGTTCCAGTAGTGGATTGTATGACGGATTGGTGCTTATTGCGGCCATGTAGCTGGTAGGCTGGCCTGCCAATTTATAGTCTAGATACCTTGGTGTATCCTGGTTTGGATAATGTTCTTGTATTTATTGCGGCCATGTAGCTGGTAGGCTGGCCTGCAGAGTATATTTTTAAGAATTAAAGTGAGCAGTACCATGCGGCCGATTGTATTTATTTGGGCCGTAAAGCTGGTAGGCTGGCCCGCCGATTATATTTTTGAGAAATAAAGTGATCGGTCCCAGGAGACTGACCATTTGAACGAGATTTTTAGTGGGTTTGGGTGCAATTATAGACAGTCTGGTAATAAGACTGCACTAGTGGGATGGTTACCATTTTATTGAAGATGGGTATTTTTAGAGCGCAGTGTACTTTTGTACACTGCATGTTACGGATTTTGACACATGTGATATAACATGGAGAATTCACGTCTTTGTCTCGCGTTTTAGTAATTATTGGCAGCGCTAGAACAGTGGTTGCTTGCGACAGGAAGGGTTCTAGCTAGGCGAAGTAAGACTCTCGCCAAAAAGAAAACGGGGAGGGGTGTTGTAGAGATAGCTTTATACGCTCGTTAATGTTAATCCCTGGTATAGTGAAATAGATCGTACATGCCAGTCGATTGCCTCATCCGGGTTACTTCCGAGGCAACTGCTCTAAACCGGTTTTGGCCCGAGGCTAGAACTTCGGAAATCTCCGGTGCATGCTCTGAGATCGTCAGACTGGATTGAGATTTAGAACGAACAAGACGCATATATAGAATTCGGGCTGGTTGGAGGGAAGATTTTAATGGGGGATATTTTAGGCCTATATCGTGCTAGGTGTTGCTAGGCGGGGCACACCTATTTCTACGACATAGGTAAGCTTCAGGATTGAAATTCTTTTTATACAACTGATATGAACGCAACTTAAACCCTTCATTCACAAGATGAAATTGTCAGGAATAGAATAGAATAGAATAGATTTATTTGCATAAATATGCCCAGGTAGGCTAAAAGCACAACAAACAAACAAACAACCAGACAACCAACCAGACATATGGCGTACACGCCCAAAACTAAAGTGTCGAAACTCACCCGCAAAGCGCCGAAA
Organism: Hanleya hanleyi; assembly: GCA_036873755.1. Taxonomy (NCBI): domain Eukaryota; kingdom Metazoa; phylum Mollusca; class Polyplacophora; order Lepidopleurida; family Hanleyidae; genus Hanleya; species Hanleya hanleyi. Next base: position 64,721 of record JAVTVY010009795.1, on the reverse strand, counting down.
TAACCCCTCAAGTGTGTCCAGAGGGACAACACTTAGTGATATAATTTTGTCAGGTGACTAGCAGGGGAGAGAACTGTGTCATTCAAATTCTTACTAGATGATTTCATGTAGAACAAGAAATACAAAGAGTGGAAGTGAGGTAAGTTTTCAGCGCAAATAACACAAGCATTGCACTGCTGACGCCAACCTCGCCACCAGGGGTCGCTCTCCGCTGGAAAATTGGCCGCTCCGACGAACCCCTGGGACGACGGTCGCTGAAAATTGGTCCCATAATACATTGAAAAATTCTTTCACGTGGCCCCTTCCGGTTCCATTGGAACATATCCTATTCTTTATAGAACGTCAGTCATGAGTCATTTTCATGGCCAGTGTCATAACGTCATGACGTCAGAATAAAAAAATGTTTCGCAAGAATGCATAAAGAATTCTAGTAGGCTACGTCATCTTTCAGACGCGCTCGTAACATTCATGACGTCGGGACGTCGGCTTGATCCCCACAGATACGCTCTCGTTATGTTCTAAATTCTAGGGTTTTGTGTTCTATCCAATGACCGATCGTACTGCCGAGCGCCCTCCCAGAGCATAGTAGGGAGGACAGGACCGGATAGCTCTGGTTTCGAGATTGTGCTGACGCCCAAGTCATGGTGTACAAGGTTACAGAAACCCCAGTTTTCAACACCATCTACCTTCACCTCTGGTCTGGATTGGAGGAGTCTTGAGACTGTCCAGAGATCATTGAGGTATAAAGTATCATACTTAACTGGATGTTTTACCTATCGAATATTGTCGATTACAAAATTAATTGCAATCGATGATCGAAAAGGCAAAATAAATAAATCGGTCCGCTGTAAGAATATTTTCAGTGCGAAGTAATGTTAGGCGCGAGTAAATCACAATCAAGGGGGATAATCACAGTTTAGTCACAATCAAGGGGGGATAACTCTACATGGTGAGATTTCTCCATTATTTTTTATTACGTACACCTACTCGACAGGCAGAGATTCTCGTGTCTAATTGAAATGGTCTGTTGAATGTTTAATTTCTGTTATAATGGTTTTTCTTCACAGCAAATCAATGAGAGCTCCTGAAGCAATGATACTACAATGGCCTGATTGGATCACTTATTTTGTCATGAGACTTCATGCTTTTTTTGACAATATCGAGCTTGGACCCACCCCAAGTCTGCGGGACAGAACTACCAGCTTCGAAATAAGAGCTACATTCCGCAGAAGCTACTATTCCAAAGGCAAATTCTGAGGTAGGTAGGCCTATGACCCTGTGCAGACTGAACACCAGGTGTTTCTACTCTAGCTGGACTCAACATAGAATGACTGGTAGACCCTAGGTGCCTCAGGTACGCTAGAATTTAATTGAAATTTGTCCCTCAATTACAGATGGACAGAACAAGCATTGTCGATTGTCGATTAGGCTAAGCCTCGTGATGCTGTCGGGGATTGACCTGGGGTGTCGTGCACACTCCAGTTCATGGTAAGAATAGGTCTCAGCTCCTCAGAGAGCTTGTCGTAAGAGGCGACTAACTGGGGCATCCATGGGAATCCCGTGTGTGAAAAGTAATAGGACCTCACCCGTGTGGTTTCCGGGTGTGAAAAGGAATAGGAACTTTTTTGGCAATTGATTCCTTGTTTCTTGTCAGCCTGTTTTACATAAGTGAGGCGGGCATGCTTTTACGTTTCATTATTCATTGCTCATTATTTAAAATAAAATTGGGCCAAAATCATTCGACCACCTCTTTTGAGCATGTTTAAACAAACGGGGTATCTCCCAGTACGGGATTTTCCACAGATGCATATTATTTTCATCAATTTTTTCCACTTCCATTGTCAGATTTGATGTGTCTTTGAGATTGTTGAATGAAATGAGGTTGACTTAAACATTTTACTCATTTCAATATCTTCAAAGCGAGAAATTGTGCTTCGGAAGTGCATCAAAGTAGCAAAAATTGTAGATAATGAAAAAACGGGCAGTAGGTAAAATGACATGCAGGCAGCTGACAGGAAGCAAGGAATCAAGTGTGAACGGCCTTCGGTAGTGTTTGTGGGGTCTCCGTTCTCAAAATCCTTCACGTTCAATTCTTCCAAACCACGTTTTAACCCTCCTCCATTCAGAGATTTCAGTCTTCAGAGTGAGAGAGCGAGTGAGTGAATATGATTTAACGCAACTTTCAAATATATTTCAGTCATATCACGATGGAAGTCAAATCACGGGTCCTATTCCTTTTTACACCCGGGATTCCCACGGGTCAAGTCTTCCGAGTACCTACCAGTTAGTGCATTATAAACAGTTTGTTTGACTGTGAATCCACATAACAGGTAGGTCTGTCATGTATGATACCGCCAATTGGGTACAGTATGTGTGCAATGTACTTGCTCCTTTTCAATACTTGGTTGAATGGTTCCCCACACGTAGTCCACATGTTGTAAGGGAATGATGTATCATACATGATGGATAGACCACAGAACAGGGCTCCACGTATTCACCCTCTGAACCATTGTATCATTCAGGTGTAACATTCTACTCACATTTACGAAAATCCACTCTTTGAGATTAAGCAATCAAATTAAGTGTCATTAGTTCAAGCAGGGACCCGTAGCAGAACAATTCAAGTGTCAAGGATGAGAAAGCTAAGATGCCTATTTTGCATCATCCTCGCAAGCCAATGTATCAATTGATAGGTTACGGTCGATATACTGGCTTGGTTAGTTACCGATAGCAGTTCAGAATATGAATAGGTCGAGGGGTTTCCACTAAACTGAACCAATCAGTAAGCGCACTGAAGCAATCCGCGCGAGGTTTGAGTTTTGACTGGTTTTAATTCATTGCATATTTTGCATCATCCTCGCAAGCCAATGTATGAATCAATAGGTTATGGTCGATACACTGGCTTGGTTAGGTTCCGATAGCAGTTCAGAATATAAATAGGTCGAGGGGTTTCCACTAAACTGAACCAATCAGTAAGCGCACTGAAGCAATCCACAGCGAGGTTTGAGTTTTGACTGGTTTTAATTTCATCGCCGGCCAGACTACCTTTGAAATCGACATCGGGTGTCAAAGCGTAAATCGCAAGCTTCAGATACCGACATGCTAATTCAAAACAACCGCCGGGGATGAAATGTACGAGATTGTATAACAGACGCAACAACTCGAGAACTCATCCTAATCAACAAAACGGTCCAGGTAAACCCTCTGTGAGGATTAAGGGATTACCAGATGATTTTGCATACTGGAGCGCAGAGCTTGTGGAGATTCCTAGAAATGGGGTCATGGATGCATCTTGTACTATTGACTGATAAAGATGGGAGAGGCAAAGTAGAGAGATCTATTCAACACAGAAAATGCTCGCACATTCATAGAAAAATAAATATGAAAACATAAAATCATCTTAAATCATCCATAAAATTTATTCAAGAAAATCACCCCTCATATTAAAAAATATGTATGCATCGTGACAGGGAGAATTTTATTTTTCTGCTCGACTCCATGTAAGTTTGAATGTTAAATTTTCTCCTCATCAGATTCTATTCTATTTATTATGGGGTAAATATATTTTAGTTTTGTCCTCTTTTAACTCCTCATCTCAAGAATACACTAATACAATAAAAACTCAAAATTGATCATGACAGCTTCTGCCAGTTCTCGCATTCATCACTGTGAATGTCAGGCAAACTAACGTAATGACTGTTGCATCCTCATGAAATTGCAACGTTCCCCGACATTCGGATGCGGGACAACACAACAACAGTTATCAAACAAGTTATATCTGACATGGACAGTGGGGCCACCTGGTGGCAAAGAAAGTACTGATACCAGGGTGTGGTTAAAAAGTTATCCGGTGGTGGAAATTGGAATATCTTAATAGACGGCAGTCATAAAGAGACTAGAATTCACATCAATGTGTTAGCCAGAATGGTGTGCAGCAGAGATTTGCACTCCCCGATTCAAATTTGCACATCATTTATCTGTAGCAAGATATGGTAGCACTTCCTATTTTATGAAGAGTAGAAAATTGCAAACAGATCCTCTATTTCTGGCTAATAACCTGATTCACATAATAACAAAATTCGAGAATGGACTATCCACTATTTCTGGCCAGTAACCTGATTCACATAACAACCCCATTCGAGAATGTCTGAAACTAAAACACATACCTTTAATAACCTAACATTTCCTCTCATTACACATTGGTACGATCATATAATTATTGCAACATTACAGTATCTAAATCTCGGCAATTATCTTCGATGTATACAATTCAAGTAATGGAATGCCAGTCTTATCATACATGTAATACATAAATGCGTAGATTGAGACTTGAGTAGAAAAAAATTACTAATAAGCACCCTTTAAAGAAGTGCATCCTACATTTGAAAATCTCAAATAAAGCGAAATGCTATTTGAGCACTTTTAAACCTGTATGATTTACCATGAAATGTTATGTACTCATAGTAGTAGCTTTCCCAAAAACACTGGAACTTCATCCCACATGATTTTATATCAAAGAAATCACCGCAATTTGAGCAGTAATGTATTATGATTTAGCTCCCAAAAAAGAGATCGCGAGCTGAATAAAAGACTTATTAAGCCAATATCCGAGATTATTAAATTACTAATTTTGATGATACCTGGACAAATATGACATGGATACAGTAAAATTAAATTGGCCATATTAAAGCTCGTCCCTTAGTCGGAGTTGAAAAGATGTCAGAATACTGAGACGGTCACTGAGTTGTTCTTTTTTCTTGTCGCTGACCTTGCCATCTTTCAATTTATCAACCCGATTAATTTCAGTTTCGATGAAATCATCCCCCTTTTCTATGATCTTCCGCATTGTTTTGATATAAATGTCAGCCGAGTTTTTCTCGGATTCTTTCGAAAGTTTTTCGGCCGATTCTTCTGCTCGAGATAAAACCTTTGCTCGTTCCTCCTTGGAGGCTTTGAAGAAATCTTTTACGATGTTGTCAAATTCTTCCAGACAAGCAGGAAGTCCCAACCAGAGACCTGTCAAATACAAAATGGCAATGATAAGAAAACAGAAGCCAAAACCAATGTTTATCAGGGGTCAAAATTGCTATCTATTTGCAGGACAGCAAATTGGCGCTGTCCTGCAGTTATTCAGTCAGTTTACATGTATTTTAATTGTATACCGGATAATTCTTGACAAATGTCTTGTGAGTATTTGGTGGACATGTCAACCCCTGTTTATATCAAGATATGAGTAGATTTTGCAATGAAAACCATTCAAATGAAATTTCCAGTATACATTTTTCTTTCTTTTTGGTTATCACTTCCTGAAAATGCCTTTTCAAGACTCAAATGCATGCAATGCCAATCTTAATCAATTAATATCCTATCAATGCTCCCCAATTGTACATGTCGCTATATAGGATCTTACGTATTTCAATTGAATTTGGTGTTCTGAGCGCCCATACCATGGAGATTTAATAGCACTATGACATCATGGTCGCATCTGGACTCATCAATTTGCAGTCGGGGAGTGGAGATAGGTTCACTGTGTCCATTTATCCCAATGTTTACACCAAAGATCAGTTCATATATCTACCCCGTATTATGGTGCCACAATGTCGGGACCGCGGCAACATGAAAAGACTCCCCGCCAGCGAGCCGGCTAATTCGACTGAGCCAACCAAAAATTCTTTGTCATCAATGTTCCCTTCAAAGCACTATGAAGCGTTCTCAGGATTGGTTAACACACGAGTTACTGCAAGCCTGTTAGATCCTACAAGCGACAATATCCAAATGGGGAGCAGATAGGATTTAATTTTAATTAGATTGATGCAATGGCCAATATATTACAGTATTAGGTTACTTGAACTGTACATTATAAATTCTCTTGATAACCAATTAACTGAACAGTATTATTTCTTCATCTATGGCATCATAGCTGCAGGTATCGGTATATCATGCAAAATCTCACGACAGCGTTGAATACAATACTGAACCTGATGCACAAGAAACACGATCAAAATATCAGAGAAACTGCAAATTTCTGTCATTTTATGATCATACCTGATTCCTTCATGATAAATCGTTTGATATCATCAGCTTTTTTCACATCTCCAGTATAGGTTACAGGCTCCTCTTTCCCCTTCAGGAATAGTTTGTAAACGGGAAAATCGTCTTTCTTCAGTCCAAATCGTTCACCCAGATCGAGATTATCTTTATCCCCATAATCTGCAAAAGATAAGTCACCAGTATGAATTTAAATTCTTTGATAAACAGTCAAGAGTTTTACAGTGTTTGCAAAATTTGCAAGAGCTGTTGATCGCTCTCCTGGAGTTTGGTTTGCGTGAGTATGCAGGAGGGATAACTCTCTCCAATATCACTCTCTATTCCTACGAAGTACATGTAGGCTACCATCTGCAAATTGTCCGGTAGTCAGTCTGTGAGTGAGTGAGTCCATCCGAATCCTTTTGTCGGCAAAATAAGGAGAACTGTTGACATCAGAACTTTGATTTTTTGCATGAAGGTGCATTAGGGGACTGTTACCAGCAAGTTCTTAGCTGACCTACTTTTGATAAAAATTTCTGGTCATTTTTTTTATGAAAATCACTGGTGATTCTGACTTGGGCTGTGCCCATCTTAATATAGGCAGGATTTCAACCTGGGGCGGGGGGGATTTCCAAGAGTTCAGTGCCCATCGGAGTCCTAATGCATTCGTAGGTCCTGTGATGTTAGTCACACATATTTACAAAGAGTGATCACTTTCACTCTCGAATTCAGATCTCGCATGAGAACACAATCTTCAGCGCAACTTCACTGACCCCTCAACACAGGTCCTCAGTTACACGGCAAGTTAATTCCGTTTAGACAGTGAAAATGATTTTCAAGTGTGACTATTACACTAACACAAGTAAGATAAGACATTCAGTATACTAAGTCTATTATTGCTTCATCCCTCAGGGTTCAGCTCCCTATAGTGTCCTCTGAAGCCCTGGGGATTGTCGCCTAGCCCTTTATGAACTATTACCTCCAGAGATAATATGGAGATAATAAAAAAAGGCAATTACTGGTCCATGTAGTACTATCTTTTCAAGGCCCTCCAGCTTAGGGCAGCATGGTTTGTACCATACCATGTTTGTCTGGCACAGGAGGTAAATTAAAGTGCCAAACAAATTAAGCTCTCTGACGATCCATTGTGATCACCAGTGTCTGTAGAGCCTAATTTTCAAAATTCAAGATTTTTTGTAGTTTTGGTTATGTTTTCGTTAAGGTTAGGGTTTTGCTAGGGTATGTTTTTTTTGGTCATCGTCACCGTGTGACCGATAAGGTTAGGTGCGGCGTTAAACTCCAAACAACCAACCAACCATCTTTTCAAGTTTTCGGTATTATTTATCAAATTGTGTTCCATTTAAATTATCGATAAATATCTGGAGAGTAAAAATAACATTCTGTTTAAGAAATATCAATAACCTAATGAAACATGTACATAACATAATATTAGTATAATACAATACTAACCAGCAACTTGAACTTCCGCTACCAGGAGATCGGATTGAGAAATGCTGTTCTGTGCAACCTTTTTAAATTCATCTTGCTTCTCGCCATAAGGATAAGTCTCATCAAACTTCACCAGGGCTGCCTTGTGCTTGCTTATAATCTTAAAGAGAAAGTTAAAAAATATATATATATATAAACGATTTTGCATAAAGAAGAGCCAACTCTCCATTGTCCAATATTTATGCTAGTACAGGTATGGATGACCAGTCCAAACCTTCTCTAGCTTTTTACCCCTCGGCCAAAATTTGGCTGAAGGGTATTGTCGTCGTCATGTACGTCCGTCCGTCTGTCTGTCCGTCTGTCTGTCTGTCACACCTTTCTCGTTACCAAGATATCTTTAGAACGACTTACCCTAGGCACACCAAACTTGCAGTGCACATCCATAAGCTCATGACCCAGAACCCTATTGAATCTGGACCCGATTGGTTGGAAACTTTGGCGGCCATCTTTAATTTATGCGAAACCATCACAGCTTTCTCGTTACCAAGATATCTTTAGAACGACTTACCCTAGGCACACCAAACTTGCAGTGCATATCTATATGCTCATGACCCAGAACCCTATTGAATCTGGACCTGATTGGTTGGAAACTTTGGCGGCCATATTTAATTTATGCGAAACCATTAATCTTGTGTATCTCAGGTACCATTTCACTGTTGAGTGTGAAACTTGGCATAGATCATTGATGCATCAAGAAACTTCAAAGGAATGACCAAACCAGTTTCCCTGATTCAGTGGAAACCTAGGTGGCCATCTTTAATTTATGCAAAATCTTTAATGATATATATCTCTGATACCATTCAAGTGTTCTATTCGAAACTTGGTATACAGCATCGATGTATCAAGAGACCTGCAATGTATAACCACATCAGTTCCTCTGAGTAGCAGGAAGGATGGGCGGCCATCTTTAATTTATGCGAAATCATTAATGATCGCTATCTCTGATACTGTTCAAGTGCTCGGTGTAAAATTTGGTATACATCATCGATGCATCAATAGACTTACGATAAATGACAGTTCTGGTGTTTCTGATTGGGAGGAAACCTTGGTGGCCATCTTTAATTTATGCAAAATCTTTACTGATGTATACCTTTGATACCATTTCAGTGTTCTATATGAAACTTGGTATACAGCATCAATGTATCAAGAGACTTGCAATGAATAACCACATCAGTTCCTCTGAGTGGCGGGAAGGATGGGCGGCCATCTTTAATTTATGCAAAATCGTTATTGATGTCTATCTCTGATAACGTTCAAATGCTCGATGTAAAATTTGGTATACATCATCGATGCATTTTGCAGAATCTGTATATTTGTCACTTGACTGCTTGGTGTTCCTGAAATCTTGGTTCATATTGAATACATTATGAATGGCTGGCGCCCAGAGCCGAGGGGTTTTCAGATGCGCAGCTTCGTATTACAGTTGAAATTCAAAGGTTATTATGTTTTCCTTTCTTTTTATTCATATATATTCTTTATGGTTACTTGTGAGATGATATGCTGGAAATAACAGCCTATCTACTTAATTTGAAGTATATTTTCTCCTAGAGATTTTTGAGAATGACTTCCAAGTTGATATCTCAAGACTGGCTAAATTCAGATATGTAAACCTGTGTCATTTATTCTGCTCTTATTTGACCAAAGTTCTGTATAAAAGTTTATGGCAGACAAAATACTTCAAATGAAACCAAATAACATAGATAGCCCAATATTTCCATCATTATTTCAGATTACCCTGGCATAGAGAAAAAATGTGTATCCATCCATTGCATTTCACCTATTCCCATGACAAACATCTTGATTTGTTTTGATACATTTACAAGCTTTAGACATATTTTGAAGTTCAGTTGGTGCACAGATCTATATATTCAATGTTGGGATCAGAATATCCTAATGAGCTTTTTTGCTTAACAACAGGGGCTATGAGAAAAAAAAGGGACACATAAGGGGGTTCGCTTCCAGCTGAGATAGGCTATGGATGTGATATCCCTGATTTGTGCTATTGATAATTTTTGAAGGACAAGTTGGCTTTATTAGATGATGATGAATTTATTGTAGTGAAATGCCCACAAAGATGGGGATACAAAAATATTACGAAAACAAAGTAACAATTTACATGAGAGATGTTCCATCTACTGGACTAAAATGGGATACAATGGAAATTGGAATTCAGCTCTAGTGACTCAAATGCAATCTGTCCCATCATGGTGGGGAAAAATGCAAAATGGTTTCTAAAGGTATAGATTATCCTTTCTTAACTATGTCGGAGATACCATATCAAATTCATCAATCACACATTCATCACTACGATGGGTCAGTGACGCAACAGGGCGCTCGATGTACGAGTGACCCCGCCCCCTTTTCTACCAGGATAAGGAAACGAGCACATGCTTTAATGCCTCACATAATCCTCTCAGAAACACTGCAATGTCGCTTAGACGAATAAAATCATATATGGAATGTCAAGACAAGGTTATTATGATCGTCTCGTTTTCTGTAATCTGCCAGATTGCATGATGTCTGAAGTGAAGGCTGAAGGGACTGAGTCATGGAGTGAGAGAAAAAACACTTCAAACAGTTTGCCAACGACAACGCAACCGGGAACTTCCCCTCATATATTTGACCGTTACATAAAAACACGGGCAATCGCGCCCACAAAATTATACCAGCGTGGTCAGATTACCTTGTCAAAGACTCCTGCATTCAGTGGCACGGAGCCTTTCACTATTTCACCTTGTATTAGATGAAAAGTTAAAATAATACAGAAGATCGCCGCAGAAAACATGCTGCCGTCTACCATCTTGGCATCCTCTCCCAGGGTGCTTTGCGCTACGCTGCATTTACCCCTGTAGGGGTCTCGCCATTTTTTACAGGATTCTTGTAAAAACCAAGAACTGTACTACCTGACTGTTTTACTGATCGCAAAATGCATATTTATCTCGAAATACACTAAACAATTATTCAATGTTTTTCAAAACGCCAGTTTCACACAGTTTGAAGGCAGCTTTTTGACAAATTACCCTAGAACTATATGTTGCGGAAATATATATCGGTGAGTAGCGACTGATATCAATTCGCCCAGTTAGACGGTCGCCATGTTCGTTCACTGTGGCAACAGATGACCTCGGGTCAACTCCGGCACAGTCCGTGAGACCCTTACAGCGCTACATGGAGAGGCGCGAAGCAGAACGTAATGGATGCCTGGTAGAGCTTGCCATCTTGGAAGTGTCTGCTGATGTGGCCCAATCAGCGTCTGCGTCTCATAAGCCGCATCCGCGAACGCCTTTAGCGAGATTTCCATTGGCTGTCGCTCGCACTGGAATGACATTGATTACAAATGGCCGCCAAGTTCAGAAACAGCAGAGAACGGAGAAATTATTTCTGATAGACTGGTCGTTTATTACAGGTGAACAGGGAAATAGCGTAGTTCACAAAAGCATGACAATGTCTGTGGGTCCCCTGTAAGCACACCCACTGAGTGACAAATGGCTAGTTTTCCATTACTATGAGAAATAATGTAATTTAATTTTTCAAGTTCACCGACAACAACAACACAACAACAACAACACAAATGTACTGGTCAGGTTAGCTACAACATGTAACATAGTGATGACGTTTATATATTGACCTTATATTGTCACTAGGTTACAAGCCACTCCATACCACATTTGTCTTTTATTTTCCGTATGGTATAAAGAATCAAGTTACGGCCACATACCTATCATTTCTTGGTAGATGGTATCATTTCGAATAGCGGTGACACACTGCCCGCAAAATCCGCTGCCGATTTCATCGCATTTCAGCCAGTTTTTCCAGCAGCTCCCGCTTCGATCTGCAATTTGTCTTCCATGTTTCTTTTCGAAATGAACTGCGCATGCGCCAATGCCGTGACCTTTGTAAAACTGGAAAGCGTGGTAGCAGACGATTTTTAACTTGTCAAAGTTTAGCATGGATAATTGCATTAATTGTAACAAACCCTTTGTCAAGGGACATAAGGGCTACAATAGAGTGTCGTTAAAATCTCTCACATCTCCTAAAACAGTGAGAAAGTTTTACGACGGTCACGGCATTGGCGCATGCGCAGTTCATTTCGAAAAGAAACATGGAAGACAAATTGCAGATCGAAGCGGGAGCTGCTGGAAAAACTGGCTGAAATGCGATGAAATCGGCAGCGGATTTTGCGGGCAGTGTGTCACCGCTATTCGAAATGATACCATCTACCAAGAAATGATAGGTATGTGGCCGTAACTTGATTCTTTATACCATACGGAAAATAAAAGACAAATGTGGTATGGAGTGGCTTGTAACCTAGTGACAATATAAGGTCAATATATAAACGTCATCACTAGGTTACATGTTGTAGCTATGGTCAGGTTAGCCAAGACATAGTTTTCATGTCTTCGTTGCTTCCGTCACTATGCTTTGCTACCTCTTATAATTATTCAATTTACTTGTACAATGCAGGACCACTAAGCTTCATGGGCCGTACGACTCTGTCCATTAATAATACAACACTCCCCGTTTTGTCCACTTATTTTTATCGCGTTTAGCAAACAGTTTGATACCCATGAGGAGCTGATGTGTCTGCAATCAGTCTTCAAAAGTAGATGGCCGATTGTTTTTTCACTAGTACGACCATCCTCTTCGTACATGTCACATGATTGATATGCTGCGATACATGCTGATCACGTGATCAGTACGAAGATGATGCAGTTAAGAGGAGAAATTTAAATCAGCCATTGATGTTTGAAGACTGATTGCTGTCACATCAGCTCCTCAAGGCTATCAAACTGTTTGTCAAACCCATTGATAATAGTGGATAGATAGTGGGAAGGGTTGTTTTATAGACCATTGTCTAGTGTCAGAGCTCTGTTTGAGCAACCAGCACCTGAGTACGGCAATGTTCTGCTTGACTGAGCTGTTTTAAAACTCTGAACATGATAGACAAATTTTGCTGTAAAAATCGACCCCGCTTATTTGATATCTACTATTTAAGTATGTATCACAAAATATATTTGACCAACGCATACTGTAATTTCAGACTTTTATCGTCGATATATCATAAGATATCGGCAAAAAAAACTGATTAGGCCCATTCACTCCTGGATTAAAGATTAACGGCAAATGTTTGTAAGGGAGGCTAACAGATTGGTAGTTACCTCAAAGTCTGTGCTGCTGTATCGCTGGATAGAGCAGTATGGCCTATGGAGCTTATTGGACCTGGACTGTACATGTAAATTGAATAAGATGCAGCCTGGCATTGTGAAGGAACGTGTCAGCAAGGCTGTGATTGGCCTGTAGGCCCAGTCATGTCATTTTTTGGACTGGCACAGTCTAGTCGCATCTCACAGGAAACAACAACATTCACACTCTCAGTTCTTTTTTGGACACTTTAGGACAATTTTAAACATGTTTGAAAAGGAAGCTAAAACTCAAAATGCAGCCATTGCCTCTGACAGCCCTGCCCCATTATATTAATAGGATTCATAAATTAAAATTTTTGTTTCATATAATAACAAAATAATAAAGGTACTCCTGTATAAAGGGAAGCCCAAGTAGCATGATAACATTTATAACTCAACAGTCAACATGCCAAAGGATCACGACCAGTAAAAGACGTTCCACATTCACTAAGCTAAGAATGTGAAATCGCCATCAAAACCTGAAATGTAGTTGTGACGGAAGTAAGGTGTCGACAGAAAACTTCAAAGCAAGAGAAATACATTGAGCCGGTTGAGTGGGCTTGCATTGTAACACACGTGGGTCACACTCGTCGAGAGCCTCAATATTTTCATTCGCAGGAAACGTAATTACAAGCCTATAAAAGGAAAAGGTCCTCACCTGTGGAGTCGCTGTCCCAGACGTGAAGTAGGACCCAAACATAGTGATTTGACTGAAATATTGTTGAAAGCGATGTTAAAACATAATCACGAACTCACTGTGTCACAGAAACTAGACAGGATTTACATGAGGAAACTCACTCCTGGCTAATCATACTATTTGTGTTCTTATATGGGTTTTGTGATGGCACCTGTGAATTTCGCCGTTTGTGAGACAAGTTCAATTCCACATGATGTGGACTCAGTTGTATGTGAGATTCGGATTCTGGTCCCAGATTGTATTCGGGGAACTGTAGTCGGCGGTTCCCCTTCGAGCTATCATTCTACACACAAAAATATAACAGATGTATGAGTGATTGCGAGATATGCTTCTGTGTGAATGAACTCCGTGGAAGATTAACTTGTATGGAAACTATATTATTATTACAGGGCATAATCTACCATTGCTCCAGGGGCCGATAATCGGCCCCGTTCCCAAAGGATCTTTTCCCAATTTTCTGAAAGGAATATCCCCAAAAATAAAAAATCCCCAAATATTTACCATTTTGAAAATTCACATAAACGTTGGCGGTTATTCCTCGTCATATTTGTATGTCAATGGACATATAACACGGAATAGGAAAGTTCCAAACTTCTTTATTATCAAACTATGGAAGCACAACGTCCGATAAAGTTTTCATAACATGTGGGCAGCGAAGATCGCTTCTTTCGGTAGTTCTCGAAGGTCTTCGTTCTCCATCCGGGAAGTCCCGAGCATTATCGCTAAACTTCCGGTCTAGATCTGGCGAAGCGAGAGGGTGTCTGACATCTTTGGCTACATCTACTCCACCGTATTCCAGGGGGAAAATTGGGGGGATGGTTTGTCTCGTACCAGAAGTCTGATGGACTTCTGCTCGTACGTATTAATTGTTGCATTCATTTGGCAGAAAATAATATTAATTGACGATGGTGTAAAAATGGCCAATCATTGTATAATCTTTACGCAAACATCATTGTTGTTGTTGCACTGACGCTCAATGCGTTACCAACGGAGGTTCGTCAGGGGAGTTAACTCTAGCTGGCTCTAGTTATTTCTTTCATCCCATGGGCCATGTATAACATTTAAAATTTGTTTTCTTTTAAATTTTCTCTTAAAAATATATAAAACAGGGAATAATATTTTGCAAATTTAACTGCCAGAAATGGGCTCGAATGTATTTCCAGGCATCTAGAACCCTGAAGCTTCAAGGCCTAGGCGGCCATTGGACCCCGGCCTGAAGTGCTAGGATAGTATTTCCCAAATCCATTGCCTAAAGGCCCTTTCCCAAAATATGTAGAATATGCCCCGTTATTATATCACCTGACATTGACTATTTCTTTGTTCTTAGAGGATGAAACCATTCGTTTGACACAGTACCGTCCCCTCCATCATCAGAGAGCTGTCCGCCGCCATGTCTGTGGGCACACCTGCTGTCAGTCTGTGGGTGAAAGCTGAACCTTTCAGTTATGGGGCACTGCCTGTCCCTCCCCATCCACGCCTCTCCACTAATGTAAGGAAAAGCAACAGGAACTCACCCCTGTACAAAACTAAACCACGACCGATAATTATCATGAACATTACACCTATTGTGTGTCCCACCAAATATATTGAGAACGTTTTGTTCAATTTTTTGAGAAATAACTTCTCTGTTCCAAACATTTTCTGTTTTGGGCTAAATTTTGACGTCAGCCATTTTTTATTTGGAACAGGTTTGATTGACTTTCTATTCCATTTATGGAATTTCAACAGTTTCACAATGTTGCAATTCAACAGCAATGTCATGTATGCCACAATATGATGTTACAAAGTCCATGTATCAATACTCACCACAACAGCAACGTCATAGCATTGAGCTTGACGTTACAATAGAAAATGACAACCTCCCAATCCTTTGCACATTTGGACCAGTCCCTTTCAGCCTTGCCGATGTCAAAATTTTACCCAGAGATTGACCACCCAAAACAAAAAATGTTTCAAACAGATAGTTTTACTGAGTCTTGTTGATAATATTTTTAATGAATGCTTCAATATTTGCATTGCACCAGTGACATAAGTTTCAGAACACAACAATTCCAATTCTCAACAAATTGAACAAAACCTTCTGAGTAGATTTGGTGGAACACACAATGATATATGTTGGGCCATCCAAAATTTTTTCAACCATGCAATTAACATTCAGAGCCTTTATATAATGCAATGTATAATTGTGTGTTACCTCTTGAAACAACGTTTGATATTAGATTCCAGATTGTGGGTCATTATGGTGAAATGTCATCCTGTGATTTCTAATAGATTTAAGTTACGTACATTTTAGATACTGGGGAGACCATTTTTCCGATAACGACTTCTCTGTTGAATTATCTCTTTTAAGGAATAATCAAGTTTTCTGTGGAATTATCTCTTTTAAGGAATAATCAGGGCCTTCATATTTGTTTGTAATAATAATATTAGTCATGACTGTTGATTGAAATATAAAACTTTGATTTCAGAACATCAAGAAAATTGTTCCATATTGTAAAACGAAGGGGAAGAATGGCTTTCCAAGGATGAGGTAACTGTCATATTGTAATATGTTTATATGTACTACACTTAATACCTGTCCACTAAACCGTTTGTTCTAAATAGAGTAAATGGACCATTGCAAATATAAATCTCAGCCCAGCTGGTCCATGTGTGAAAGCTTGTCAGTTACTTGCCGAAGGGCGGTGGTTCTCTCCGGGTACTCCGGCTTCCTCCACCAACCAAACTGACTGTCACCATATGAGTGAAACAGACTTGAGTGTGACATTAAGCCAAATTCCCTCCCTCCCTTCGAGGCTTCGAATTTGGAAAATTTGAGGGCAAGGCCAATTTGGTGGAATTAAGGACACTAAGGCCTGGCTGGAATGAAATTACTTGGAAATTAGCAGCGGGCATCAAGGCCATTAGGTAGGGCATCCAAGGCAATGGCCTTAGTGGCCTTGGTTAAATTCGAAGCCTGGGGGGGGAACGATGTGTTGCATATTAAATGTAGGTCAAGGTCAGAGGTCAAAGGTCAGTGTGATTGAAAAATCAGGAAATCGTTAAAAATTCTAATTTTTTGTGAGTGGATTCAATAGGCGGAAATGAAGTGATGCATACCAAAAATTAGGTCACGGTCAAAGGTCACTGACCCCAAAATTAGGAAATTATTAAAAATAACATTTTTTGTGTCAGTAGATACATTAGGGGGACACAATGTGTCACATACCAAAATGTAGGTCAAGGTCAAAGGTCAAGGTCACTGTGACCCCAAAATCGTTAAATTGTTAAAAATCATGAATTTTTGTGTCCATTGAGAAATTGAGGGAAGACGATGTGTTGTGTACCAAAATTGAGGTCAAGGTCAAAGGTCAAGGTCACTGTGACCCCAAAATCAAGAAATCATTAAAAGCCACATTTTCATATGCCTGTCGGAGACGAGGTCGTGTAATGCGATGTTGCATTCTGTCCATTCATCCATTAACATTTGTTGTCCATGCGATAGCTCTAGTTTCAAGGTATGGATTGGTACCAAACTTTGAATATACCTTACTCGCATGACAAAGTGGAGCCATACATATGAGATCAATTTGTCAAAGGTCTAGGTCGCAGTCCCCCAAAACTGAATCAAGCTTAGCTGACTAAATGTGTTGGAATATTGTTGGAATATTCGAAGTTCTTTTCCCTGCATTTATATGGTATTGTCCTGTGGAGTTGTCTCCCATGTTTGAAACGCTTCATTTAGTTAAACTGTTGTGAAATAAAAACCATACATTTACTAATTTAACGGGGAGAGGAAGTCCTTTATGAACTTCACACCTGTTTATTAACTCAAGAACAAAGGTTTACTTCATCACTTTCTTCTTCCTTCATGAACAATTTTCTCGTCTGAAAGGAATCCATTTGCAGCTCTCAGCTCTTGCTTCAAGGTCAACTAGTTACCAAGAGTTAAGCTCATTTTAGTTTATCATTCAATATAAGATGTGATATATGTTACATTCTCATAATTGCTAGATCAATTGGAATCAAGGCTATTAAACAACCTTGAAATTTGAACCAATGTAATTCCAGATATACGGGCATATATTGAAGCCCCTTGGGCTCTTGTTAACATTGAATTAATCTCACAACATCTAAATCCACATCATCACACATCTGCTAAACTCAATTTGTTCATTTTCATTCCATCAATCTAATTAAAATTAAATCCTATCTGCTCCCTGTTCGGATACGTTACGTTGCTTGTAGGATCTAACAGGCTTGCAGTAACTTGCGTGTTAACCAATCCCGAGAACGCTTCATAGTGCTTTGAAGGGAACATTGATGACAACGAATTTTTGGCTGGCTCAGTCGAATCAGCCGGCTCGCTGGCGAGGTGTCTTTTCACGGGGTAGATACATGGACTGATCTTTGGTATAAACATTGGGGTAAATGGACACAGTGAACCTATCCCCTCCGTGACTGCAAATGGATGAGTCCAGATGCGACCATGATGTCATAATGCTACTACATATCCATGGTATGGGCGCTCAAAACACCAAATTCAATTGAAATACGTAAGATCCTATATAGCGACATGTACGATTGGGGAGCATTGATAGGATATTAATTTATTAAGATTGTCATCCCATAGTTTTATTGACGATCAAAATTTATGAACAAAAATCGCTAAATCACCAATGCTTCTGATATTTTGGGGGCATGTTGAAGTTGACCCATCAACTACAGACACACAACCTCAAGAACATGCGAGATATAGTAGTCACAATGATGTCTGTTTGTCCGTCCATCTGTCTGTCTGTTTGGCCCAGGTTCAGGAAAGATTAAGGTCGATGTTTAAGTTCTGTTCTCAGCTTCCGAGCTCCACTCTCTTATCTAATATGACCCCACCTGTGCGGTTCCCGGGTGTAAAAAGGAATGGGTCCCCGCCCGTGGAGTTCCCGGGTGTGAAAAGAAATAGGACACAAAGTCGTGATATGTCTGAAATATAGTTGAAAGCAACATTAAATCGTATTCACCCACTCACTTCTCCCCTAGAGTTAGTCTCGGATTGTGATAAAGTATTGAAATAAAAATGCACAAATAGAGGTCAGAACATGAAAAAAGTTCAGGGCTGTTCCAGAAATAAGTACATGGGGGGAACAGAAGGCACTTTTTTTTGCCCCCACCACCTATGTAATTAAGTATAATTTTAACCCCACCACCCATGTTATTGAATATATTATGTCACCAACCTCCACACATGTCGTTTTATCCATCAGGCAACCACCCATGTAATTATGTAACTCTTTTACCCTACGACCCATACGTAAATATATAAAGTGCCTTCCATGTACTTTTTTCTTGAACAGCCCCTCAGTTAGTTTCAGAATTATCATGGTTGTCATTATGAGAGCAATCGCCATCAAAAGATTTACAAAAAATGTTGTGGGTAAGGACATGTTACACACTGTTATAGCTGTATCAACAAGCTGCATCTTTTACTCCAGTGATTTTGTCATGTAAATCAAAGAAAATTTGTCATAATTTTTGCAATTCTCATATAATATGCTCTCACAAAGCTTTTCTTAAACTTTCTCTTGTATGGTACATTTCTGTGTGTATGTGTTGTCAAATCTTTGAGCCAATAAAATAATCGGCACCTTGTTTACTTTCAACTGTGTCTTAATTATCAGTATATTAACAGTACATTTGATATATTTTCAGTTATTCAGTGTGGAAACATATAGCATGTAATAAACTACAACTGACTGAGGATTTGGCCTGGATGTAAGTATATGTAAATACAATCTAATTAAAGGGAACGTAAACTCTGTGGTAAAACACCGCGGGAATTATACAAGAGTCCCGATTAAAAAAATCGTGACAAAGATTTTTCCCCAATGAATGAGAAAGACGCAAACATAGAAAATACTGTGATTTGCAATTTCTCGAGGGCGCCACCATGTTTATTTTGGGCATGATTTTAAACCAATGGGAAAGCGTAATATTCAGTTGTGCCGATAATCTCCTACGTCATCGGACATGCTCTGCGCTGAGATAACATGGCCGCACATGGTCGTTTTTATGCACCTCTCCGTTCCCCGACTGACAGATGCAATGTTATAGATTAGTTTCGTTGTAGAATACGGCCTGATTCTGTCAGATATTCTACCATGCCGGGCTGCTCTTCATTTGGCTGTCACAAGGTGCCAGGTAATCCCGACACGTCGCACTATCATCCTCCTTCATGTTTGTGACCTACAGCATGTACAGTCTCGAATACTGCCTTTCTGCCAATTGACACGCTTTTACCTCCAGAGGCAGAAGAACTAGTGTACGGTGACGTCACGATTCTTCAAACATGGAGGCCGCTATGTTGTTCCAGTGTAGCGAAGTTAAAACCTTTAGTACTGCTTGAAAAAAAAAATGTAAAAAAAAACATCTGATTTGGATTCTATGAGGAAAAAGCTTTTAACTGGCCACGGACGTTCACCAGAGTTTACGTTGCCTTTAAGCTTGAATCAAGCATTGGAAAATGCATACAAATTAAGTTTGAAATATATGTATTTAGGCCGTGTGATGTCACTGGACCTAGATATGATTGCAACAGACCACTATAGAATACCATGCTTTATTTGCAGTTTACCCTGTGTAATAAAATAGTAAAAAATTACAATAAATATTTTCCCACACTGTTTGCAATGGTCTTTCATTTGATGGAAACTTTACTTGAGGGTTTACGATCACTTTAAACACCAGAAAACTACCAAGTTTGGAACATAAAATGTAGTACAGACCTGTCTTACACTCCTTTATTTCCTATATTTTATTCAGAAAATTCCTATATTTCTCCTATATTTTTGCAAATTTCCTCGTATATTTTCACTGTGAGCCACTTGAAGGTCTGTATATTTGCTAGTAAGCGCTGAACATTCAACATAAATATGCAAAGTAGAATATCAAGATTTATTTATTTGAAAAGTTCGTTCGTTTTCTGTATGGCGGCGAAGTTACCTAAATGGTTATAACTTTTTTATTCCTTGTCCAATTGATTGAAATGAGGTATTATATATGCAACATAAACTGTGATACCGGATATTAACAATGGTGCGCAGGGGTCAAAGGACACTTCCGGTCACGTGACCGGAACCGGAAGTTGTCACACGGCAGGTGGCGCCCCTTGTCGGAAGTAGGTCAATAAGAACCAATTTAGCATGTCAATGGTCAAAAGAGTCAATTTAGCCTTTACATCATGTCAATGGATAAAGGTCATTTCCGGTCACGTGACAGTAAACATGGAAAAACCCGGATGTAAGATGACGACCCGGATGTAAAACCACAGTACCCGGATGGAAGACCGGAACGACGGGAAAAACCCCACTGGGAAACCCGGATGTTGACAAGGTCCGAGATGTAAAATCCACTGCCCACACATACACAAACACACACACCACACATCCACACATCCAACCAATCATATGTTTCATGTGTTTCTGTTACGGCTCTTTTCAAGTACATCTAGTACATATTAGGATACATCCTTGTACCAGTACTCTTGGTCCCGAAGACCTGATAGGCTGCCTCTACTCGCGCTGATCAAACATGGCAGACAAAAGCTGACTTCACTGTTAGATGAGTACTAAACTGATTTCAGCTGTTGTAGAGGTGCCCGAGACTGGTCAGTAGCCTGAAATAGCTAAAAACTATTAATAGGAAATTTTGCAATAAGACCTCACTTTATAATGGTACAGAATGTCAGGTGGTGTGTGTAGGGTTTCGCCTTAGGGCTGTTCCATTTAAAAAGGTATGAGAGGGGAGGATGGCACTACATTTTTTATTCTATGGGTCATAGGAGGAAATTCCCTTCAATCCATGTTACAACATTGGGAAGGTCAATAAAATTTCTATGGGTGGTGGGGTATAATTCAAAGCTGCCTTCCGCCCATCCCATACCTTTTTAAATGGAACAGCCCTTAGTTGTGGAAGCCGATAATTTATATCGTTTAGGACCCTACCCGTGGGGTCTCGGGTGTTAAAAGAAATAGGACCCTACCCTGTGGTTTTCAGGTGTGGAAAGGAATAGGAACCAACATCGTGATATGACTGAAATAGTGTTGAAAGCGACGTTAAATCATATTCACTCACTCACTTATCATTTAGTAGAGCGTACCATGATTAAATGGCCCTATTCTGAAAACAATATTGCAAAATCCTTTTATCATGTTTTCATCATCAAACCTATTGACAACAACCACTGAAATCCCCTCATATTCTTTACACATGTATCTGAATCATTTTATGAATCATTTTGACATTCCTTCATCATAGGTACTTCTCAATATGCCATCTTCTGAGTGAGAACACCCCTGCTATGGAGAAGATTGACTGGGATCTTCGGTTCGCCAGATGTACTGCTCAGATGGAGAGAGGTAGGGTCTTGTCTTAGCCAAGTCTACATTGTCTTCATTTCCTCAACACCATGCAGGCAGTCCATATATACGACAACCTCGACCGGACATTCCATTTCCTTCAAATGAACTAAATTTTAAAGTCATGATGGAATGTCTGGATGTCACGTGTAGAACTACTTTTGATGCCCAGATCAAAACTGGAAACAAGTATTCGTGTCTATAAATCTAATTGAAGCTGTACTTTGAATATAACGAATACATCTATTTGAAGGAAATGGAAAATCACATTGAATGCCAGTCAATTGAGAGTCTAATCGAATCAAATGAACTGAATACGGCTGTCTTGATCAATGAAGAGAACATAGATGGAAATGGTCCCAAACCCAGATGACGTATTATAAGTCTCTCAGCCATACATTGTGTATTCATTCATCTGTATGACACGTGACCACTTATCCAGAAATCATCGCTTATGTAACACGAAACCGTTTAAATTGTTATTGTCAACGCAAAGTACGTGTGCCGTAAAGCATGAAGTCCTATATGTAACGCGATACATCAAATTAAAGCTTGCTCTTCCAACTGTGCCAGCCCAGGGACCTCGCGCTGGCAATTAAGTTGTTGTCATGTTACACGAGGGAGGTGACAGGCTAATTGAATTGTATAAAGATCCCCACCATCTATTTAATTGTCATGGATATTGGGGGCCTGCATTGCATCAAGGGATAGAAGTGGGATTTTCTTGTCATGGATGTAGGGGGCCTATGTCATCAGGTTTCAGGACAATTCTTTGAGGAAAAATGGTTGATGTTCAGCTTACTTTAATTGTATTAATTGTCTCTGTTTGTCTTGCTCGTACAGCCACAGCTTTGAGTGTATGTTAATAATCAACTAATGTAATGTAATTGACCATAGTTGTAATGTAATGTAATCGACCATAATTGGAAAAACGAATACAGACGAGTTGCCAGTTCCGACCCACCAAAGTGAAATTTTTATCTTTTTCAAAAGGAAAAGGTTTGATTGACAGAACAATTATCAGGGTCGCAGTACAATTGTCTATTTAACAAAGTAACTCAGCTGGTGATGCACTGAACTGTGGAGAATATATTAAGGTCAATGAAACAAGAGCTGACAATTGCAAATTCTCTTAAATGTTATAATATTTGTGTGTGATGCTATATTTCAGATGTCCTCAAGAACAATGTGAGTGTGAACACTTTCATCTTTGTGCTCTACCTTTATATACAACAGTTACACAAAGTCTCCCTCAAGGCATCCCTGGTGGCCGGTGATGAGTATCCTTGGATTGTTTTCTGTATAGAAAATCTTAAATCCTTGATTGCACTGCATGAATCCCCTGAGAAAATCTGTCTGCTTATAATAAGATCTTAAAGGAGTACTTACCTTATATTTGAGTGTGACTATATTTATTAACAATCGTGTTCAAAACCTTATTATATAAAACTTATGTTGATAGAATGCGAAATAAAAGAAATATTGAATATTTTGTTGCTCGCCACGGCGTGCACTGGGCGCCGCCATTGCACCACTGTGTGACGTTTTTAGATGAGCGGAAGTGGATGTATACTCATCTAAAAACGTCACAACGTCATGGAGATTTAAGGTTGATGGTGTTGGTCATGCCGATAATTCACACGAGAAGGAACCCAGTAAATTCACGGATTTCAGTAGTTCAAGTGTAATCATGAAAATGTTTACAAACTTAGAAGCATCGTCGCTCAACTCAAATCACTGGACAATTGCAGAGGACGCTCTTTTAGTTTATCGCTCAGCTTCAGATTTTGTCCAAATTGAATCGAGCAAGTCTCAGTTGCAAAACCTGGGGAAGAAAATTCTTCAGTTGGCGGAGATAACCAACAGTCTCCCCCCGTGGGATTTGCCGCGCCAGTTTTTTTTCTAGAATTAAAACTCGGACCCAGAGTAATTCAAATGTCCGTAGTTGAAAAAGTCCCTGGATCAAGCGTTAGCCGTGGCGTCGTCCTGAAAACTGATGTCATCAGTCACGTCATCCTACAGGCAACATGGCGGCGCCCACGTCGACCTCAAAGCAGAAACATGGCTTCACAAATTGTAATAAAAATAATAGGTTATCGCCCTCAACGACAGTAAAACAGTTGGTTATATTTCTTTAAGAGTCTAACCGTTGTAATAGGAACCTATATAAAATACCGTAAGTACTCCTTTAATGTTGCCCCAATGATCTGTCTGAAGACTTCCATATTCCTTCCCTGTCCTTTGACCTTCAACTTTTGACTAGCATATAAGGTCAATTCGATCACATTGACCAATCGTCTTGAGCATGGTGTTAGCCAAGAAGTGAAATCGGGGTGGCAAAATTTCAAATTTTTGGAGATTTTTCTGACCACAGGGTGTTTACTTAATATCTCTTTCATGTTAAATCTGTTAAGGGCTAACCCAGAAAAGTGGCTAGCGTGGGTGGGGGGGGGAGAGTTTTCAGTTCTGTGGTATATGTGTGGTTGGTGGTGTACAGTCATTTAACATTAGAGAGATCAGATAAATAGTATATGGGTGGTTGGGGTCAGAAAAAGTAATTTCCCCCCATTCCATGTACCTTTTTCTGGAACAGCCCTAAAGTTAGGGTACCAAAATTCAAAACAGGGTGTCGAAAAGACTCCTGTCACCTCTGGCTAACAGCCTGGTCTTGAGGCAAACTTTACTCATGCTTAAAATGACTCTCCATCTTTGTCAGGACTAGCTGAATTTCCCTGAACATCTATTAAATTGCCTTCCATTATTCGAAAATGTTAATCAGCAGAGCTTGCCAGAATTCAGAAACAGTTCTCTTTGACTTGAAGCAATGCTTTGATTGGTCAATAACAGGATAACAAAGGACATCTCTTCCATTTGGAAGTTTTGGATCTTTTAGGAGCAACACTTACGTCTTAATTTATTCAGAGTTATCAAAAGTTTCCTCACATTGTGATTTGTGTCTATTAATTACCTGTGCGTAGGAGTTACAATATTGCAAAGACGGCTGTGAGATTTTTCAATGTTTCCATGAAAGTCCTTGACTCTGCCATAGATGGCCCATGCGAGCACGTTCTCCAGATCTGGAAACTCGTACAGGTACTGCGGGATCTAAGGTGAGTAGACAAGATAATGTTGAGAGTCAGTCGGTTATTAAATATAGCTGTCTTATATCTAACTTCTGCTCTAGTCATTTTATCTGCCAGTTTCATGTACGTTAATCAGGTTTACTTTAAACCCATTCTTCAGTGTTGCCAAATCATGACAGACTTCTGAAGTTTCGCAAACCTCTCTTTCCCTAATACTGGTCATTGCATGGGATTCGTCGCACCAACTTTTTGTCCTGCACCATAACTTCTGGGAAACTGAACGGATTCCTTTCAAATTTGGTGTGTGGGTACCTCACCTCAAGATCTCGCTTGTGATTGTTTTTCACGCCGATCCACATATAGGTGGCGCCACCTCGGGGCCAAGTTAAAATTTTGTTTCCAGACAATAACTTTTGAAAAACTGAATGGATTCTTTTCAAATTTGGTGTATGGGTACCTCACCTCATGATCTCGCTTGGGATTGTTTTTCGCACCGATCTGCCTTTAGGTGGCGCCACCTGACGGCCAAGTTAAAATTTTGTTTCCGGACAATAACTTTTGAAAAACTGAATGGATTCTTTTCAAATTTGGTATGTGGGTACATCACCCCAAGGTCTCGCTTGGGATTGCTTTTCGCGCTGTTTCGTGTATACGTGGCGGCGCGCCACCTGGGGGCCAAGTTAAAATTTTGTTTCCGAACAGTAACTTTTGAAAAAGTGAGTGCATGATATTCAAATTTGGTATGTGGGTACCTCTCCTCAAGATCTCAATTTGGATTGTTTTTCACACTGATCTGCCTATAGGTGGCGCCACCTGGGGGCCAACTTAAGTTTCCGGACAACAACTCAAAAACTAAATGGATTCTTCTCAATTTGGTATCTCGCCTCAAGATCTCGCTTGGGATTGTTTTTCACGCCGATCTGCTTGTAGGTGGCGCCAACTGGGTCTAAGTTAAAATTTCGTTTCCATACGATAACTTTTGAAAAACTGAATGGATTCTTTTCAAATTTGGTATGTGGGTACATCGCCCCAAGGTCTCACTTGGGATTGCTTTTCCACGCTGACCCACCTATAGGTGAAGCCACCAGCAGGCAAAGTTAAAATTTTGTTCTCGTACAATATCTTGTGAAATCCTGGTCGGATTAGGACAAATTCGGTAATTGTGGGTACCTTGCCACTGGATCTCACTTGGGATTGCTCCGCATGCTGAGTATTGAAAGTTATGGTTTGAAGTAAAATCAATTATTTCAGTGTTGGGGGACTTGAACCCCTCAGGTTTTCATTGGGAGATTACTTAATGCGACGTCATGGCATGCATGCATAGCAGCAATTATGTCACTGCATTAGGGTTCAGCTTCGAATACATGCTGAAGTTACATATGATTTTTTTCTATTTTTGTCAGACCCTTGATGAACATAGCCACATGCAGTTTGTTCAGAACCACATACAGGAGATGTTAGAATTACTGGTGGAGCCAGGTCAGTGCTATATTTTTCTTGATGACTGCTGTCTAAGGCTGATAATTTACTGACGGCTTGCTCCAACAGATGAGAGAGTGTATAACCCTGTAATATTGTATATACTCAGCAGTAGCAGTCGTGTCTTTGTTTCAACCTCTCGGAAGAGTAGAGTATGTAGCCTACCAAGGTACATTAATTCCGATCTCCAAACTTACTTGTTTACTTCCCATCCAGAATTGGCTTTGGAATATTATTGTCATCATGTACGTCTGTCCATACATCTACCATGGTTTGTTTTCATTATTCATTACCACCATATCTCAATTTAACACCACACATGCTTATAGTCACCCCCCACCCCCCTTATCCTAAAAAACACCCAGCTTCCCAAAGTTTCAAATTCATGTATAGTGAATGTGTAATTGCCGTGGTAGGACAGCAATATAAAAGATACCTGATCCTTATAGTTTTGTTAAATAGTGCAGTGTTCTCCAAATTGTTTTGTAGACGTATATAACAGTGCCATTGTTGGAGATTTTGGAATCACCCCAGAGGCTGTGGAGGCTCTCAGTTTTCTGATGGGTGGATCAACGGACAGATGCAGGTGAGTTCATTGGTCAATGATACAACACTCGACTGGTTTGAATGGTAAATAAAAACTAGAATTTGACCTTGAGAAATAGGCTTCTGGCCCTTCAGATACAAATGTGATCTGGCTATAATCCTTCTCGAGATACCGTGTTCACAGATGGTCGGACAGACAGACAGATGACACCGTCAATGACAATACCCTTCGAGCAAAATTTGCCCGAGGGGTAAAAGCTACTTGGTGCATTCATATCTGTCATGTCTGCTGTTGAAAATGGGTTATGTGATTGTTTAATTTCGCCAAGTTGGGAAAGAAATGTTAGGATACTGAAGGTCATCCTTTATGAAATCCTCTTACTTCTTGCCTAATTAAAGAACCTATTTTGATCAAATCTGAAAAATGAACTTTTGTTTTGAATCTTAACAATGAAATGATTCAAATTTAATCAAAGGAGCTGTTCAGCATGCGATCTTTATAACACTATAACATTCAGAGGTCTGAAATCAAGCTTATTGAATAATCATTCTAAGCATTTAAAATCCTCAAAAGTGTGCCTCAGTTATTTGAAATTTTGTCTAATTTGCCTATTTGGCTGTTATTAAACTAACTTCTCCATGAATCCCTGCCCATCAACCTGCTGTTCTTGTTTGCTCAGGACATTACAACCTCTACACAAGATTGCCATGATACAGTCTGTACAGACCAAATGTGGATACTCTAAGGTAAGAAGATTTTGAAAGTTTTGTTTTTGAGCTTTTATACACCCATCGATAAACGAGGTCCTATAATGCGATCATGATTTGTGTCTGTCGATCCTTCCACCAATCTAGTAACTTTTCTTTTCCATGCTATATCTCCAGTTTTAGATTATGGCTTGGTATGAAACTTCGGATGTATCTTGCCCTTGGGACAAAGAAAAAAACTATTTATTTTGAGGTCAAAAGGTCAAGGTCATATTTGCCAGAAAATCTGAATAAAATGGAAAGTCTCCAGTTCCAGGTTATGAATTGTTACCAAACTTTGGGTATCCAATGCCCATGGGGCAAAGAAGAACCCTATTTTATGCTGAGGTCAAAAGGTCAAAGGTCAAGTTTTCTTTGGCCAGAAAGCCAGAAAACGATAGAGAGTTTCGTTTTTCAAGTTATGGTATCAAATTCATTGCAGGCCATTGATTGATTACGTGTCTGTCCATCCGTCCACCAGTCTGTCTGTAAAGCTCTGTTGTCTGCGCGAGAGGTTTTGGACTGGTACATTACTAAACATTGAGTAATTACCTCACACATGGGACATAGAATAATTGTGAGGTCAAAATGTTGAACACAAGGTCAAAGCCATGGTTACCAAATACCTGCATTGGCCATCATAATTTCCTTGTGTGATTGATTTTCCGTTCTATTGAAGCCTATGAGGCTCTTGTTTTTTTAAATGTATGTGATATGTCTGGCATCCACATTTCCAATTCTGTAGTAATAATCTCCAAACATATCTGCCTCGGATATGTCTTTTGCATCATAGGCCAAAAAAGTCATTGAAGCATATCAAATTTTGAGTGTGAAAACAGTTGGCTTTTCATTAAAACAAATCATGTTGGAATTATATGACTGCCTTGCAGATAATTATTTCACGTAAGTTGACCTCTCAGATCATTGGGGGTCATGCATATGAAATGTAAAAAAAAATTCTAGTTTCATATTGCATAATATATAGATGGCCCCTTGCTCTCAAAAATACCAGTATTTCAAACTAATCCAATAATTAACCAAATTTGAATTAAATTTCCCGCTCTCCCGACAGTTGACAAAGTTGTTCTCCATAAGAATGCTACAAGGCTGGATCAAGGGGCGCCTCACACAAAACCCATTTGGCATTTCTTCATGCATCGCCTCTGGAAAACGTCTGTCTTGGCCGGTTGCAGGTAATAAAAATCTTTTTAAGTGTACTTGTAAGCAATTATGGCAAATCACAAAAATTAATGGTTCTGTCATAGCATTTGCAGGCTGTGTATCTAAAATATGGACATGATAAGTTCATTGAAACAAGAACCTGTGTGTATTTCTCAATCTGCAACACTGATAATGAGGTTGAAGATGTAATGAATTTCAAAATCCAGGCTGAAATCGACTTTTCTTTTCAAAATAAAACACATTTAACCACATAAAGCTAAACTCATATTATTCACAAAAAAATGGAACAAATTGATATTAAAAAATAAATTCAGCCATGAGCCATGATGTGATCTCCTGAATGCAGCTGTTCTGCATTCAAATTTGTGAGCATTGCTATGTAGTAACTTCTGCTACCTAGATATTAGCCAGTATAGAAGACAGCCTTACCTGCCGGTTAAAACCCTGAGAGAAGTCGTCATCACGTCTGTTGCAGTCCAGGTCAAGTCGTTCTCTTGCAGTCCGCGAGTCACTCTCATTGGCTAGAGGGCAATCAGCGCCCTCTACCAAGGGGAGAGAGAGAGAGGAGACAACTCTTGTAATATTAAAGCAATTGTCTCCCCTGCTACACTGGCCTAATGTTCGTTAATAGTCTGATATTCTATCACTGAAATGTGAGAAAACCTATTCTTACTACACTCTTCCCCCTTTTCTTTTTTGAGGAAGGGCGTACCAGCGACTGCAGTCTAAAACTCCAGCAAAGTATTCACAAGGATAAAAAACATACCATAAAAGTACGGAACTGTACCTAAAGCTTCCCCTACTTTGAACTGGGCTAAAAACCGGACATTACCTAATAACAAGCTACGTAATATTAGTCCGACAATAAAATACCCAACCCAGATCATGGAAGCTGATCTCTAACCCCAACCCTCAGGTCGATTTTTCAACAGACCTCTAATTTCCCAAAGAAAACCCAAAGGAGCTGGAGCGAACTGGCCCACTTTAAGTACCAGTCCGACTCACTATGGAATCTACCTTTTCCCCCAACCTCCCCTTCCCCTCATAAATTAAGGGCTCACTCAATTTTATAATGTCAGCCCCTCTTAAACTGAGAGCCTGGCTACACTGTACAGCCTGTCAAGAAACAGACGACTAAGGAAATACTTGCCAGACTCTCCTAAATTGAGGGACTGACTATATCACAGTCCAAAAATATGTTTGACAAAATGCACCTGACATTTTATAATCTGTCAGCCCCTCTTAAACTGAGAGACTAGCTACACTATACAGCCTGTCAAGAAACAGACCAACTAATGAAATAATTGCCAGACTCTCCTACATTGAGGGACTGACTATATCAGACAGTCTATAAAGTTTTGACTAACTGACTATATCAGACAGTCTATCAAGTTTTGACTAACGACAATAGCGACAATAACTTTTAGACTGTCAGCACTCGATGAGAGCTTGCTCCATTTGAAAACCTATCAGTCCCTATTAAATTGAAAGACTGGCTACATGTATAATCAGGCTGATCAAGGAATAACTGCCAGACTCCAGTAACTAGAGGGACTGGCTATATCAGATATCCCATCAAGAGTAGACCGACTAAGGCAATAACTGCAAGACACTCAGTCTCTCAATAGTTGATTGACTGGCTAGCGAACATAGTCTGACTAAAACAGTAACTGCCTGTCAGTCCTCCATACATTGTGGGACTACTCATATAGCTCAAGGCTTCAGGAAACCAGTATCCTCTGTATGCATCAACAGAGACACACACATGAAGAATCAACACATGTGAAACACCCGTGCACAAGGTGCCGCTAACACGTCAACTCAACATGTGGATGAATCTGCAGGACCAGAAGGAATATCGGAATCCATTGAACAGAAGTGCAATGCGTTGCTGATGTTACCGCATTGCCAATGATCAATTAGCCAGGGTCTGAATAAATATATCCAAAATGATCCCTGAATTTTGATCAGACATAATGCTCCACAGTGAGCATTCAACCAAACAAGGTCACGGCTTGTCCGATGTCCGACTCTTATTTCAGACCCTGATTCAATAAATTAAACCGGGATGACCAACACCGGTACAAAACACACTGGGGCTTCCATAGAGAAGACACAAGCAGAGTTGTGGCCACAAACTCCCCCGGCCCTGTGTCTCCAACATGGACTGCCCCGTCATTCTCTCCCCTTGTTAAATCATCCCTCACAATTCGCACTCTCCTCGGCAAAAACTCATATAGAATCCAAGTAACTTACATTTAACACCATTTAACCATTGCCGAATGATGTGCCAACCGTGAGGGTTGAACCCACAGATAAATTACCCAACCCGCCATTCCACAACCCCATCCACTACACTTTCACTCAAACCATTCTCCTAACCCCCTAAAAGTTGAACATATCTCCACTGCAACACACATTGCACATTTTTTCCAACACACATCGCATGTTCTCCCAACACACCAACTGTTCTAAAATAGGTACACACACCACACTCTACTGAACACTCAATCTACCAAAAATAATCATTCTGAAATATTGGTCCACACACCACAAATCCACCAACACACCATTATCCAACACAGCACATCATTATCCAACATCCACACATATCACAGATTTCTTGTCAGACATTTTATCATTTTTTTTATCTTTCCCCCAACAACCAAAAACAACCTACACAACATCAAACCAAAATGCCACATCACCTATATCAAAATACAAAGACATCACCAACATCAAAATCAACTCAAAACAGTGTGCTAGATGGCGCCACATGCCATTGCCCACTGCCAATCTGCATTGCCCCCTAACATTACCAATGCTAAAAGAGAACTAAACTGAAGCATTGTCCAAACCGGTCATCATGCATCAACATTTTACTGCAGGAACCCCCATGTTCCCAATAACCAGGGCCTTCTTCCTAAAGTCAACGGACAGAAAGTCCGAGCCCAGTAACAAATCCTGAACCACCGGGGCTACAACCATGTCTCCAAAACAGTTAAACCCTGCAATGGAAAGGGGAACCTGTCGAACCAACATTCCCATACTGGCCGTACCCTGAAATGCACCAGTTAGCTTAATGGGAGTGGATGACAGTCCCATAAGCCCTAACTTTCCAAATAATTCCGGACTCATCACTGTTACCTGAGAAGCAGTATCCACTTTCGCACTCACTGGAACGGACCCGACCCTGACCGGAACTACCATTGCCCCCTTCCGAGCGGCAGACACGGTAACGCCTCGAACGGCAGCAGTCGACCCAGCACAATCTGACAAGGCAGGTCCTCCTGTGGTAACCAACCCGTCAAGATTAGTGCGAACGGGGCAACTTCGACTTATGTGCCCTAATTGGCGACAAAGATGGCATCGTACTTGGGGACATCGGAAGCTCTTATGCCCATTTTCCCCACACGAGTAACAGGTAACTCTGTTAATAGGGGCTTCACTGGCTACCGGTAGCTCGGAAGAATTAACAAGTCTCAATGGAGACTCACCCCGACCCTCCCGTAAAAAATCCCCTCCCACAGGCTCGAGTTCTGTGGAAACTAGACGGACCTCTGCTACATTCAAAGCTTGATGATTATACAGTGAGGCGTTGACACATGTCAACGCATCCTGAATAGTTCTGGGGTCTTTCTCCATGGCAAACAAAACTATAGCCTGTGGTTCAGCTATCAATTCGACTAACTCGCGTGGAGCCCCCGGATACCCCTTCACAGCTAACTCAACACACCTATAAGCAAAATCAGCCAAAGTGTCATCGGCCCCCTGCTCCTCCAACTGCAACCGATGTCGGATTGCTTGAGGAGGCTCGAGATCGCCATACCGTTTGTCTAAGGCTTCAAACAGCTCATCGAAAGAATTACAAACTGCTTTCGGTAAGAAAGAGTAATACTCGATGGCCTTGCCATGCATACACTCAGTCAAACGCTTTAGAGATTTGGCCTTGCTCCACTTCCGATCTTGAGCTTCTAATTCAAATTTAATTTTAAACGGCGACCAACCTTTGGCATCGCCGGAAAAAACTAATGTTTTCGGAAGTGGACGGCTGCTACTACGTGTAAAAGGTGATGCTGAGGGGCTACGGCCACGTGATGTTAAAGGGCTACGGCTACGCCAGCGTACTGTTCGAGGACCACGGAGAACGAACTCGCTTTATGTTGCCGGATAGGCTGCAAAACATTTGACCCTATTAAATTATCTCCCTTGTCCTCCTGACCATGAGCAATGTCAGAATGATCAATGGATGGAGAGAAATGGATACCTTTGTGCTCCTCCCCAACCTTACTATGTGAAGGGACGAAAGGGTCAGAGATGGGCACAGAAGGGTGCTCCACCCTCTGATGATGCCCTGACCCCTCACAAGCATCCACCACTCCTGCATCCATATAATGTGCATGCTGGGTACCCTCACCAGAATTACATTCCCCAGCCCCCAACCCCGGCATTTGCGCAACATTGACCACAGACAAATTTTCCTGCTCATCATTACCCATTGTCAGCCTAACCGCACTGCCATCAGTTTGCAATGAACTAGCATCAGCCCCCACCCCTCTAACCATTGGACTAGTCCCCTGGCCTTGCATCATGGTCATTATCATTCCAAGTTGTTCACCTACTGTTTCCCACTTCTCCTGGTTAGATACCAGCTGACCGATTTTGGTAACACATTCTTTCTGGTTAGTTGCCAGCTGATCGATTCTGATAACACATTCTGTCAAGGTCTGAGAGAAACTCTGAACAACAGATTCCCTTTCCCCCCTTAAATTTTGAATGTGATTTTCCATCTCAGTTCGCAATTCGCCTACTTGTTTTTCAATTAAATCTGAAACATACTCAGGGCAAATGGAAACATTTACCCCACTAATAAGAGAATTCTCCATCAAAGGCTTCTTCTGGAATTGTTCAATATTATGTGCCATTGATACCGGTACCAGTTCTGTCATGGTGTGAATTGCGAGACTCCACAAAAATGTAAATGAAAATATTCAATAAACCGCAATACTCACTTCCAAAATGGCTGCCATAAAATAAATTTACCTGCCTTACTTGATTTGCCAAAATACTATCAACCAGACTCGCCTCCAATGGTACAAATCTAGCTAAAATAAATTCCAACCAAGCTGCAGGAAAAGTGAAATGCGCAGTTCAAAATTTACCAGTCAATCAACTTGACAGCAATGGCTGTACAATAAATTCTGTTTTCTGTATAAAACAGAAATAAGTAGTTGTATCAACTACTCACAAGTAGTTGTATCAATTACTCACACTCAGTGAGTTTCCACTCCAGAAACTCACTGGAAAAAATGAAGCACTTATGAGCTGAACGCACACACGTTACCGCAGTCAATGCGCTCTAGTGTGCTTATTCAACTCAAATCCATCAGAGAAAATGAAAAAAAAAACTAAATTACAAGCGTCTAGTCCGTCATTCATAATCCAGCCGTCGTCCATTAGAGAATATCCGCGTCCATAATCCAAAGACCTATTTCATATTCCATATAACAGTATTAGCACCAAATTCAAAAAGACAATCATAGTATACATAAACATAAGCTTGTTCCTGCAAGAGAGAAGCGGTCAACAGTTTTCAATGATGCCGGCAAGACATCATGATGTTCCAAAAATATCAAATCCGTATCGCTGATCAGTATTCTTAATCCATAATATTTGTTGTAAAGTCGCCATCTAAAGAATGATCTATCTCAGTCACGCTTCGATTGTGACTGTTCATATGAGTACCATGAGGATCTTGAAGTACATGGGTTCATACGACCCCTAGCCCCGGGTTAAGCAGAATTAGACACAAGTTACGAGACGTAACGCCATAGATCTTGCACGCTACGCTCGTATTTTGCTATCAGCATGCGATATGTATCGCCAAATTTGAGAAACTTTGAGTGGAGGCGCTTGGTGGAATAGCCCTGTTTTATAAGTTTCTGCAAAAATGTTTTGTGACGTTGGTTAAAATCATCACATTTAACACAGGATCTAGCAAATGCTACTAAGCGAGATATGTATACGCCATATGCAGGTCCCACTGGAATATTACTATCCAAAAAGGGATAGTTTACGATGTCGAAATTGTAATCATCTCTTTTGTCATAAAGTCGACGAGAGAGAATGCCCGCTTCATTTTTATAGAGATAGAGATCTAAATAAGATGTGCCTGTAGGGCTATCTGTAGTTTCCTTCAAATCCAGTGAAGGTGGATATATATCCTTCACTGCGTCATTTATATAGCGATTATCCACAGCGAGAAGATCGTCTATATAGCGTTCTAAACAAGACCCTTCAAAACAAGTGCATCACGCGTTACCGCAGTCAACGCGTTGTTGCAACTTCCCTGTTAAGTCCAAAACTAGAAACAAACCGAGCCAAATAAGATACAAAATAATCGCTGTCGCTAGTAGCCCAGTTAGTGCCTAAGGGCTCAATAGAATGTGTGTTGAATACCAAACAATCATCAAATGGTGTCAATCAATACCAAATGAGACGGAGTTATCAACAATCAAAGTCTATTTCCCAAAATAAATAGGATCAAAACTCACAGAGTTGGCATTTTGCAATCACCAACTAAATTATGGTTGCCTATTTAATAAATGACCTTCAAATCCCAAAATCAACTGGTGTTGCCCAACAATACCCGATTACACTCTAATCGGGTGCAATGTTGATGCTACACCAATTGTTTTTATTTTTTATTTATTTTTTATTTTTTTTCAACTAAATGTAAGTGTTTGTGTTTTAATAAACACCAGTCACTCAACCAAAATCAGATGGTGTCACTTGACACCACCACCAGACCACTATGTAATTGAGTGTAGCGCCGATATGTCAACACTCAAAAGAAAATTTTAATTTTTTATATTTTTTTTTTTTCCAAAGTAAACTCAAGGATGTGTGTTTGAATAAACACTAAACCCTCAATCAAAATCAGATGGTGCCACTTAACACCACCAGACCATCAAAATCAGATGGTGCCACTTAACACCACCAGACCACAATCAAATTGAGTGCAGTGTTGATATGTCAACACTCAAATCTCAAAATACCATCTGAGTTTGTGTTGTAATGAACACCAAACAATCAACCACATTCACCAGATCAAAATCTGATTAAATATGGTACAAGTTTGTTAACACCCCATCACCAAAATATTGACTGTTTATTTAAACTCAAAATTTATTATTCCCAAAATACTGAGTGTATTTCAGCAACACTGATCACTCACCCTCTTTACAGTGTAAGTCACCAATGAGTACACCATCAAGGTTTACAGTGTATACTGACCACCACAGAATATGAGGTCAATTCAATTTCAATCAGAATGAACACCAGCAATTTATCTATTCACTATGTACACTCACAGGTAGCATTCAGCTACAAGTAACACCTCACGAAAAGCCACAAAGTTAGTAGCCAAGCTATGAAGATAAATTTTGACCAAGTCCAAAAATAAACTAGGTACCAATATATTAGCAAATCTATTGAAACATTAATTTGAATGTTCTATGCCATGGCTAGCAAGAATTTCAATCAAACGAGAGAAAATCCCCCACATTCAATGTAAGCACCAGCCAATCCCTCGCGCAATAGCTACCAGGAAATAGCCAGGTGAACTTGACGACGAAATTGGGGGAATTCCAAAAATTACTAAATTGAACTCTAGCCTTTAGGCCATAGATTTTCAGTGAATGTCCCAATCAAATTCACAAAAACTGACCACCGGAAAAGTCAATGTAGTTTGACCGATAATACAAAGCCAAACTATTGCTATAAATTGTAAGTCGACCACACCAGTGAAAAATGGTCAACAGAAATTGACAGTGCGATAGACTCCCACAAACAAGTCTCGATAAGACAACCGTGCAAAAATATACCAGTGGCACAGCAAGAATAACCACAATTTGTCAACAGCACGACTGATGAATCCATGTACATCACAAGGTCATGCAGTACATGACCCTGTACCCCAAACTCAATCACCGAACCGAAAGGAAATGACTAATCTGACCGCGTTCAGTCACTAAAACTTCATCCCATGCTCCAAATCTTCTCCAAAAAAACCCAACATTACCAACCCAACCACATAACAAATATAATTATCATGGGACAGGACTATGAACAAAACACAAAAATACACATATGGACACACAAACAGTACCGGTACACATACATGACAACACAAACATTAACATATAAACCATTCAAATATTGCACCTGTCAAAACCTTTATCCCAACTTCTACTCCTAATTTTCCCTACCAAATACTATCTCAGAAAAAAAAAAAAAAAAAACAACTTCAAAATTCACCAAATCACACAAAATTCTAGCTAAATCTAAGGTGCAATATTGAAGGCAACCAGCAGGCAAGTCTGCCCGCTACACTGGCCATCTAACCAACCTAAACAATTACAATCCTATTCCTTTTTATTCCCGAATGTAACCCTTCAAGTTACTGTCGTTGTTGTTGTTGTTCCAAATAACAACAACAACGTGTCAGCAAACTCGCAAAATTTTCAAAAGGAACGCGAACTCAAACCAAATTGTAAATTGGGGTAGTTCAAAATAACCCCGCTTCACTCGCAATAAATTATATCAAGACAAATATGGCAAAGAAAGCCGATCTGACGAAAGAGAAGACTATCAAGGGTCCAATTTTCGTCACAATACAACACGGACAGTTCTCGGCTAAATTCACGAAACAATCGTTGTCAAACTACTCCATATATTGCACGGAGCTTCAGAACTATTGCTGTATAATCTTTAGTTCACAACCAATAAAAGCCAGATCAATTTGCAAAATACCCCATTGAACAGTGTTGTCGTAGTGTTGAACTCGCGAAAAAAAACGTGACCATGCCGACGAGAAGAACAAAAAAAAAAATATATTCCAGAACTTCGCTGGAAGCTCAAATTTTCACAAAACCCCTTCTATAAAGTAACACACTTTCAGTTTATATCGACCCAATCGTAAATGAAAGCCAACAAGTTTGTCAGGACTCGGAAATGAAGATTTTCACACCCAAATTTTCAAAACCTCAAAATGGCCGCCGATCAGACACTGCGCCCAGTTCACTATCGAGCGAAAAATTGTCGAAAAATAATCACAATTCTACGCTTGATATTTTAACTTCTGACGCCAATTGTAGTAACTTCTGCTACCTAGATATTAGCCAGTATAGAAGACAGCCTTACCTGCCGGTTAAAACCCTGAGAGAAGTCGTCATCACGTCTGTTGCAGTCCAGGTCAAGTCGTTCTCTTGCAGTCCGCGAGTCACTCTCATTGGCTAGAGGGCAATCAGCGCCCTCTACCAAGAGGAGAGAGAGAGAGGAGACAACTCTTGTAATATTAAAGCAATTGTCTCCCCTGCTACACTGGCCTAATGTTCGTTAATAGTCTGATATTCTATCACTGAAATGTGAGAAAACCTATTCTTACTACAGCTACATCACTTGTGGCATCATTTTTCTTGCATCGTACAACACACATGACACATGAACAATGGTGAGACAGAAAGCCCACCAAGTGTGCAGAATTCCAAATTTCTCTGACGAGCTATTCTAGCATTAATTGTATATAGCAACCTCACTCGCATCCGATATACGATATATCCTGTTTAGAATGCTTCGCTGCTGAAAAAAGCACAGTTGAAAGTTCACAAAATTCATCGGTTTTTGAGGCCGATTACAGCTTTCCACATTTTAAGGGTAATTTCGAAAAATGATATGGAGTTGAAAGGAATTTTAACTTTCACCCACCGCCCATTGAAATTTTCTAATCTTCTCTATGTCCAACCAAGGGACCACCCATAAAACAGAAAATGAAGTGTCTTCTGTCTCCCTCATACCCCTTTTCCCTTCACTCTGGAACAGCCCTAATATAGCCAATGCCTGTAGTTTCTTCTGCACCTCCTCCCTCCAATATGCAGCCTCAGGCTGATCCCCCTCCCAGAAAAGCTGGCGAATTTTCATCGACACAGGCTAGAATTTATCAATATATAAAACAAGGGCTAATAAGCATTACAGATTTAATCAGCCTCAAAATTGGAGAAAATATTCAACTCTCCACTACTCTGTTTTCAGCATTGAAGCATGCTAAGGCATCATAGTTTTTGTATTCAGTAACAGCAAGGTCAATATATACAGTATAAGCAAGAATATCAGTCTGAGAAAGTTAAAAGTTGGAAATTTCCCTCCGCTTCAACAAGCTTCAGTCTCGCCATAGCATGTACAACCACAACATCTAGAATACTTATGACCTCAGTTGTACGACACTCCACATTATTATGGCATCCAACAAGCAGTGCGACGCCCACTTTCAATTGTGATGTTGCAATGCTGACAACCAAGCCACACAGTGCGCTCAGCCGTGTCCATCAAAAAATAAATGCCATGCCATTTATTTTTGATGATTATTTCTTCCCATTTTCTCATGAATGGGTCTGCCCAATTTGAGATTAATGTGGTCAAATATACTTCATTCTATACCTGCAGGGTTCCCGCGGTCATGGAAAATCCTGGAAAGTCATGGAATTTGAAAATTGATTTTCCAGGCCTTGAAAGTCATGGAAGTTTGTGTCTGGTCATTGAATTTTTGTGAGAGGTCATGGAAAGAATAAATGGAACTTGAAAATGTCAGCCAGGTCAATATTTCTCTTGATTTTTTTCACCGAAAAGATGATTTTCCTGGACCAGCGAAGTGTTCTATTTGCCGAATGTCGCATGTGGTCTACAAATGCGATCAAGTGTGCATCAGGGGAGGTAACTTCGCTCTTGGAATTTTCTTAAACTCCCTGCGTGCATTTAGGAGGAAATGGCTGTTCTCAAATTGCATCAGTGTAAAAAGAAATGTTATGAAAATGCTCTCCTCACTCACCATGGCTGTGGACTGATTTTCTCGATGCCCCCATTACCCATATAGAATTTCTGATAGGTCATGGGAAAGTCATGGAATTTGTCCATAAAAGGTCATGGAAAGTCATGGAATTCAATTTGAATTTCTGTGCATGAACCCTGACCTGTTGTAACATATTTTACTCTCACAGAGTTTTAGAAAATTTGATGGCAGTCAAGATTTTGAGGCTGATTACGTCTTCAAATATTCTGTTATAGCGGAAGAGATGAAGAGTGGAGACGGCAGCAGTTCTTCTGGGGGAAAACGAGGCAAGATAGCCACTAATGCCCTCGCTATACCCGAGGATAATATTAAAGGGTGAGGAAAAATTAATTATTACAATCCGCCTTTCCCGCAATACTGTGATAGCAGTGGACTGACTCGGGACATCAGTAAGTGAGATTAAGGCGAGATAGTCTCAACTAGTGATAAATGGCATATATATATTGTAAATAATAAGAATCATATTAACCTAATATTTAAAGAAAGAAATATGCTCACCTCAATTAATGATTCAACAATCGCGACTCTCAGTTAGCGGCGAGAATCTAGATCACTTCTGATTAATGCGAGTCCAGAGTATGTTCATTGTTATCGTATTAGCAAATGAACTGCGGATTAACTTAAATCTATAACATATCCTTAAATAATCCAATAACTTTTAGGATAACACTTTCTTTGCACTTTCACTTGAATTATACAATTACAGGAAGTGATTTTTCTCACCCCAAAATATTGAGATGATCAAATTTATTAGAACAGAAAGTTGTTGAATTCATGCAAAATCAGGACCTCTGTTCGATGGTCACGGTTTAGTTATACAGAAATTATTCTTAGTAACACATTCACTTTACTTTCAGCGGCACGAACTCCGCGACGAAAACGGGAGTGTTCGAATTTATTGTTACACGGGTATATTGAAAATGCTCCCGTTTTCGTTTTATTAGGATGGAGAAAATCACAACAGGGGAAAAATCGTCCGTTTTCGAATTAAATTTGGAAGGCGAATTATTAGGGAAATTACCGTATTCTCTCTGACATTTAGGAGGTGATCAAATTTATTAGAGTGACTGATCAGAGTTGGAGGTAAAGTTTGGGAGTGATTGAATTGTGAGAATGTTTACAGTACTAGCACCTAAAGTGATTCCATTTATAATAATCTATACCAGCACAGGATAAAGTCTTACCTGCTGGATATTGCTCCCTTGAGCTCTGGCTTTATAATACATGTCTATCTGGCATGGGGTCCGCTGCAGGAGTGAACTAACAGTCTCAAAACTCCGGGGACTCGCATCCCTGATTAGTTAATTTACAGTCGGCCCCAGCAGGGCGATAACTTCATGGGCCAGGCAGAGTCATGTGCTCTTGTTCATGTCTGACTGGCGGAAGCAAAGATTTTATTCATCCCTTCCTTTATTTCGAGTGTTCACACTATTTGTTTTTTGTCCGAGTTGAGGACGGATTTAGCGGTGTTTTCGTAATGTCGCTTGGTGATGATACATGTATGTTCATGTAAAGTCTTTTGAATGTTCCTGTAAACATTTGAAGTACATTGCAATGAACTAACAATCTCAAAACTCCTGGGACTCGCTGTCTTCTCATCCCTGATTAGTTCATTTACAGTCGGCGCCAGCAGGGCGATAACTCCATGGGTCAGGCAGAGTAATGTGCTCTTGTTCATTTTCTGATTGGCAGAAGCAAAGATTTTATTCATCCCTTCCTTCAAGTGGATACTACCATATTACTACTGTATTATATAACTTACATCACTGTAGTTGTTGAGGAAATTGAAACGACCAAAAATGTGACTTTTTTAATAGTATTAAAATAAATTTTTAAATTTGTATAATTTCCTGCAGAAACAAGATCATCATCATGAGTCAAGTCAGCAAACAGACGATCAGTAGGGTGAGTCATAATGTTGGGAAGTACAGCAGTATTTTTAGCCCTTACGAATTCTAAAATGCAAGTAACCATTCTCCCATTTTCAGAGCTTTCAGCTTTCGCTGTCGGTATAACATCCTCTGACAGATTTCTCCAGGAATACCATGCATATTCAATCTTTATCAGTCATGAATGGTAGAGAAAGTGTTATCTGTATACAAGAGCGATGAAAAAAGCCAGCTGCTCGGCTGTTTGAAAAGAGGAGTGCTTAGGATTAAGAAGAGCAACAGTGATCACTCCCAATCACTCCCCTAAATTTAAATTCAGAGGAGTGAAAAACAGTTCCTCTTATTCATGGCAATTCGTACTGATTCATCAAATTCTACCCACCCAGCCCTATTATTGATTGTGTTAACTTTAGTTGTATTTGTGAAAGTTAAGCTCATGCTTTGACAATTGGACATTGCTTCGAAGTTAGCAAAATCATCATTTCTTATCATTTGGGGAACTGAAGGTTCGATGAACTATCCCTTGGATGTTGATTATTTAAAGTGATCGTAAGCCCTCAAGTAAAGTTTCCATCAAATGAAAGACCATTGCAAACAGTGTCGGAAAATGTTTATTGTAATTTTTTACGATTTTATTACACAGTAAACTGCAAATAAAGCATGGTATTCTATGGTGGTCTGTTGCAATCATATCTAGGTCCAGTGACGTCACACAGCCTTAATACATATATTTCAAACTGTGTATGCACTTTCCAATGCTTGATTCAAGCTTAAGGTGTGTATACTTGAGTTTCAACACAGATTCACTGTTCCAATGTGCATGTTTCACCAAAATCTGGGAGATGGTAAATCATAAGTCAATTTGAGTCTTGCATTTAGTTTCCCCGATTTTGGTGAAACATGCCCATTGGAACAGTGAGTCTGTGTTGAAACTCAGAGTACACACCTTAAGCTTGAATCAAGCATTTGAAAGTGCATACACAGTTCGAAATATATGTATTGAGGCAGTGTGACGTCACTGGATTTAAATATGATTGCAACAGACCATAGAATACCATGCTTTATTTGCAGTTTACTCTGTGTAGTAAAATCGTAAAAAATTACAATAAATATTTTCCGACACTGTTTGCAATGGTCTTTCATTTGATGGAAACTTTACTTCAGGGTTTACGATCACTTTAATATAATCTGTATACACATGCAGAAATATTTGTTACTGATGTGAATTTGATTATTTCTGCAGAGTTCGGGTACCCTTGAGAACAGCAGTGTGAAGATACACCGATGTCACTACTCGTATCTGTACCTACTATCACCATTACGGTATGAGAAATTAATTAATCCCTTGCTGAAATGATTGAATCTAAATAACCGGTTCTTGTAGACCGGATTAGGGATAGAAGTATGGAACTCGGGAGAAACAATGTGGTATGTTTGACTGGTTAAACGACCCCAGATCGGCATGCTAGTACTTGAAATATAACACAAGGTGAAACTGAACAGATTTCTGATCCACCATGGTTGGTAAGACCACGCTGTGATATGCACACTTTCTAAATGAGACAGCTGGGTTCCAACTAGCCAGAGCTGTTCCTATCAATAATGCCTGCGGTTGATAGTCACAGGCGACGTTCGTTGATCTTCATGGGATATAACCGCACCATATAAATGATCATTCTGATGCTCCTTTCTAGTTATTTTCTGAAAGCCAACTCCTTCTCCACGCTTGTCGCTTTCATTAACATTTCCAACGCTGGTGAGTAACTATACACGAGCCATTTTCACACCGATTCCCACCTTGCCCATATGACGGTAGACGCCAGCCGTACTGTCTGTCCAACTGCGCATGTGTATTGACCCAAAAATACACAACATGACTCCAACCGTACTGTGGGCGAAGTGGGCATCGGTGTGAAAATGGCTCATGTACATTTGATCATCAGCATTGGAAATATTATTAAAAGCGACAAGTGTGGAGGGGAAGGAGTTGACTTCCAGAGAATAACCGGTAAGGAGCATCAGGATGACCATTTATACGGTACGGATTATATACCCCAATGAACATTGCCTGTGACTATCAACTGCAAGCATTATTGATAGCAACAGTTGTGTCTAGGTTCCAACTTCTTAAAAGAAATTTGATTGAAAATTATACCAAAGTTAACTACAGGTTAATGCGTACCCTTCATGCTCACCTTGTGTGTTTGTATATATCAAATAGATTTTTCAGAAAATATGCTAAAAATT
Source organism: Hanleya hanleyi (assembly GCA_036873755.1). Lineage (NCBI taxonomy): Eukaryota > Metazoa > Mollusca > Polyplacophora > Lepidopleurida > Hanleyidae > Hanleya > Hanleya hanleyi. The sequence continues at coordinate 20,836 of JAVTVY010009795.1, read as the reverse complement.
AATGGAGTAGTAGCGCCAGTTGAGCATATGAAATAACTCGGATGTTGTCAAATATTGCTGGATCTATCTTAGCCTTACCAACATGTAAACATATTATTGTACATAAATTTATAATGCACAGTCCCTTCAGATGGGTTTATTCTGCATAAATACTGCAATCAACTCGCATTTATCCCAGGTAAATTTGTCAGAATAACGAATTTGTTGTTGTAAAGAATGGAGAATAAGTATGGTAAACACTCCAATAATACAATCACCCCCAAATTCTGTCTCTAATTTTGATCAGTCACTCTAATAAAATGATCACCTCTGGGATAAACAACACTGATGTTTGGTTCATTTCGTCAACTTTTATTCCAGTAAATTTGATCACCTCCATAGAGATCATAGTGCTGCTATATCTCCCTATATTATTGGCAACCTCCTATATCCTCCTATATATTTACATTTCATCATGAAAACATCTGATTTTTCAAAAAGTCCAGGGGAGTACCCTCAACTCCTCATCTTCCAGGGAGGGGACACACTGATCCACCCCATCAGTTGATATTCTCTTCTGTCGTAACAGTCCCTTTGATGTCCGTAATTCCGTGATTCCGTAATTCCGTAAGATTTTCTTGTCTGGACAATAACTCTTGAATAATTTTACCGATCAACTTCAAACTTGGGGTGTGCCTTGACATTGGCGAGAGGACGGTTGGGATTGTTTTTCAGCAATGTGCATAATCCAATATGGCCGCCGTCAGCCATATTGGATTATAAGCAGTTGGATCTTAGATTTTCTTGTCCGGACAATAACTCGTGAACGATTTAACCGATCAACTTCAAACTTGGGATGTGCCTTGACATTGGTGAGAGGACGGTTGGGATTATTTTTCAGTAATGTGCATAACCTAATATGGCTGAAGGCAATATTGGATTATAAGCAGTTGGATCTTGTCCGGACAATAACTCGAGAACAATTCAACCGATCTACTTCATATGTGGGGAGGGCCTTGACATTGTTGAGAGGAGGATTAGGATTGTTTTTCAAGGACGTGCTTAATCCAATATGGCCACCATCAGCCATACTGGATTTCATTGGATTTTAAGCAGTTTGATCTTGTCCGGACAATAACTGGAGTACGATTCAACTGATCTACTTCAAACTTGGGGAGTGCTTTGACATCGATGAGAGGAAGGTTGGCATTGTTTTTCAGCAATGTACATAATCCAATATCAGCCATACTGGGTTGGATCTTAGATTTTCTTGTCGGACAATAACTTCGTGAACGATTTAACCGATCAACTTCAAACTTGTGCCTTGACATTGGTGAGAGGCGGTTGTGATTGTTTTTCAGCAATGTGCGTAATCTAATATGGCTGCCTTCAGCCATATTGGATTATAAGCAGTTGGATCTTGTCCGGCATGTCCGGACAATAACTCGAGAACGATTCAACCGATCTACTTCATACCTGGGTAGTGCCTTGACATTGTTGAGAGGAGGATTAGGATTGTTTTTCAAGGACGTGCTTAATCCAATATGGCCACCATCAGCCATACTGGATTTCACTGGATTTTAAGCAGTTTGATCTTGTCCGGACAATAGCTGGAGTACGATTGAACTGATCTACTTCAAACTTGGGGAGTCCCTTGACCTTGGAGTCCCTTGACCGGTTAGGATTGTGTTTCATGAACGAGCATAATCCAATTTGGCTGCCATCTACCAGCGATATTGGATTATGTTGCATTTTAAGCAGTTGCATCTTGTCTGGACAAAACTCTAGAATAATTCAACTGATCGACTTCAAACTTGCAGTTTGGCTCGACATCGATGAAAGGACAGTTGTCATTGCTTTTCAGTTACCTGTGTAATCCAAGATGGCCGCCATCAGTCATCTTAGATTTTCAGCATTTAGATCTTGTCTGGACAATAACTCTAGAACGATTCAACCAATCTACTTCAAACTTGGGAGTGCATGGACATTGGTGAGGACAGTTGGTATTATGTTTTATGGATGTGCATAATCCAATATGGGTGCCATCTGCTGTATTAGATTATGTTAAGCTCTTCAGCGATATCTCCATTTTCAAATCATACTCTTCATCAATGATATGAGATATCATCGACCAAAAAAAATTGACCATAGAGGTCCATGGCCCCCGCAGCAGCAGCAGCGCCAGTTATGGTCGATTTTTGTCTTAAAGCTGTCTGTATTTTTTTTTATTTTTTTTTTGTCAATGCCTAGTGGTTTTATGTACAGTACGATGTCAGGTGATTTATTCTACACGCCCAGACTCATTTTGTCCTTTAAACTCCGATAATTCAAAAACATTTCTTCCCGATATTTTCATGAAAAAAACTCCTTACTTATTCCTATATTTTGCTGTGTGGTTACGATGACCCCCGCCTCTGGATTTTTGGTTGAGAAAATGCACTTATTGTGACTGAATTATTACAGTGTTTACCGTATATGGTAATCCCTCTAATAATTCAATCCCCCCCCAACAGTTATTCTCCTATCAATATTGAGGACAAAATTTAATCGTTGGTTCTAATAAATTTTAATAAACGATTTAAAATCATTGATATAACAAAGAAGTAATGGATTATATGTTTTTGTACCATTTTGTCATCTTTCTGTTCTAATAAATTTGATCACCCTAGATTTTATAGTCTGAAATTCGCTTCCTGTGATGATTAGAGAAATTACTGCAGATAGATATGCTTGTCCACCTCGTCGTTATAATGTAATTTCTGTTGTCAGAGATGTTGTTATAAAGAGGGTTCACTGTATTCAATCTTTCCATAATATTTTCCAGATCAGTGACCGTGGAGAAATGTCGTAACACCATAATCGTTCTCGGACCAGTAGAAACATCGATACACATCAGTCACTGCGAACAAGTCACAGTTATCTCCCCTTGTAGAAATGTTATGATCAGGTATATATCTCGTCATAAACTCACCTGATGAATAAACCTAGATACTCCATCACACTGGTAGTTAAAGGAGCTCAGTTTTAGGCCATAAACAGTTAATTAAATGTTTCTCAATTACTGTTAGCTTCTTTGAAATAAACAGCTGATATCAAAGTAATTTCATTGGAAATTTGTTTTGAGGAGTGTATCTTGACAAATATCTTCAAAAAATAAATAGAATTTATTTTATATAATTAGAAAGGTGTCTGCCCACTCTATTTCAAAATAAAGTACTTGAGAGACATTCGATTAACTTTTTGTGGCCTAACATACTTTTGCAAAAGTTGTTGTTGACATTATACCGAATATATTCTCACTCGACTCAATCAGCCGGTCCTTTCAATTGATGTGGACAATTTATTCTCGCTTTTGATTGATTAATTTGGTATGACATCATGACCAAGAAAGCCCGCTTGCACCAGACAAGTTTTGACCCAGTTTTCTAAACAATGAGCCTTAAATGATTTCTATGATGACTTCACCTCGCATTTGTTCAATTTCATATCCAAGGAGCATTCTTAAAAAATAACTATGTTGATCTTCATCAATGTGGCATTTGTGACCATGAAAGGTTTTTTGAGAGCCATTTGCAAAGATATGCAAAGACATCTGTTTCTAGAGGGACCAGCATTCACATTTTCAAATTCAATGATATATTTTGTAATACTCCGTGTTCTCAATGTTTTCATCGTTGTTCTGGTTTCATTATAACAGTGGAAGGATTGATTTCTAAGATCGAAATACTGACTTGCATGTTATACCATTCCATCTGTTGCAGTGGATCTACCTTGTGCGGTCTATACCTTTTAACGCCAAATCGCCCTCTGATACTAGGGGGCAACGACACAATCCTTTTGGCACCCTACCACACTTTCTATCCTAGTCTGGAGGATCACATGAGTAAAACTGGAATTGGGGAGGCCCGCAACCTCTGGGACCAGCCTCTTTGTATCGGTTAGTATGATGTTCCTCAGTTGTTACTGTGATGTGGAGAGAGACGTATAGATCTTCTTGGCCAATGCATAACATATGTTAGTATACCGGTTTTCTGAACGCCCATTTCATTTACTATTGTAGCCTGTATGTGTGATCGGATTTCTTGGTTTGTCACCAATGATCCAGTAAAGTTTATTTGCTTTCCTGTGGGTGATAGTTCTCTCGGGGCTAGTGACCTTGAAGGAATGTTCAGCCCTTGGGATTTCTTGTTATCCGTTTTATTACCGGAAGCACTTTATCAATATCCTGTTTTCTATTGATGGTTAGCCAAGTGTCCGGATCATCATTGACAGTTTCCAATAACAAAACCTGTTCTTATGCTAGACAAATGCATGGTAAAGTGTAACAGAAAGTACAATGAAACTTGTGTATACCGATCATGCTTGGGACCAGAGTATAGTGTCAGTTTTGACAGGGTTCTGCTTATTGAGACCCAAGATAATGTATTTGGAGGACAGTTTACCCAGGCGTCGGTTTTCACAGGTTTCAGTGTATTGCTATTTGATAGAGGAATTATTATTTTTTCATGAAATTTGGGGTAATTGAATTTTAATAGGGGGATTTAATTGTTAGAGGGATTAACATACGTACAATTCTTTCACCAATCAGGCCCTGATCACCGAGATGACGTTCCTGTGTGGGAACTATTACCTGTTGCCGAGTTCTTCATCTTCAACATCCCCTTCGATATGGACGGGAAAACTAAGGTACGATTATGCATATTGCACGCCAACAGGCCTGTGCTGTAATATTTTCTATGGAAACCTATTAGGGGTTACCTAAAATCTCCTATGGTAACCTGAAATAGGTCCCCTAACAGGAAAATTAGGGTAACCTATGTTCACCTAGGGTAACCTGTTTGATTGACGGCATCGAATTAACGTATTCCTTTGAGAAAAAAATTAAATAAACATATTATTTTATCATAAAAATCATATGTCTTTACTACTTTATTTTTATTCTCAATCCCATGTATAAGAACTGTGTATTAGGATTTGTACTAATACTATAGGTGAACTGGGGTCAAATAGCCTACCGAGTTTACTGAATTCCACCAGAATAAAAATTTTCATCTGTTATCTATTTGTATTTTTAATCATTGAAAACTGCTGAAATGACGAGAGATTACATATGGATAACTTCTTGAAAAATGAGAAACCTGCTTGAATTCTGTAGATTTATCATCCATTGATCGTGATAGATTTAGATTAAAAATGTCACGAATTGTCAAAAGGTTTTCGGGATTATTAACTTTTCGTTGCATAACAACAACAACAACGTGCACGAATACCTTGTTTACATCACTTGACCACCAACAATTGGTCAATGCGTGGTTGACGAACATCTTCTGAAGCACTTTTTATGACATCATGGGTCTTTTGTGCCTTCAAAATCTCTTTATTTCTTTTGTCTTTGGTGATTCTAAAAATTACTTTGTTTCGTTCTTTTGGATTATGGAACTGTCAAAGTTTCGACCACGAGCTCGACGCATGTTGTTCATTTGAGAGGTACGAGTTTGCTCACAGCGCACATGATATACAATCACAGATTCTATTGGTCAATTCAGTTAAAGCGTCCTCCGATTGGATCACTATTGCGGAAGTTGAAAATGTACTCGTCTTGTTACAACAACATGCGGTTACGACACGTTATGTGTTATCTCTTTTATCAGGACACCGGAATTCACTTGAACTGGAGACCCGATCATTTTTCTTATACATATTAAAGATTTTAACCTTTATTACTACATTTTCGCGCCCGGTGAACGATATGCATTACTTTAGGTAACCTGTTTTAGGTCTCCTAAAAATTTGTTTGGGCGACCTCCAGGCGAACGCGTTCAACCGTTCGCCATAACAGCACAGGCCTGGCCAATATCAGCTTTGACAAGAGCTTAGAACATGTGATTGCCAAAATTACAGAATGATATTTTTTTATTTTGGCTATTGTTATGATGTACGTCTGTCCGTTCATCTGTCTTGTCTTGTTACCTCCATGTCAGAAATGACTAGGTGCACCAAAGGTAAACTACAGGGCAGAAAGAAGGCCTTTGAAGCAAAAAAAAATGTGATCATCAGTCCAGGGTTCGTACACCTTAGGATGTCTGAAATTCCATGACTTTTCCATGACTTTCCATGACCAACTTCAGGAAATTCCATGACCTTTTCGGGCACACTTTCCCAGAAATGTGAAGATTTTTTACACTGAAATTTTTCATTGGTGGTGGATATCCTGCGAAGTCAATGCCATTATTTGTCTGCATGCCCTAATTTTAATATGCAAATGCCATACATAATTGAATCAAAAATGTCCCACAATAACAAACAACGGTGATGAAACTCGCAACTTTAGAAATTGGCTACTTTCAAATTATTTGTCATGCTAATTCCAGAAAAACGCTTGTGTTCGAATTATATGTGACGCTGATTTTCACGGAAGATCCAAAATGGCGGACCGCTTCACCCTGATCATTGTGATCTATTGATAACCGTGTATTATGTTTGATATCTCTATCATAGTTCATTTAAAAGACGTCAGTTGCGCGTAACCCGCCCTCCCCATCGACAAGCTACCAACCCCAAAGTTTTTATCAGCCATCTGTCGCGTAAATGTTTTTCTTTTTCTTCAACTTCAAACAGTCCCTGTGTAGTTGTTGATGTTATTATAATTAAATTGCGTAGGTCGTGAATTTGTCCGCCAGAGTTGCAAGTTTCAAGAATGAAATACAAAGAAAATAGAGTCTACGAAACGAAAGAAAAATCTGCCTTCACGTTGTTGTTGTTGAAAAGCGATATGCATGTTTAAAACTTTTGTGCCTTACTTCCCTATTTTGAAAGTGAACTCTTCCAATTCAATTCATCGGGAAGCCTTGTGGGGTTACACCACCGGGTCAGTGGAAGTTTCCATTACCGCAATAGGGATGATAGCCCGACAGTATTGCGACACGTGCCTGCAGTCAGTCGACCATATTTCCGGGCTAAATCTGTACCGTGATGCCGACGTTTGGTTCATTATCCATCAAACACGAAGTAAAAAATGAAATGTCCAGCGATGTAAAGGATTGAAAATACATACAAACTAAACGTCTAAATTTCACATGTACAAGCCAAGTCCTGCAATGATGATCGGGTTGTATAGTACATTGACTTGTCTACAACGTCACTCGTTAGGTGTCAGTCACCCAGTGATGAGATCAGGGTGCATATTTTATGTTCGTCCGCTTCATAAAGTTGATTCCTCGTTGATTATAAACTGGATTAACATGTTGTTGGAAACACTGACGTCTGTCATTTTATTACATGGAAATGTCTCTCTGGATTGGTGAGTGAATAAAACACCAGCATCAATGTCTGTTGACATCTCCCCATAGCACAAATGAAATACTCAACTACTCCCTTTTTGCAGTCAAAATGTATGAGACATATCATACAGATCTAAAGAAATCAAATAATGGCTCCCTCGACATAGGAGTTGTGCATAAACTAACTATTACGCCGAAGCCCTGACAGGGACAAGCAGAGGGAAACATTTATATCTTTGTCCTTCCAAATCATCTGTTTATTAAAGAAAATCAGACATCGAAAATATCATTCAAATTGCCGATAAATTACTTTCTATTGATCAAGAAGGTGCCTCAAAATGGTCAGTTGACGGGCATTTTCGCCTCCAACCTCCTGCTAATGAGAAGCCTACAGGCTCGATTTCGGCGCAGTTGAAATTTATACCAAGATCAGTCGGACAGATGAAATTCATACACGCAAGCCTTTTCATACATATCAGACTTGGTTCAATCTAAGAGAATCTGCGTTGGGTGACGCTACCATGGATTTCCGCGCAGTTAAACTTTATGCCAAATATGCTTACACCTCGATTTTCGTGCAGTTGAAATTTATACCAAGTAACGTTCGGACAGATGAAATTCATACACGCAAGCCTTTTGAAATTCATACACATCAGACTTAGTTCAATCCAGGAGAATCTGCGTGGGGTGAAGCTGCCATGGATTTCCGCGCAGTTAAAGTTTATGCCAAATTTGCTTACAGGCTCGATTTCCGCGCAGTTAAAATTTATACTCAATTTACGTTCGGACAGATACAATTCATACACATCAGACTTAGTTCGAGCGAAGCGAATCTCAGTAGCATGAAACACGATTTTCGCGCATTCAAAATTGATACCTGCCAATATATTCTTACGGACAGTTGAAATTCCACACATAAGACTCAGTTGAAGAAAGCATATCAAAAGATTCCAAGTGAAATGATAACGAATAAGGTAGGATAAGGTGCTCTAATATTAACGATTCCATTCCAGCGAAGCTAATCTCCGGGCTGTGAAACATAATTTCCTCGCATTTGAATTTCGTTCCCTCTCGTTTTAAGCGACAAATAGTCTACAGATTCGCAATTTGCGGATTTTGTTGTCTGTTTTATTAATATCAATATTCTGCTCGTCAGCAAATAAAGAAAAATCCATCAAATAATCCACGCGCAGTTGAAATTAAGCTCCGGGCAGTTCTGCGCAGTTTTTAGTACGACCCTATAAACAAATTATTCTTAGTAACATATTCACTTTACTTTCAGCGGCACGAACTCCACGACGAAAACGGGAGTGTTCGAATTTATTGTTTCAGGGGTATATTGAAAATGCTCCCGTTTTCGATGGAAAAAATCACGACTGGGGGAAAATCGGCCGTTTTCGAATTAAATTTGGAAGGTGAATTATTTAAATTACCGTAACTATAGAAGGCATCCTGTCTGACAAGACTTGACTTCGAGATACTTTGATGGCGGTTTTAGCGAAAACTTTGTTCACAGAATGAACTCGGAGCAAAAAGCAGGTATTCGTTGCCTAAATCGTAAACCTGCTTCAATTATTGCCTTTAAACTCCATTTAAATGCACAATCAAACGTAGAAACGGAAGTTAAAAATTAAAAATTATCTCCCCTAGGAGATAGAGTTATCCGCCCCTAGGAGAGCTCTCACTCTTCCCAACGTGGTTACCATATAAGCCAATGCACAGCCCATTCTCTTCCTCTTTCTCCTGTTTGCTCGAGCAGTGCACATCTAGGGAAGTGTTCAGAGGCAATTTTACAACATTAGTTGTTGTTGTCTCGCTGGTATATCCTTTATCAAGTGTTGAGTTTTGTTATTGATTCGGAACTTACTTACTGTATTATGTCGGAAGTTCCGTCTTGTATTCCTTGTCGTACGTGCGGGAAAAATGTTTCCCCTTTAGACGCTCACACGGCTTGTTTTGCGTGTAAAGATTTGTATTTGCTTCCTAAGTCTTAAACCTGCTTGAATTAAATGCCTTTTATCTCCGATTAAATGCACAATCAAACGTAGAAAAACGGAAGTTAAAAGAAAAAATCAACTCCCCTAGGAGTTGTCTGCCCCTAGGAGAGCTCTCCTATTCAATCCAGCGTGGTTACTATAAAGGTCATTGTAAGCCTTATTCCAATCCTCTTTCTCCTGTTTGCTCGAGCAGTGCACATCTAGGGAAGTATTCAGAGTCAATTTTACAACATTGGTTGTTGTTGTCTCGCTGGTATATCCTTTATCAAGTGTTGAGTTTGTTGTATTATTCGGAACTTACTTACTGTATTATTATGTCGGAAGTTCCGTCTTTTATTCCGTGTCGTACGTGCGGGAAAAATTTTGTTCCCTTTTGGACGCTCACACGGCTTGCTTTTCATGTAAAGATTTGTGTTATTGTGCGTCCACGTGCGCGGAATATGTATTATGGGTTCCGACGGCTTGGAAGATCTATGCCCAGGGCCGTCGTGCTTTGCTTTTATATACTTGGAGGACCCGTCTATTTCGGAGATCGACAGACGGGTCTTAGAAATTTCTTTGGTCAATGTGTGAAGTGTTGTTAGGATCTTGACCGAGCTGGTCAAGACCCAGTTTCTCTCACGTCGGTTTGTATTCCATACTATCATACACGAAGATAATTCTAGGTTGCTAGACAGTTTGACCCGGTCCGGAGTTTCATTGTCTAGGTTGATCCAAAACCCGTTTCCTTTGTTACGCTCAACAAAGACCAGGTCGGTCTTGCCCTGGCCATTCCATTGTCTCCTTCAGACAAAAGAATTCTTTCCACAGGTTATTTCGCCTGTCTATCGGTACCACATATCTCTTCCAAAAAGAGAAAGCTAATAAACAACGTGGACATAGTTTATTTAATTCCGTGCCCGATCTATTTGTGGGGCGAATGTTGGATTCGTTTTAGTCGGCCACGTGTTTAGTGTCTTTGGACGTACGTCGCTAAATACTTGGGGCGGAGATTTTAAATTCTCTTGAAATGATCGTCTGACGATGTTCTTCTAAAAGTCTTTATGAAATCTCATGTTTAACAAATAACACAGTCCTGCATTAGGCCAGTGTGTAGTCAATATTACGTCTTCACACAAACTTTGAGTTACGACCCGGTGTGTTTGAGGTAGGCTTTTATTAGTCTCCAACATTCCGTTTTTGTTCGGTCAGTATGGAGCCTATTGTGATGTACTTTAAACGAACAAGTTTTTGTTTCGTTGTTTCATGATTTTATCCACTGAATTGTTGTATAAATTACCAGGATTGTGAGAACTACCCTCGTTTGACGCGGGAGGTTCGGTTTTCTCCGCCGGGGAAATCCGAGTCTTTATAAGCAGTCCGTCAAGGTTTCATGTTGTTGTTGTATGTTTTGTTCGGACTTTGATTGTTCTCACCTGCATCCATTCAATTCTGTGGCATACCAAGAAGGTAATCGCTTGTTATATCAAGTATTATTATGTGGTTTTGATATCCTGTCTTCAAGAGAGATCTTACGGAGGTTTTATTCTGCCTCTCATGTTTACGTGTTTGTTGTTTTTGTGTACGTAACCACATCTCAACCCTATGTAAACGATGTTATAATAATAGCATAAATGGATGTTACGGGACTTCAATGCTACGACTGTTTATTGCATTTTAATGAGCGTCTTTGCTGATCTCTTTATGTGATGAAGGGTGTGTCGATCAACAAAGGGATCACGTGTTGGTTATCGTGAGTAAGTAATTCTATTACCCACTGTTTATTGTGATTCTGTGCTATGCTTTGATACACAATGTTGTTTTATACATGTGATTGTTTTGTTTCTCACCAAGCTGTTCCATCTGTATACTGTGTTACGCTTATAATTCAGATGGACTTATGCACTAATTTTAATTTCTTCCCTATGAGAAAATTTAAAATTTAACTAGCGTGAGTGGGAATCTATTGGTCCGGCCAAGGTTAAGCCTATTGACACGTAAGTCGTGAAGTCTTCTATGGTTTCTTTCTACCAAGTTTGTATTACCAGTACAGTCTACTAGAGCATCAAACTGCTCTTTAGTAATGTTTTTACTGTTCTTCCGCTTCTCGACAAATTGGTTCGTGTTAGGTCATTTCAAATTCAAAATTTTTGAATAACCTCCTGCCGGCGAGAGACCTTGAATGTTTTTCCTCTCTTCGGGAATTTAAAAATCCTTTAAGGATTTGTTTTGGTTTCCTGGAAAAATCTTTGTTCTGGATGTCGATTGTGTGACTTTTTGGTTATTGATAGTAACATTCTTGTAAATGTTTAATATTCTCTCCATATAAAACTCCAGTACTGAATTTCATGTACAGGAGACAAATTACATCGGGAGAGGTCATAATGTAACCATATTCATTGACACATTATTTCATGTTCACTGACACAAAGATCCATAATCCCATTTATCTCATTGAGCTTACATTTGGTGATTAACGCTACAAACATTTAATATGTTCATCTCTACTGCGTTTAAAGAGAAGGAAAATTTATTACATTCGACTTCGGGGTTACTGTTTGCAATGCCCTTCGGTTACGTCGTGTACTTTTTTAAGTTTGTATCCTGCTCCAGTTTGAGCATGTATATACATTAAGTTGTTGTGAATTGGGAAATCACTACGTTGTTTATCATATACAACGTTTCTCGCATTTTTCACATTACGCTTTCCTATTACACCTTTGACGGCAGGTTCATTACGCCGTCATGTGTCTCTCATACACCTGTGCGTCGTTCTATTACATCGGTTAGACGTTTCCGGTACGCCATAACGCCGTTTGTCACGTCATTTCTTCATTTGCGAGATGCATATTTTATATCCATTCATCGGCACCCCCTTTGATTCTTCATCGTCGGTCATCGGCGGGAGGGGAAGTCCGTTCGTTTGGCGTCATCTTTCCACTTGTATCAATTCTTCTCGGGTTTTTCACATTGTGATTTACTTAGGTTCGTCGTTACTCTACGAAGAGAGTCCTGTCCAGACCTTGTTGTTTCCAGTCTGGAGTTCAGAATATCAAAATTGTATTACAATCAGCAGTATTTGGTCTGTTATATGGAATAGGTCTTTGGATTATGGACGTGGATATTCTCTGAGGACGACGGCGGGAATGTGAATGACGGACTAGTCACCTTTAATTGAATTCAGCACAGTGTTGTTTTAACAATGAACCATGTTGACTTTAACACACAAACATTGTGTTGAGATCCATTTACCTTAGGATTGTGCTTAAACAACACAATGTTTTCGTGGTGTACTTGGACAGTTTTTCCGGCTTTCTCCATCAAGTACTTTATTTCTGTATAGACCGTTACACCAATGGTTAGACTTTGACTTTATGGTTCTGTCATCAACCTTAAGGTTGTTTATTATATGTAGGACCTTACTTGCTACGTTCCTATATTGGTCCTGGTGCCGAGGACGTGATACCGTCCCCGATTCTATTTCCCTCGCATTGACTTCCTCCTTCACCTTCACCAGGATAGGGAGTTTCATTTTAGCACCATGGAGGGCTATCGATCTGCTCTGGCTAGCGTGTTACGTCTTACTTTTGGTACCGACTTTAGCCTTAACGATTATATCTCTGCGCTTATTCGCGCCTTCGCATTACAGTCGCGTTGTACTCGCCAACTGTTACCGAAATAGGATATCGGTGTGGTTCTGTGTGACCTGATTTACCATCTTGTGAACCCTTTGAGTCCGCGTCTATAAAGCTGTGTCTTATGACACGGCCTTTGTGGCGGCGTTTGCTTTGACGTCCAGAGTGTCTCATCTTTATGCTCTTGAAAGATCTTCTATGACCTGGACAGCGGATTGGTCTTGCATTCTTTTCGGCCCATTCCTGAATTTATTGCCAAAATGAGTCTGTTCGTTCAGGTCCGTGCGCTCAACGTCGTACTCCATTCCTGCGTTGTCAGACTTTGTACATGGCCTCGGGGTCGATCTTCTGCCAGATCCTGTTTGTGCCTTCCGTCACTATCTTACTCATACCGATTTCGTCGGCTACGGTTATCATATCCCTTCGCCGGTCAGCAAGGCTTGATATTTAAAAAAGCCGCGTAGTTGTAGAAGACCATAAAATAGTCTTATCAATTGCCAGAAGGTAGATGTACTATTGACGCCCCCACTACTGGCTTCCACTTCTTCTAATGTGTTTCGTACCATCGCTACACATGGTCTGTATGGAGGAACTTGTCCCTTCATGATATTGTCCAGTTCTTGTATCTGGACTGCAAATTCCACGTTCACAAATTTCTATCTGTGTGATATGTCAGTGCAGTCAGATAGTGTGACCGCGCTTAGGCCACTAAGGGCTACCTAGCACGTGGTTAGTTCTTTCAAGAAGAGACGGGGTGGGGGGGCAGAATTTGTCACCATTGCAGCAAGGCAGCCATCTTGCTCCAGGGAAGCTAGCTCAAATGGTAGAGCGCTCGCTTTGCAGGCGAGAGGTACCGGAATCGATTCCCGGGTTCTCCAAGCCAACAATTGTCTCAAGTATGTTTCAATTTTAAAACTTCATCATGATCGTCTTTGAAGGAAGGAATAAGTCGGATAGACGACCATGGACTCTCTAATCATCAATCTAAGTGGTCTGACACTTTGAGAGTTTAATCTTTGCCTTAACTACGGTTTTGCTTGTGTCTTTCAGCTTGAAACTGACTTTCTTCTGGATGATCTCAGCTGTGTATCCTACGCTCATCTCACAAGACAAGTTGGACGTAAGTCATTGGTGGATTGAGAATGGCGTGGCTTGGCGCTCTCTAAGACCAAGAAGACCTAACAACCCGAGTGGTAGAGGATCCTGACATCTTGGTAGAGTTTACATATCACACCACGAGCACAGCTACATGGATGGAGGCACTCAAGAATAAGTATATTCTGTATCATATCCATGATTTACCCTTTTAAGGGAAGACACTCAAAAGATAAGTTAGATTAGTATCTTCTATTACTACTCCATATTACCCTCGGCTTTACCGGCCAGGTTTCTTTTGTTGAGATTTATGGAAGAACCTGCCCCTCCTTGACATTGTCCAGTCTTGTCTGGACGGCGAACTCCACGTTCACCAATTTCTATCTGAGAGATATCAGTCCAGTCGGATAGGATGACCACGCTTGGGCCGCGTATAGATGCCCAGCACGTGGTCAACTAAATTTTTTAAAAAAAAGGGGGGGGCGGCATTTTGTATCATCGCATCAAATCTGCAAATTGCTGTATCATCTATCTCATTCATACTATTGGTCCACATTTGATTGATCACATATTGAAGGAAGAAATAAGTCAGATGGACGACCTTGGATCCTCTAAGAGATGTCGGACACTAAATCATTACTCTAAGATGCCTGACTCCATGGTGAGTGTGATCTTTACCTTAATTGCGGTTTTGATTGTGTCTTACAGGTTGAATCTGACTTCCTTCTCATGATCTCAGCTGCGTCATCTACGCTCAACTCCCAAGAAGCAAGTTGGACGTGAGACGATTGTGGACTGAGTATGGTGTGGCTTGGCGACCTCTAGGCACGGACCAGTTATGCTTCACCCGGTTTTAGGAACAGCCAAGAATCTGCATACAGATAAGCCTTACCAAGTAGACCCAATAGCCCTAGTGGTACCGGTCCCTTCCTCTTGGTATAGATGGCTTCCCGAGTAGACTCAACAACTCTATGAGTAGGGGTCCTTTCTCGGTAGTAAATACTTCCACACCACGAGCACAGCTACATGGCTGTAGACAATCAAGATAAGTACAACTGTATCTTATCCACTTTTTAACCTTTTTTAACGGTCATTGACCAGGGTTTCAATTGTTTGATTATTGATGTCTCATATCCATGTCTGTGTCTTCCCAGCGGTTACTTAGCCTACCTTTGAATCTGCTACTTGGCCGAGGTTTCCCTCCTTCCACCTGTTGGTACTGAGGCAATAATTGAAGCAGGTTTACGATTTAGGCAACGAATATTAAACATTTATAACAATGTTTCTATTCGTAACTAAATCAAACCTGCTTCAATTTAATGCGCCCTCCCGTCCTTCCCCTCAGACCGCGGCCTAGTTCACTACTGGTCTCGGTTATTTACAATGAGAAAGAGGGAGAGAATGGGCTGTGCATTGGCTTATATGGTAGCCACGTTGGGAAGAGTGAGAGCTCTCCTAGGGGCGGATAACTCTATCTCCTAGGGGAGATAATTTTTAATTTTTAACTTCCGTTTCTACGTTTGATTGTGCATTTAAATGGAGTTTAAAGGCAATAATTGAAGCAGGTTTGATTTAGTTACGAATAGAAACATTGTTTATAAATGTTTAATTTTGTTGATATTTCCACTCGTTTTAATTTTCCATGACTTTTCCATGACTTTTGCCTCGAAATCTCTATTTTCCAGGTTTTCCAGGCCTGGATTTTTTATTTTCAAATTCCATGACTTTCCAGGTTTTCCAGGACCCGTACGAACCCTGTCAGTCACATTAAAAGACAACATGTCGACAGAAGTTTGAAACACCTAGAGCGTGTTCTCACTTTTGTTAATTGGTAGTATATTTTAAATACCAGAAAAATGTTGTCATGCAATTGCAACTAAGTGAGAAAAACAGTTTGCAATTCCAGCATTTTAATATTTTTTATTGTGTGTCAATTTACGCTTCCAAAATAAAAACAGGGTGAAAAGCACCCAAATTTCAATGCGTTTTTAGTTTATGATGCATTTAACATCTCTAGTGTGTATTGTATGGTACTTACTACTTGCATCAAGGACTTGATGGTGTGGTGTCAGGATAACGTGCCTGGGTGAAGTTTCATAGTGTTTCGGTGAAGTAGCTCTATGAAATGGCGATATTGGGAGCTGTTTGTCGCATGTAGGCAAAAAAAAAAATTGTAGAAAGTGACTTTAAATTTTATCCACTCACTCAATCCTTAATAAAACATTCTCTATGAGCAAAAAATAGATGTGTAAACCCAGTATTTCCATTTGCATTTCTTGTTTTTAGGCCATCCCAGGCGGACTCCCGGGTAAATACCAACGGGCAGTGACCCAGCGACAGAAGCAGATAGACAGCTGGCAGAAGTTGGTGAAAGACTCGGGTTTGTCCAGGGATCAGAGGAAGGAGTTCCAGGGTCTGGTGGAGACAAGATTCCATGTACGTGTTACTTTTTTATCCTGTTCATCCAGAGTTTGACATTAAACTATCTGCGCAGTCTGTAGAGCATCTTTGATGATCACACATTGTCCTGACCTTGCATAGACCAGAAAAAAAGTGTCCATGGTTGATAGACATGATTATAAAGTAAATTGAACAAATTATGGATAAGAAATTTTTCGTTTATTAGCTTATGATGTGCCACAGTAGTTACTAACTGCATTTTCGGACCAAAACTTGTTCCTTCTGGTCTATGCAAGGCCAGGACTATGGTAATCCCTTTAAGGGGAGACGAGGGTCTTAAAAGTGTGATTTCATCTCACTATAGTTCTAACCCTCCTATGATCATGAAATTTTGTGTAGAAGTAGATTTGAAGGAAAGATGATTCTTTTTAATAAAATTACATGTATCTCATTTTCACACCCCACTGTGTTAAAAACATCAATATTACAAAATGATCTTGATCAGACAGTATTATCCCCACAAGCCCCTGTAGGAGTTTAGACTTTGAAAAGTAGATAATTGTTCATCAGGATTAGTGGAATATTTATCGATATTAAAATTTACCCAGACAAAGAACCACTGCGAAAAACAGGTTTTGATAAAAAGCCATTCAAACAATAATAAATATATGTTATTAAATACAAATCACATCAAAATAATATTAAAAAATCCTAGTTTAAAGTCGTTATTTGACAAAAACAACAAAGCCAAGTGAAAATTATTGGTTTAGAGAACCAAAAAGTGTTAAAATCTCAAAACTGATTTTTACTGAAAATTATGTGACCAACCTCTCCCCCAATAATTCAATCATAGGAGGTGAAATTTGCCACCATAAAATCTGGGAGATCAAATTTATTAGAACAAGAAGTTGACAAAATGGTTCAATATCATGCAGATATCATGCAATCCATTCTTTGTTATTTCAATGATTTTAAAGAGTGATAAAATCTATCAGAACAGTCGATTTATTTTTGGCACTTAAATTGAGGGTGAATGCATTTTGATAAGGGGATTGAATTATTAGAGGGATTACCGTATGCGAAATTGTCACAGGTGCTCTAAAGATTCCACGGCTGGTTTCTTTTCAAGGTC
This sequence comes from Hanleya hanleyi, assembly GCA_036873755.1. Classification (NCBI taxonomy): domain Eukaryota; kingdom Metazoa; phylum Mollusca; class Polyplacophora; order Lepidopleurida; family Hanleyidae; genus Hanleya; species Hanleya hanleyi. The sequence continues at coordinate 3,339 of JAVTVY010009795.1, read as the reverse complement.
TGGGTAAACACGAGAGGAACGAATTGTTTGCTCTACTAGTTCCCAACTTCTACAATCATCTCTCAAAGAATGGTTATACAGATCTAATTTGTTATTCATAATTTCCTGTAGTGGGGAATAGTAGTCCATATGATGACCTGTACCATATGTGAAGAGTTTTGATATTTATGACCCCCATATAGCGATCGCTCTGTCCGTCTGTCCTTCCGTCTGTCCATCCGTATTTCTTGTCCGCGCAATATCTCGGTTAATATTTGATGGACAGGATTGAAACTTGCATGAAGTATGGCCAGTGCCTCGTAGTTGTGCAGCGTAGAGTTTTTCGCGAGTTTCGGTTATATTTTCAAGAGTTATGGCCCTTGGTTCCTGAAATCTCCGTGAATTGGGACTTGTCTGGGCTGGATCTTGGTTAATATTTTATGGACAATTATGAAATTTGCATGATATGTGGACAGCACCCTGTAGTTGTGCAGCATGAAGTTTCGGACTTGTCTGGGCTGGATCTTGGTTAATATTTTATGGACAATTATGAAATTTGCATGATATGTGGACAGCACCCTGTAGTTGTGCAGCATGAAGTTTCTCTGTGTTTCGCATATATTTTCAAGAGTTATGGCCCTTTGTTCCATGCATGCACCTCAGTTCCTTGTCCATATTTGGAGTGACACCCTAAGTAAAAAAATTTCTGAGCACTTCAAGGTTTAATCTTGAAGTTCCAATCTATCGAACATGTTCTGTCTCGTTTCAGACGTGGCTAGCAGAGACCGGGCATAAGAGGGAGCTGGACAGTCTGGTTGTCCCACTACAGTCTCAGGCAAAGAAATCATGACGGGGAAAATAGGAGAGAAATCCTCCTTAACCAGTTGTCTGGCCTGGATGATGTATGGAGTGTGCTGCATTTACTGAAAAACCCTGCATAGAACTAGAAGACGCCCACCACATACGCGAGCAATATATTTGCAACAAAAGAGACAGCTGTACTGAAAATTCTTTCCACTGTCTGAACGTAGTTCACTTGCAGTGGGAAAGAGGCTGTGCATTGAAGTTTCAGTGAAGTCGTGCTCTTGATCGGTGTGAAAAATCTTGATCTCACGCGAGACCCAAATTTGACATTTAGAGCGACATGTGGCGAGACAGCGGCAGTTTCGCGGTCACCAACATCCTGCTAAAGGGCAAATTGTGTATGGGTATCTCAAGTGGACAGGGATCGATATTTCAATCCTCTGCCTCTCCAGCCCTGGTGTATATCCCCTGTTTGCCATAACAATTGGATATGTCTCGTGAATTCCCACGATGCTGAAACATTAAATAAAACCGTCCACCTCAGACCTCATTTAATCAATGGATATATAAATGGATATCCAATGAATTCAGTCTAGCCGTCACCAATCCGGTTCTGGCCGTCTCGCCCGGTTATTTTTGTGGAATGAGAAAGCGGGTGATGGCCGTGGTTTTCAGAAATATGTTGTCCTCTGTTGAAGAAAATTTGACCTTGCGTTGTTCGTCTTAAATGCAAGTGATGATCGTCAAATTATAGAGTTTGTAAATCTCATTCTATACTTGAACATAGTCTCATATAATTCGTTTATTTTTGAGATTTGGTTAAACCTTGATTCATTTATTGTATGTATATATTACGTAGCATACATACGTAGAAATTATTACTGATATATGAATTTCCTTTTTTTCAAAATGAATCGAATAGTCTCGCATTTTTCCGTCCAGATGCACTGTTAGTGATCTCTTAGTCAGATTTCCATGCTTTGTGATTTATTATTTTTATCCTGTACATAAATTTATGTATTTTTGCCATTTTCACTAGTTTCATGCTTTTGCATGATATTCTGGAAGGGACATGATATTCTGGAAGGTGGATTTTAAGATAAGGACCATAACCATGGTGACAGTTGGGGACCAGAAACATCAAATTTGGGAATCTGCATGAAATCCATTAATAAATTTTGCAATCTGTTGCTATGGTAATCCCTCTAATAATCCAATCACCCTTAGAAGTAATCACTCCTAATATGGTGAACAACATTCAGTCACTCGTTCTAGTATTAAATTTGATTAACCCTCAGCTCTAAATCATCAAAATAACACAGAAATAATTATCTGCATGATTTTGGACCATTTTGTCACCGCTAATGAATTTTGTCACCCCCAAATTTTATGGTGGGAGTGGGATATTTCACTTCCTGTGATTGAATTATTAGTACTATTATATTATTGGTACCAATAGGCCTGGAACCTGATGACGTAGGCCCCCAACATTCATGATGAAAACCTCACTTCTATCCCTTGATGCAATGCAGGCCCCAACATCCATGATAATTAAATGGTTGGTGGGGATCGTTGTACAATTCAATTAGCCGGTCACCTTCCTTGTGTGACATTGACTTTATTGCCAGTGCGAGGTCCCTGGACTGCAAGAGTCAAAAGAGCAAGCTTTAATTTGGTGTATCGGGTTACATATAGGACTTCACGCCATGCGGCACATGTACTGTGCATTGACATTTGAATTAATTTCATGTTACATAAGCAATGCTACTGTAGATTTCTGGATAAGTGATCACCGATGAATGAAAGCACAATTTTGCACGTGATTGAAAGACATATAACACGTCATCAAGGTTCAGGTCCATGGGTATTTCATCCCGGCATTCCAAAATGCTGTTTTGTTCTACAGGTGGGAAAATGTATGTTTTGTCCAAGGTCCTCCATGCTTTGGAAATCAAGATAGCCATATTTATGCCCCCCCTCTGTCCATCCGTCTGTCCGTCCGAATTTCTTGTCCGCACAATATCTCGGTTAATATTTGACGGACAGGATTGAAACTTGCATGGAATGTGGCCAGTGCCTCGTAGTTGTGCAGCGTGGAGTTTTTTCCGAGTTCTGGTATAATTTGCAAGAGTTATGGCCCTTTTTCTGAAATCTCTGTGAATGAGACGGGCTGGATCTTGGTTAATATTGTATGGAAAAGTATGAAATTCGCATGATATGTGGTCAGTGCCCCACAATTGTGCAGCGTAAAGTTTCTCCACGTTTGACTTATATTTTCATGAGTTATGGCCCTTTGTTCCTGAAATATCCGTGAAATGGGACTTGTCCGGGCTGGATCTCGGTTAATATTGTATGGACAATTATGAAATTTGCAGGATATGTGGCCAGTGCCCTGTAGTTGTGCAGCGTGAAGTTTCTCCGCGTTTCGCATATATTTTCAAGAGTTATGGCCCTTTTTTCTTCAAATCTTTGTGATTTGGGACTTGTCCGGGCTGGATCTCGGTTAATATTGTATGGACAATTACGAAATTTGCAGGATATGTGGTCAGTGCCCTG